>QUOP01000297.1:0-454780 GCA_003675405.1 Hericium coralloides
AGAGAGAGATTGGCAGGGGTGGGTCCTCAGGCTCGTCCTCAAGTGCACCACCGACTCTTCACATGCGTTCCGGTCTCGGACTGGTCCAGAGACGGTCCGGCGCCAGCTCCGGTGAGGGGCTTGTATTGTTGCCTACCACCGGCACTGGACGAAATCTAAAAAACATCAGATAGATTCAAAAGGATGTGTATATACATACGGTCGAACGTGAGGTCCGACGGCCTTCCTGAACTAGGACAGGAGGAACAGGAGCAGGAAGGGCTCCCTCATTGGCACGTGCTCTTGCATTGCGCGATTTCGACTCCATTGATCCCTCTTTGGTTGTGTGTACACCGCTATATTGTTGCGATGGCAGGGCTGGCAACAGTTTGTCATGTCCTTCCTGGAAGACCACATTGTCTATGGAACTTTGCACAGTTTCTCACAGTCAAAGGGCTGTTCAGAGGCAATCAGTCAAGACAGTTCCGTCAGATGCATCACCACGTACTGCCGGAGTCGTTGATGTCATTTGGATAATACCAACTGGTTGATTCCCGAGAGGCCGCTCCATACCCAGCCCGAAGTATGGAGGTGGGGATGGCTTCCGGAGTGTCCACGTGGCCGCAGGTTATAGTGAGATCGCCGGCAATGCCTGGGCGCTGCGGGTGGCAGGGTCGATGTGGGACCGTGTCCTACGAGTTGACGTTTGACCGGTGGGCATTGTTGATATGCCTCCCGCGTCTGGAGGTCAATTTTCGCTCCGGGGGGAGCACCTCGTCTTCCTCCGTCTTTCATCCTGTTCATCTGGGAGTGGTCTCATTAACACTGGTAGCTAACAATGGTGGCAGGAGATTAGTATGTACCTTGTTTAAAACAATCAGCTCGTCCGGCCCATATAAGTCATCATCGTGGCTCTCGTCATTGCGTTGACCTTGTGCAGCTGCAAGGCAATTGTGTCGATGAGCAAGATTCAAGACTGAGGGGACGTGTGCATACCAGGCCGATGCCGTTTTCTGATACTGCCATTTCCAGCTGGCGATTTGGAGCCGGAGAGACCACATGTCCCATCTGAGCTGATGGTCTGGTTGCGGTGGGAATATCCACGAGGTCATGCATCAGACGGAGTGCGCGGAAGATGGCGGGGTGAGGGTGCGGGAGTCTATATAAGACTGCTGAAAATATGGGGGATGGGGCCCGGTCTGACCCAATTGCATTCCAACAGCTGAAGATGGCAGGTCGGGATGAAGCTTGCCTGTGTTGCCGGTCCTGTGTTGCTGCGCCTTGGAATGAGGGGCGCCACTACGAGACTGCATCTGCCGTTCCCTAGAGAGGGCAGGAGGCTGTCGAGAAAACTGAGTAAGCCCTCTCCGTATACTCTATGTCCTCCGGGGTCCGTGGCCGATAAATCGGCGAGTTGGAATCGAATGAAGGAGTCATCATTGAGCGCTCCCGACGCCGGCGCTCACCGTGCGAGACCTTGCTGGGCTCCATGAGAATCAGACGGGTGTCCAGGTAAAGATTCTGTACTCGGTCCCTGATACCGCGGAGTGGCTGTGGTGGCAGGCTGGGTGACTCCCGCTGAGGATCCACCCTGCGTGCCGTCAGGTGGGATGCTGTATGGGCAGAACTGGTTTCCTCTGGCTGAAGATCGAGTACTGCTAGCGTCCACCGAAGATCGAGTGCCGCTAGTGTGAGAATGAGGGTGGGATGGAGACCGTGTCCTCACGAGCCCCTTACCCAATTTCATATTCAGTCTGTAAACAAAAGAAACTAAGATAAATTGCTTACAGCTGCTAACCGGAGCGGTATGATTGTGATCAATCTATCCAAACGTCGCATGTCCGCTGGGAAGTACCATACGATAACCATTTTGATAGGATGAAGGATCTCGGTGGATAGATATACCCACCGTCCAGGTCTGTGTCATAGTTGACCATTAAGTTCACGAACGGTGGCCCAGAAAGCAGGTCCGCAGGTAAACGTTCGACTCGCGCAATGGTCTGAAGTCGAGTTATCTCGGACTGAAGTGATATAATTAAAATTCAAATCAATACTGCGCAAACTACTTACAACTCTCCGGTGAAGTGCATTGGTATAGAATATCCGTTCGGGGGTGGAATCTCGTTCTGGGAGGTGACCAGCAATCTGTAATTCCATGCCAAAGCGCGCGTACTGATTGAAAGACTTTGTGCCACAGGGTGTGAAGGATCCATGCTTAATGCTGAGACTCGACAGTGAAATGATATGGGTGAGGGAGGAGAGGAGGAATAGTGAGATAACACCCTGAGGAACCCATTATATTGGAACGGGCGACAACGTGCTTGAAGCTTGCTTGAAGTCGCCGTTGATCATAATGGTCCGACGTCATGTAGTCCGCGCCTAGATATGCAATCCTTATGTTATCAGACCCTAACCCCACCACCTTTTCCTCGTGCATGTGGCATTAGGACAACACCCTGTGCTTAGAAAAGTTTCATCCCCCCTCTACCTCACTCGCTGCAGTTGACCGTTCTCTGGTGGACTGTGATCTTGAAGACCGTGACACGATGGGTACGGGGCATAGTCCATGACAATGCTTGTTCCGACTAATCCAGAATGCGATGGTATCATCTGTACCGCATGCATCTCACCATAGGCGAATCCGAACATCAAGGATTTCAAGCCTTGCAAGGGAAGCAGACCTGGTCTCGGGGAGGATGCAACCGGGAACATTCGCGGCCTGATGCAGCATCCAACGACAATGCACTATCGAGTCAAGAGTCCTGGAAACTGGACGAAGGGCTTGTATGCGGGCCTGCATCAGACATCAGTAAAAGGTGGCTGACAATTTTCAGGACCTTCTGCTCGAGTTTGGGATTAAGCCCGGAAGCGGAAAAGGACTGGATACCTCACGGTATGTGGCTTGTCGTTTTGTCGGTATGACAACTCATAGTAAGGCCTATTGTAGCAAAAAGGATGCCGCCGTTGATCCGTCACCTGCAGTCCGCACTCAGTCCATTGACGAGTCCTGGGAACTGGATGAGGGGCTGGGTATGTGGGCCTGCATCGGACATCAGTGAAAGGCGCTGACAATTTCCAGGACCTTCTGCTCGAGTTTGATGATAAGGCCCCGGCAGCAGAAAAAGGACTTGATACCCCACGGTATGTGGCTTGTCGTTTTGTCGGTATGACAACTCACAGTAAGACCTATTGTAGCAAAAAGGATGCTGCCCGTTGATCCGTCACCTACAGCCGACACTCAATCCATTGAGCGGCAAAGTGGAGGTGATGCTGGACCGGTTTCAGTAACCCACGACCCCTTGCCCCAATTATCTATTGTGGAGTCCAACGTCGAAGAGCCGGCATCTTCTCAAAGGGTCGTCCCAACCTCCGAGGATGTTGAGATGGAAGACAGCTATGATACCAGGGACCAACAATCTGCATCGTGGCGGAAGCATTCCCAGCTCGCACCGGAGCCCAGGTGAGTTGAGCTGGATAGATTTTGAGACGCCTCTAAAGCACTTGTGCATAGAACGAGGATTACACCAGCTTTCTACCCGATCCTCCCAGAGAACCGGTCAAGAATGAGGCGGACCGGATTCAGTGGGTCACAGGCGCACTCGAAGGTACGATTTCTGCTAAATTTTACTTTTTTTATAAACTAGTTGATCTGCTGTTTAGCTCATATCAAATGGATTGCGGATCGGATTCGGAAGAAGGCCCTTCTCCGGGAGGTGGAGGACATGGATTCCCGGATTGCTGCATTAGAGTCAGTGCGTGCAATGTACCAGATGCCTGCAGCTACCGAGGCCGGAGCACAACGGCAAAGAGCCTGCCACCATGTGATAGTGTTTTTGCTGAATGTAATTAATTGCGAAGGATCGAATATCAGTATTGCAGTGTCGGTCTGAGAATAGGAACCAGAAATCATCAGAGGTATTGCGGTACAAACATAAGAGGGCGGTTCGGAGAACCATGACATTTGTACTAGACAATTTTAGCTACAGGACTTAATAGAATAGAAGAGAGCTATGTTTTTCTGGAGCTGAATATCAAGTTCAATAAGCTCGGCCAATTCCTCTGTTATCCAAGCCTTCGAGCGACGCAAAAGAGCGAGTTCTTCTACATGGCGGTCTGCTCAGTTGAGTCCGGTACGACAGGTCTGCACTCACCTGTGATGATCCTGCATTCCTCAGCCTTCAGGTCTGGTTCTGATGGAGAGGGAAGCGGCGATGTAAAATGGGGCCACTGCACGAGTAATGAAGATCGAGCTCTATGGTGTAATATTGACACTCACCCCGGGCGCAGTGACATCAGATTCATTCCGGCTCGGGGATGGAAGAGATGGATTCTTTTCCAGTTGATGGGTTCGGTTAAGGGATGGTTCCGGAGGTCTGGCGACCTGGACGGAGTATAGATGGGGTCCTGCTCATGCAACGCAATGAGGCAGGAACAATGATGTCCAAACAAAAGAGAGATTTAAGTGGACTAATGGCAACAGGTGTGCCACTGTTCATACCTTGTTCAGGACTGTTGACTTTGTCAAGTAGTGGGACATATTGTCCTCAAATGACAAGGACGAGATAAGGATGCAATAATGGTGCCCAACCTGGAAAAGATGTTCTCTGTCCGTTTTGTTCCGGAGGCCTGTGCCAACATGTCACATGTCACATGTCACGGTCACCTCGGATCGCCCATCCAGCGGCTATTGCCGGATGCTGTGCCTGCCAGCACTGTGACGTGTTGTGCTCTGTCCCACACTGTGTTGACATTGTTCACTCATTGCGTTATGACTACTGGTTCAGACCAAGCCGCCGAGATTTTGGTGCGTGAGGCCCGTGTGGGGTGCGCGCTTCTCGCCTTGAAGAAAATCGTGGAGATTCAGCCGATCTCGGACCAGCGACGGGACTGGTGGAGGCGGCATTTGGTGCATGAATGTGTGAGTTTCATTCCAGCTGTGGGCTTGTATGTTGACCTTATGAAGGTCCTTTTGTAGAATAAGGCTGTTGGCATGTGTCGGGCACTGAATGCCACACATAACGACAAGACATTCCAAATACCTGCGCTAATCCAGGCCGTAGGTGCCAAGTTGGCAGATATCATAAGGGCGCCGGAGGGGAAGAAGGTCTTCGATCCGAAGGTGTTTGTAGATGTGGTGGACTCCTTTTCAGAGGCGAGTGGGGAATGGTCGGAGCGTGCAAGTACAGATCAGCTGTCAGAGCCGCATTGGTGGGTGTTCGAACCTTTGGAAGACAACATCATGGAGCCCCCTTCCCCCCGTCCCCATCGAGTCCCAGAAATGCTGCACAGGCCCACTCGACAGCAGGTTGCTGAGTCCGCCGATGCTAAAGGCAGACCGGCCAAGCCCCCCGCACCTGCTGAGCCTGTCGGTCTCACATCCACGCCTGGTCCAGCCCCTCCTAGCACGATGATCCCTATGGATCTTTCTCTGGCCGCCAAGGGCAATCTCGCCCAGACAATGGAGCGGAGGCCCTCAGAATCCTCTGTCAAAGCCGGCCACGCCCAAGCCCGCATTCGCTCTCGCGGTCCGATGATCGTTGCCAGGAATAGGCGTGCCCCACTTGTCGAGTCAGGTGTCCCTGTTGCACAGAATGAACCAGTGGATGTGGACATGGGAGGTAGTCCGCAGGATCAGGAACCGGACCGGCGTGATGACGCCGATGCCCAAAGGTCTCCGGACTCGCAAGATGATGCCGGGGATCATTCTGCAGGTACCACGACGGGAAAGAAGGGTAAAGGGAGCCCTTTGCCGGACAGTCCCCCGGACGACCTACCGGTAGTGGTGAGAATGGTCCATTGCGTTGCTATCACTGCATACTGAAATTGTGTCTAGTCCCCGCCATGTTTACCCTGCAGCAAGAAGGGCACTCGATGCGTCCGGTCCGATGACTCAAATGGAGCATGCTGGTGGTGCTGGAAACGCCGGGCTAAGTGTCCGTTGGCGGGTGGACGGGGCAGAACCCGTCGGACCGGCCAGAGAGTTGCCGATGGAGACAAGGAGGGGGAAGGTGCGGAGCAGCGAGCAGACCGAGCTCCGAAGGGCAAGGGCAAGAAACGGAAAGGTAATCCGCTCCATCTAGGAGAGTGCATGGGGCTAATAGGACTATATTCAGACCCTCCAAAGTCTGCAGAATATGTGGTATCAGATGATGAGGGAGGACCGGCTCCTGCTGCAGCTCCTGCTGGGAAGAAGCGCCGCTCTCTGCCCCAAGATCAGCCAGACGAAGATGACAGTGGAGCTGGACCTAGCGGGTTGCGTGGTGGTCTTGGAAGGGAGCAGACCGGTGAGCAACTGCTTGACTAGTTGGGTGATCCAGTGCTCACCCTTTTCCCAGGGGCATTGGGTAGTGGGAGCGGTGCGAGGAGCGGCTTGAATAGCCATCCAACTCTGACCCGCGATGTGAGCATGAACTTGCTTCGGGACCTCGCGCAGCGCTCATGGTCTACGGCGCAGTCTCTCCAAAGCCAGGTCGATGACCTGAAGGAGGAGCTGCGCCGAGTCCGGATGCATATCCAGCGTCAGGAAGAGGATGTCAGTGCACAGCAGCATCGCATGGAGGGTCAGATGCAAGACCTCCAGTTGGGCTACAATGCACTGAAGGACCAGATCCCCACCCTCGCCGCAAGGCATGAGACCGTCAGCACATAGTCCCGGTTGGTTGGTCTTATTTACTCTCTATTTAGTCCAGCATTCCTCGTCCATCTCCATCCGTGTCTTCATTTGTGCTGTATACGCAGGTAGTCCGCATCTGTCAGTCTGCATTTGAGCTTGAGAAGTATCATAAATCAATGTAGTTTCTTGTATTTGGTCTTCAGTATGCCTGTGGACGTGTTTAGAAATCAGGATGGTAATCCGAGTCCGGTGAGTCAAGGAATGCCCGGATCTGATTTGACGAGTCCGAGTCCGAGAGAGTCGGTTAAAGTGCATGTTAGTCCGAGAACGTAGCAGTCCGCAAGTGCTGGAACAATTAATCCGAGACCTGGCTAATCCGGCTGAACCGAAAACCGAATCCGGATCCGGATCCGGATTTGGCGATGAGTCCGGATGGTGTAGTCCGGGTCCGGGTCCGTTAATCCGGATGGGGGCAAACCGAGACGAGCTCGACCGTAATTTACGAGGCATGAGATATAGGGGGCGGAGCTCAGCTGTAAGCTACGGTACATATCTATATAAGCTGGCCCGTAACTTGCGGTCTATGCGGAAACTGAGCTCGCCCGTAGCTTACGGACCAAAAAGGTGTCATTTGAGCTCGTTTGACCAGCCCGTAACTTGCGGCCTTAGGTCACTTTTGTCTGGCCCGTAGGTTTCGGCGAAAGTCACACCATTGACTGATACGGCCGTATTAGTAGCCATCTATCAAATGCCTATGAAGTTTGCGATAGATTGGAAGGACTAACCTGGCGTTCCACTTCACTTAATTGCTTCCAATGCTTCTCAAATTCGATCTTTGTCTTTTCTTCGTTTCCTGTTTGCTCAGACCATTCCTTCGCACAGAGGGAGCTGGAGGTGTGTGGCTGAGTGAGTAATCAGTCATGTCACGACGGTTCGGAGCACGTACTAAGCTGTGCCATCATTTTTATGGCGCATGCCACGGCGACCACCTCTTTTGGTTTTCATCCTGTCCAATGGATCTGCAGCATTCATTGAGTCTGGTTGGTCATGTCCTTTAGCTCGACTCTCCTACCTGCAGAAGGAGCCGCAACGCGGATTTCCTTAGATGCTGCCATATCCGTTGGTGCAGTTGATGTATCCGTCGCCAGGACCAAGCCATCGGGCGCCATGCTTGAGACACGGCTTGTTGCCGTCGAGCGGTGGGTCGCTGTGCCGTTCACCGCACTCGGGGTAGTGGTCACCGGATTTGAGGTAGTGGGCGCTGCATTCAAAGGAGCATCAGTCGCCGTGTTCAAAATAGCGTTCGTCGCCACGCTCGAGGCAGCGGTCACCCGGGTCGAGGTGGAGGGCGCTGCGCTGGAGGTGGAGGGCGCTGCGCTGGAGGTAGATGGCGCTGTGCTCGAGATAGCGTAGACCGGCGTACTTGAGGTAGCCGGCGCTGCACTTGAGAGTTCGGTACCTGCGCTTGAGGTTTCGGTAGCGGTAGCTGCACTTGAGGATTCGGTGGTCGCACTTGAGGATTCGGTGGCTACATTTGGGGTATCGGTGACTGCACTCGTGGTATTGGTCCTCGTGTTTGATCTATCCGTGCGGTGGGCCGGGGTATCTGGCACCGCGCTCGGAGGATCTACGCCGCCAGCCGAGGTCTTGCTAGTCATGGTCAAGGGCTCGTTAACTGCGGCTGAAGTTGGAATGGTCAGATCATTCATGGAGGCTCATGCATCATGCGCTCATGTCGTACATTCTGTTGGTGGCAGATTTGACAGTCCTACAGGCACCACAGCTGGAGATGTCGCCATGTCAGATGATTTGACTACTACTCATGTAGAAGATGTCGTGCCCGTACCGTACTGTGCTGCGGCTAGCTGTGGGATACTGCCTCGGTCTTTGTTCATCTCTTGGGGCTGGCCTTCAGACAGAGTAGATTTCGACGAAGGGATGGGTATGGAAGGACTGAATTCGATGCCATTACTATTCAAATTGTGTGAGTACAAACATTCTGTAGATGTGATCGGCACGTACAACGGATCGTCGATCTATGTATTACCACACAGATGTTTCCCGTTTAGTATGGAAGCGCTGAAGTACCGAAGAATGCTCACCTCTGAGCTGCCGACAAGCTTGACCTCGTCAATGCATCCTGGTTTGTGGACACTCTTCGGTCTCTTGACCGTGGACTCGTCAATGCTGGCAGACGACGGGCGTTTGTGTGATGGATAAGCCGATGTCTCGGAGGGCAAAGGTGACATGGATGTAGGTGTGTCCTTCAATTCTTGTTTGACTGACAGATCTTTCGACTTTTGATTCTGCATCCAGGATGGGTACCGAAGCGTCGCCAAGTGGTCTGCCTTCCAGTTGTTATCGCAGTATCGAAACTCTTCATAATACGTGCTCATCTGTAGATAAAAATACTGTTTAGCCTGCAGTGTCATATTACCCCACGTTTTTGCCGCAGCATTTCTGGAGGACAACTCGAACCAAGCATCGCGTGCAGTTCGACACATGGCCTTGAGGCGATCGTCTGTGATCGTAGTGCCATCCTTGTCTTCGAGAAATCACACGCTAACATGAATGGCATCTCCTGCCCGCTTGCCGCGCCGTTTCGGTTCAGAGGGAAGGCTAGGGACGGCCAGATCTGCGTTCTCGTTTCCACTAGCGGTCCATACCTCCTTCTTCCAGTAACGGATGCCCGGGAAGTTGGCCTGGTCGAGAGGGACAAGTTGGGTGGAATTTGGAAGCGAGAAGATACCGGGGCTGAGATTGTTGCTGCGAATCGTGTTCTTGTTGGCGAAGAGTGATGTCGTCAGATCTAATGCATCTGTCGGTTCGGTCTTCACACTATTGCTGATAATGTACTGCCTAGTGAATTGTTTCAGAAGCGGCCTACGCCTCATAATCAATGGGTACAACACGGAGACGTACTGGACCGCTTTCGTGGCCACGAGCTCCTTCTCAGCAGTGCTGAGTTTTTGCTCAAGGTCCATGACTTTTATCACGAGGTGCTTGTAGCTTGCGTTGCCGCTCCGAAGCAGGAGTTCGTGACTTGCGTCACGGAGGAGTCGGAGGGCTGACATTTCGCTGCTGCTATGCTAGAATTTTTTTATTACTATAACTCATGAGAAGTAAAAGGACAATACTGACCGTCATACCTGCAGATAGTGTCCCCGCAGGCGAACCCGAGCCGAGAAAATCGAGGTATGAATGGGAATCAAACTGAATTCCTACATCTGCCGGAGTTGGGGTGAGTGATTGCACGCGAGGAGTCGAGGCAGAAGAGAACAAAGAGAGCGAGCTGCTCGACGGAATGACCGTTGGCCCACTGGAGAGGTTGTCAGGGGATGGTGATGGTGCATGCGGCAATCCTGCCCAAGGAAAGGTGAGACTTCCGTCAGCCATGGCAGCGCGCAAGAACGACTGGGGGAAAGATGAACTTGTTGACTCGCCGCCGGCTGGTGTTTGGTCTTGTTTTAGGAAACGGGCCTGGCGGCAGTCGAGATTAGCATTCTTGCATGCGACAAATGTCCTTCGCCCCGCCCAAAATTATTGCCGACATACATTCTGCTTCTGCCATGGCAAGCGGAAGTGCAGCGGCGTTTTCACAACTGCCCCATCAGTCCATAAGTCCCGCACCCCATGCTCCTATTCTGGCAGGGATCCGCCCTCGTACACCCGATTCCCAGCTAGCTTTTATCGGTGGTCTTCAATCAAAAGCCCAGTCAGTATTCTGATACACACAGACTGAGCTAGATTTATTCACCGCCCATCAGACTATTTGCAGATCAAAATTATCTGCCCAACTCGGGCACGGCTGCCCTGCCTTTCGTTGGGGAGCTGCATCATCTCGAGCCTCTGCTTATGCCGAAACACGTCTTCGAGACCGATCAAGAGAACATCAGCCCGAATACGATGGATCCCTTATGTGAGTGAATCCGCACCTTGCCTTGTCACCGTTCTTAATCATGCTTCGCCAGGGCAAAATCCTGGCGGCTGCATGAGGTGCTATCGCTACCAGGAAGACATGGTGCTTTACCGCAGCCGCTACTATAAGATGGCCGATGAGCACAAGGCCATCAGCAAGGCGCTCGTCGAGCGTATTTCACGCGCCGAACTCGCCTGCAAGAAATATCATCAAGAGCTGGAGGAGCTGGAGCGAGAACTCACCTTGTGTCAACGTCGAATCACAGCCATGAAGATACTTTGCCGTGACTATCTCGATTGCCCCGACGTGGACAACGCGCTCTGGGTCATGTCACAAGAGAATCATATCAAAATCGACGTGGCACTGGAGTGGCGGTTCGGATCGGAAGGCGCGACGGATGGGGGAGATCGGGGGAGCCTTGAAGACAAAGACATGTAAAGCGGCCTTGTCGTACGCGTTAGATGGACGTAGGTATCTGTCTTTAAAAAAAACGATGTGTGTTGCATCTGACAAGTGTGCGAACGTACTCTGCCTCGAGGCGCGCAATAGCCACCGCCGACTTCTTGGTCCATTGTTGACATGTCCCCGACAGTCTTGCTACGTGTTCTGCTGGCGAGGTCTTTTTTCTCTTTGCGATGCAGAACTCGTCACGGATCCCTTGGACTCCGACCATATGCGACGGGATCGCCCAGATGTCACAATACGACCACTATCGGGACTCGGCCACGACCCTGACTCGAGCATACGGCCATTCAAACTGGCTATGCGCATTCTTCAAGTTCTCTGACCGTGCCCCTGCATCCCTGTCTGCATATGTGACTGTGACGATCGGTGTCATGGTGCGTTAATTCCTCTCGTTTCAAATCTCGTTGATCTGATGCCATGGGTATGTGCATGGCACCACTGGCAGCAGGCACTACACTCTTGACTGCATACGTCTGACCATGCCTCCAGTGTACAGAGCTCACAGGCACGATATACCCCCAGCCCCACCTCAGTCAAGCCGCTTCAACCCAACGTATGGTGCCAGTACTCAGCTTCAACCACTAGAACACTATCAGGGCCTCGTACGTCTCGTTCTCCTTCCTGCTGATCCCCACCCCAGCCCATCGTTGATATACACTCTTCGCCAGGTTCGCAGGGCGCCCCGAGAGATGAAACACATGCCGCTCCCCATCGCCCAGCACATGCTGCATACTCCACGGCATCCTCAGCCTCGACTCGTCCACGACGCATTCCATGGGACCGTCTCACTGCGATATACCGTGCGCGCGCCCGCGATGGAGCACTGGTTCTGCAGCACGCCCCCGTCGCGTGAGGTGACCCGTGCTGAGTGCACGCGTGCAGTTGAACAGCGCCGCGGACGCGTAGCTGAACGTGTACGGGCCTCTTTCGCCTGTGCCGAAGGACCACGTCGGTTCAGTAGCTGCAGTGCCCAATTCTGCCGGCCGGCGGATTGGAGTGGCATGCTAGCGACGCGGAGGTTCACTTTCATGGCGCCGCATGCATATATGTATGGGTGCGGGGGTGGATGCACGCAGGCGGATGCACGCACCTGGCAGTTGTAGCCCACCTGAGCTGGTTCCACAGCACCTTCGCAGTGCGCAGCTGCGCGCCGTCGGTCCCCGCCAGCTCCGGCACGAAATACGGCGTCGCCGCTGTCTTGCGCGCAATGTCCTGTACTTCGGAAGCAACACCACTTTGCCCTCGAGCTCCCCGCTGGCCCCGCGTGTCGAACGTGAGCACGACACTTGCAAAGTACGGCACGATGGGGAACACGGCCGCGCCGGACCTGACGCCATGCACTTGTTGGCTGGCAATAGCGACGGTGCTCGCGGGTGCGGGGAGCGAGAGGCTATGCACGTGCTCGAGCGCGAGACAGGCAACTGCAAGAACATGGGCGATTGCGAGGTTGCATCGGCGAGATACGCCCCCCGCGCGAGGACGTCGACGCAAAGGTCGAGAAGTCGCCCCAGAACATGCAGGATGATCAGAGTGCCAGCGCGCAGCAGGACTCGGCCAGTTCCAACGAGGACCATGCTGCAGGCTCTGCGTGAGGAGCAGGACGTGCCGGAGAGGAAGACTAGCGTGCACGAACGGTCAAGTGGGACGGGGTAGATGCAGCGCATATGGGTCGTACGACCTCAAGGCCTCAAGCTTGGATTCGTACACCAGCTCGATGTGAAGAATCTTGCGGCCCATGTCAGCAAGACACAAGCTCGTCAAGCATTCCCAACCCAGCCCTGTCTTTGCCCCTTTTGTGCGTTTCCACTGATCTCACTGTTTCAGTCGTCTTTCGCTGACTCTCTCGTGTCATTGCTACGCAAGCTCACCCTTTGAAAGCTGTCGCCTGACAGACTGAGGCCTGAGACCGGCCTGAGGGTGTGGCCACCCTCCGCTCACACCAAACGAGCCTAGAGTACGAGGGCGACAGGCTCAGCTCAGATGCAGGTGAGCCAGACGACAATTCTGATGACAAGGAGTTGTCCTCGGCCCTCTCGTCCTCTGCATCACCGCGCTCCCCGCCCAAGCTCCTCCCCGTTTCGCCGTCTCCCTCTTAAATCCCGACCCTGACGCCGATACCCGCTGCCGCGCAACGCGGCACTGAGTGCCAAGATGCATATACACATAGCATCGGCCGACCATCGCCTGCGACCGCGAGCCCGCCGGCGCCGGCGCCGTCGCCCCAAGTCGTCCTCGCCTGTGCCTGCTTCTCCATCCCCCGCAAGCTCTTCCTGCGCAGGCTGTCGATGCCGATCTCACAGGGCCGATGGGACTCGACATCCGCGACATCCACTGGGCAGGAGCGCTGCGCGAGCGCGGGTGTCGTGCCGACGTCGGGTAGCTCGAAGAGGAAGCGCTTGCGCCGGTCGTGGGGCAGAGTGACCTTGATCTCACCCCGGACAGCGATATTGTCGATCGTGATGCGCGTGGTGCTCGAGGTTTCGAGAGTAACGGACCTCTGGAAGCTATGAAATTGTGCGTATAGTGTCTTGTTGCCTGAGCGCTCTCTCACGCATGTATACTGACACGGATGGGCTAGGACATGGACCCCCTCGTAGTCATGTCGTTCGGGAAGGTGTTCTGGACGTGCGTAATCCACCCTTTGTTGAACCTCGTCTAGGACGAGAAGCTCGTATTGCATATCCGGCGCTACGGGACATCCCTCACGTGCAGCTCACTGTCCTCGACGGGACAAGCTGCCCTCGAACAATCACGTCGGCGATGCCAGCTTCGAGGTTGCGCAGCTCACCGTGAACATGCCGCAGGAAGATCCCGAGTTGAGGCTTTCCCCGTGCAAAGAGGACGGGCGGCACACATCCGCGCAGATTCCAGGAGTCCACCGTCCCGCTCAGACTGCGAAGGAGATGCCTTGGGGGGCTGAACACAACCCCGCGATCACATTCTTGCCAAGTACCAGCCGTGCGACACGTTATGGCAATGCTTCTGGTACCAGTGCCTCGAGCAGGACGACACGGACGACACCGCGACGCTCTCGCACCTCGAGCTGAGGCCGACGGTCGACTTGTTCGGCTCGACGCTCTCAAGCCAGACGATCACCAGCTTCTTCAAGTGCTGGGGCAAGAAACCGACCAAGGGCGAGATCACATAGGAGGACTGGATCCAGTGCCTTGAGGTGGAGCTCTCGCACCCTCAGAGCGAGAAGCACGACGACACGCACGGCAACACCAGCATCGCCATCACGCCCGCTACGGGCATGCTCGGTGCGCCGCTCGCGTTGGACGAGCTCGACTTCTCCGGCCCACCACTGTACATCCACGAGCCCCCCGAATGGCGCGACACGGCCGCACCGCGCACTGCCGGTGCCCCACGCGGTGGAGCCAATGTCGAAGTACCTCAACGGGACGCACGGCGTTGGCGTGGATGTGCAGGTCTTCGACCACCTGTACGCGGCGGACCCGATTGTGGGCGAAAAGGAGCTCCCGCCGCACGTCCCGGACCTCCTGCAGCAGTGCAACATGCGGTCGATGACACCCGTCATATTCAGTGACCGCATGTGCCTAGGTTGAAGACCAGTCCTCAGCATTGAAGGGATGCCCACAACGAAACCCCACCGACTGACGAAAGGCGGAGCCGCACAGCGCTCTTACGGGTCATGTTCACAAGACTAGTACTTATGCCCAGCCCCCGTGCGCACTGTCGCCTGTCCCGCCCACTCGCGCAGGCGTGGACTGCAGGCGTGCTGAGTACCACGATGCGCAGTTAGAGGGATGCTTGCAGTCGCCGTATGAGTGTGAGTGTAAGCTGTTCGTCTCGACAGCATCCTCGCACGATCGAACTGCACACCCGCGCATGAGCGCATCATCCTGCCATTCCCTTTCTGTCTTCCACTCTCAATCTCACATTCGAAGTTCAACAAGCAGATTCTATTCTAATCCTCCTCAGCAATGTCTTCCCCGCGACCTTGGTACACAATCTCCAATCCCAACTTCTCCACAACGAAATGCCTGTCCATCCAGTTTGGATTGCTTCGGTGAGGAACCATGGCTACCACTGAGTGGATGTCCTTCACACCCACCACCCTGATTGCTGCATTTCCATAATACTGACAGGACCAGACTGTCTGATAGGACTCCTCCAGAAGGTGTTGATCAGGAGGGCCATAAATTGAAGTCATGGCAAGGGGATATTCCTGGCCATTTATCTTGGCCCTAAAATAGTACTGAACTTCACCAAAGTCCCATTTGCCACTGCAATGAATCTATCTTCTTGTTAACCAGATGGATGAAATTTATCTGAGAGAACTTACCTTCACATTGCGTGCTGTCCTGAGATTGCGCAATTCCTTAAGATTCTCCTTCCAAGCAGATCGAGCCACTTGTCCATTTGGAAGACGAACTCGGGCCCACTTGGTAAGAGAGTCAATATGCACATCACCAAAGCCTTTCTGCTGAAAATAAGATGCAATGGCCTGAGTCTCATATTCTTCAATCTTGGTTGGGGAGCGGTCACATGCCCGAAGGAGAGCATAACCATCTTCCAAATCCTTGGCACCTCGAGGTAATCCAGAGCGGTCACGTTCCAATTCAGGAACCATGGCCTTGAGAGCATTGACTTGTGCACGTCTAAGACCACGCTGTGAGAGATTGGCAAATGGATTTGATGGCTGTCTGATCTCCCGACCCAAATCTCCAATTATCCGCTCCATAGGCCACTGAGTTGTAAGACCCAGGCTCCCTGTCCTCCGACACTCTGGTGCTGAATGACGCATCTGATGAACACTCTGTCTGCAGAAATGAAGGCGCTCAGTCTTCCTCTGATAATATAAGACTTCAAACTCTTCACAGAATTCAATGAGATGTTTGTGGGCCATAACCAGTTCCTGTGAGGTGATACAACGCTGATGCAAGAGTCGAACACCCAAAACAAGTTTGCAAAAATTCTTCCAGTACTTTTCTGGGAGAATTCCATAAAGCATGGCTGGGCAGTATCCAAAGACATAGATGAGAAATTCCCAAGCCTTGTATCCACTGGAGATCTTCTCAGCAGGGTTGCGAGGAGGACGATCAAAGGAGCCAGGGAGATATGGAGTTGCCTCTGCTACCATTTTGCCATGAGTGGTCCATGTATTGCCACGCAGCACCATCCAATCCCATGTGGTCTTGCTATCCTTGAGGTCACAGTCAATGGTGCCTCTCCACAGTCCAAGCAACAGATCTGTAAGATTGAGAGCAGCAAGATGCATAAGATCCCCAGGAAAACATGCTGGGATCAAAAGACGACGAGACAGTGAGAAACCCAAAAATATGCTTGGCTTGCATATACCAGTCTCTAGGCGTTTCTTTCTGTACTGGCCAGGATTGGAAGTGCCTATCACTTCTTGAAGATTTGTTTCATAGCTAAAATATATATATTGAGGCTTTGGACAAAGAGTTTAATTAAATACAACTCACCGAGTAGCAATCTGCTGAGATGTTTCAGTAAAATGTCGCAAAACAACATCAGGATGATCACATCCATGCACTGTATAGTTATCTGGTTTGAGACAGGCAGGATAATAGTGAGCTGCCCCAGGTTTGTGTCGACCTCTTAGAGGACAATAAAATCGGCATCCTGAAGCACCATGATGTCCCACTCGACCATCTAGCATGGCCATAGCAGGAGTATCGGCAGTTGCAAAGGCAAGGAAGGGGTGATCAACACATATCTTCTTCTTTGCAGCATCCCAGACCTTAAGACCATCATTTTGCAGAGCTGCAAGATGATAAAACCCTGGAAAAAGAAAAGAATCCAGATTCTTGGGCTTGGTAGGGCCAGGAATGAATCCACCAGGAAGAATGTGAGCTTTCTTGTAACGAACATCAGGGGCCAGATCTAAGAGAATCCAAATATACATCCAACAGTCTGAGGCCTTGTTCTGATAGAGCTGAGCACCATCAATAGAGAAGAGAAGAACTGTGTCATCATCCGTGATATTGCCTTGCTTAACAGCATTGAGAAGATCTGTTCCATGATAGAGATCATCATAGATATCAATGCGATGGTTGGCCTCTAGTTCTGCAATAATCTCCTGCATGCGCTCAGAACGGTGTTGCATCTTTTCAGCCATCTCAGGCATCCGACGTCGAGCTTGGAGCTGGGGACCAAGGGGAATGGTGTGAAATTCTTGCCGAGGAACCTGATACCAAATTTAGCAACAGGCTTGCACAGATGTAACTCCATGAATAGTTCACCTTCGCCTTGTTTTTGCTTGCCTGCAGTTTGGCCTGATCATAGCGGTGTTCACCACACATTGGACAAGTTTTATGGTCACTAAAAGGTCCAGTAAAGGCAATACATGTGTTGACACACATGTGATGGATGATAGGAATCACGCCGCTGAGTTCAGTGACTGTCTTCTTGACCATGTCATGCGAAAGGAGCTGAATTGGAGGATTATGAGGATATTCTGCAACAGATTCCCGCATTTCATTGTATATCTCCTGAGACCCACTAGTCGTAGCAAGGTATGTCTTGATAGACAGCATGATATCGGGGTCATCAATGATAGGAGGATGCGAGAGAGGTTCATCGGAGAGGCGGCGGATGATATCAGGAGGGAGATTATCATGCTTTAAAGATGCATTCCGCATGGCTTGAACAAAGTGCTGTGTGATGCGAATGTCATCTATCTGTGAGAGCGCTGCATCCGCCATGGGTTCGCGGACATCCTCGTGCAGGAGCGATGCTGCGGGGGCGACAGTCGGCTCAGTCGGCTCATTTGAGAACTCCTCATCGATCTCCGAAAGACACCCGGGATCGGGTCCATCTTCTAACTCAGGAGGCCCGTCATCCTCGAAAGGTCGGTCTTGCTCCACAGATTGCTGAGCGCCGGCGGGTGGAAGTGGCGGGGAGGGAGAGGGCGAATGCGACAATCGAAGGCGAGATGGCGGTGAAGCAGAGGCGATGTCGTGGTCCGGAGTGGAAGGTGCTTGATCCTGTGAGGAAGAGCATGTGTTAGCGAAATGAACCTAGTTCATACATCAGATATACTCACCTGAGGCAACTCCGAGTCGGTCTGCTGCGGTTCGTCATCGTTTCTGGGGCGGGTGTCTCGTACATGGTCACCGGACACCTGAAGATCGTACAGTAGCAAGATCAGAATCAGAAAGTCGAATTAGCGTGAACGAGGGGACCTACATCTGATAGGCTGTCCTCGCGCAGGCGCGGTTGTTTCGCACTTGCTTGAGCATCTTCATCTGCATCGGGACCAAGCGAACGTTTACGTGAAGCCACATTTCCCTGAGTGAGTTCATGCTCCTGGGTAGAGGGAAGGGAGGAGCTTCCAGCGGGGGCAGGAAGACCGGACGACTGAGGATGCGTAGCGAGTTGGAACTGGTCGAACGGCATTGTTAGAGGAGTGCGGTAAGGCGCATGATTGTCGTAGGTTCGCCGAGAACACTCCTTAAGGACTCCTTTGCAGTATCTCTGGCAGTCACAGTAGTACTTGTTCGGGTTGGAAGCAGCCATATTAGAGAAAAACGAGAGCTATAAGAGACGAACGCGACGGTAGACGAACGCAATGTACAACCTAGCGATAGCAGCGGCGTAGAAATTAGTTATGTAATCTTATCTCGTCCTCTTACTACGAGATCTTTGCTCGCTCTCGCGCCGAGTCCATCTCTCCAGGCACGTCGCTCATCCAAGCTTTGTAAGTCTTTCCAAATGACCGCGTTCACATCACTGATAGATTACAGTAGACTACATTGATATCACTATCTCTCGGTAGAAATCCGTAGAGGCGGTTTTCACTGGGGTTGATACCTGAAGCAGACCCTACGGTTTGGGTGGCGCGCTTGATAGCAGACCTTAATAGAGAGATCGACTCATCATCTCTCTTCTTCAAGGTCTGCCTGTGGGAGACTAGGCTGAGGCCGCCACGAGGAGAATCGTCGCGATCACGTGGCGGCGTAACACGGTCACGGTAGTCGGCCCGGCGGCCAGGCCCATAGCCTTCCACTATGTAGCAGGTGAAGCAATAGACAGCGAGCAATAATGCTACAGAAAAGACCGAAATACAGAGCAATTACAGCGATGCACAGCACCTCGCGATTGTACAGTAAAGGTCATCTAACTACATGACACGAATGCGAAGCTCCAGACCAATGAATACCCACCTAATTCCTCCGTCCACCCATAGCCCTAAACAGTCCGCCCACGGCGAGATTCAACCGCGATGGCTTCTTCGCGACGGTCCTGAGATCCATGTTCCGCGCGCGGGGGAGAGTCACGTCCCTGACGGGAACGAGCGGCGCGAACGAGTCGTCCAGGAAATCGGCACGCGCCTGGCGGGCGTCCACGGCAGGCGAGTTGGTAGGACATTTCGCCGGCGGCGTCTGGGGCGGAAGGAGCGTGAGCGGGGCCGGGCGTCGGCGGGCCTTACCCTTGGAGCGCGGTGCGGAGGTCATGCGGAAGGGCGATTTGGGCGAGCGCGGGGACGCGAGAGTGGTGGATGCGGACGTGTCGAGGAAGAAGGCGGGCTTGTGCAGATGAGGAGCCGTACGGCGGGAGCGCGCGGGGATGGCGAGGACGGACATCCCGGGGATGCACGAGGCTGCGGGCGCGAGTGCGTCGCCGAAAGTGGCGAGATCGTCGGTGCTGGTCTCCATGCCCGGCGCAGGCATCGCATAGCGCGGATCGAGGTCCGAATGGCGCGTCGACAGGCTATGCCGGCTCTCTTCCTCCGCCGCACTCGTGAATTCGATCCACTCGTGTGCGTCTGCAGGCGAACAGGCGCTCCATGCCTTCTGACCTCCAAGGAGATGCGCGTACTCCCACTCCTCGTGCTCGTCCCACCAGACGCCGCCGCGGCCGTCGCGATAGACGTCGCCGACGACGGACTTGTCGCCGGCGGCCTTGGCCTGATGCGCCATGAGACGGCGGATGTTCTGCTCCTGGTCACCGCCGTCGACGAACTGCATGAGAGCGAGCTCGTTCTGGAGGGGCACGGCGTCGAAGCGGTAGGACGCGTACTTCTGCTTCTTGCGGCGGGCAATGGCGAAGGCAGCGGCGCCGGGGGATAGCGAGGCGCGGGAGCGGGATCGGCGGCGCCGGACGCTAGACTTAGCTGCTGCTTTGGCGTGCGCTTTGGTCGTGTGCATTTTGGCGCCGCTCGGGCTGCGGGAGGGCGAGGGCGGCTGGGACTTGGATCGCAGGCGGGAGCGGAGTCTGTTGAGAGCGCCTTTCTTGGGTGAAGTCTTAGCTGGCGAAACGGGGGGTCCAGGGATCCTGAGTTCCTTCGGAACCTTCTTCTTGGGCGGGGATGCCAGCCTGGGCACTGCGCTGGGCGGGGTGTTGGGAAGTGATACGATAGTGCACGTATAGCCCAGAGCGTGGAGGTCTGGCTGGTAGTCCTTGATAGATGGCGTCGGGGCGGATGGGGTATCGACCAGAGACAGGAATGATGCAGAGGGAACACGCTGGGACGTGACGGACGGGCGGCGCGAGCTACGGGTCAAGGACGCGCGACGGGGGGAGCCGTAGAGAGGGGAGCGGCGCGCAGAGCACGGCGGGCTCACGGGCGCGGGAGAGCCGGGCTGGACTTGGCCGGCCCAAGCGGCGACAGCCAGCGTGCTGCTCGAGCGGCGGCGATTGATGGCCGCAGAACCATGCAGCGGAGTTGGAGGAGGAATCTGTGGGACAGATAGATTGGGACGCTTTTTCTGCTGGGGTGGGTGCGCAAGGAACGCGTAGGTCGGACGCGCGGCAGCCTGGATGGAAGATGCAAGTTGGGCTGTCATGTTCGAGTGGTTATGATTGCTTTTCGTAAATTGCGTTTGTAGAGAGAGGTAGATGAGTTTAAGGTTCTAGTAATGACGTATGAGCAGCTGGCATATGAAGAACGTGAAGCACGAGAATTCACAATACAAGGGTGTCGTGAATCGTCGAAGGAAATTCGTGGATGTCAAACGAAACGTGGATTAATGAGATATGAGACGAGATACTCGGCACGCTTCTGATAGAGTGAAAGCAGATGAAATGGATACAGCTGTCCTGAACGACGCGTTGGCAAGGACTGGAGGAAGGGTCGGGGAGAGAGGCGGGGGTAAGGCTCCAACTATTTTATTTATATTTACTGAGATTTCTAAAAAAAAACGGTAAATAGTAAGTAGATAGTAAGTAGATAGTAAATAAACAGTATAAATGGTTGGGGAATCTTCAGATTATTTGAGCCTGAGCAGCCCAGCTTGGATCCACGCCTTCGCACACATGAGCTTGGTCATCACATGGTAAATCTTGTCATCTTTTGTTGCCTCGGGCACTGTTGACGGGAGGCCCTTTGACAGTTCTGAGATAGCCTGGACAGTAGTCCGGAGCTTGTTAATGAGTGCGCCCATTGAGGAGATAAAGACAGAGACAAGCGAAGGATGATCACTTTGTGTCATGGAGGAGTCTGACTTGTGCCAAGGCACAGAGTCGGTCGTGATCTCAAACTTCGTTCAATTCGGAGTACAATTAGACTGATTTCATGTTATTTCAGCAGAAATAAGGCAATTTTGGTGGCTCGTTGCCGGCAGGGACTCCTGCAGTGTTCTTTAATGTCCAAAAAAGGAAGTACATCAAAGCTTAATTAAGGTTTCAGCCTCATGGCTCACAAGAAGCGTTACCGCGCCAGTAACTCATGTAACAGTTTCTAGGCATTCTGGCACCTCTTTGGTGCAGATAACTGGTACCCTTTACCATTTACTTTACTGTATATTTTATGTTTTTGAGGGACCCTGTAAATACATAGTAAAAAGAAACAGTAAAAACCATTTATACATAGTAAATAAACAAAATAGTTGGAGCCTTAGGCGGGGGCGATGCGAGACTAGCTAGCAGGCTGACTTTCCTACCTGTGCCGTGCATCGTTATAAGCTAGAGACACACAAAAGCAAGATCGGTGATCTTCGATAGGACAATGAGCAGGGCATCCTATTCACCAGTGTAGTGCGTGCTGTACAAAGTCGAGGTCAAACGAACACCCACAACTCATTGTCGGCAATACCCGGTTGCCCATTGTCCTCTAAGCCCGCGCGGTTGTTACGAGTTTGTTACGTCGCCACTACGATGCTCTAACTGACCTTTTTCACTACAGACGTATTGAAGAGGTCTCAAACGTGCTTATAAAAGGTCGTAAAAGGTTACAGTGTCATTCCAGGCAGAGGTCAGCTTCGAATTTAGCTTGCTTATTGTGCTGTCGATCGCGACGTCGCTGACGCGGTCGTCATTTTGCTCTTGTCAGTTTTTTTTTTTAGAATTCTCCAGCGTTCAACATTGCTATTTGCTTTCATAGGATCTCGACCGCCGTCCGTCGGACATTGGTGGTTTGTGCTAACCTTACTACAGAATCTGTGTTTTATCACTGATGAGCCCATACAGGCGTAGGGCTGGTATCCGCGCCGCATCGAGACTTTCACGCTTCTAGTACGGTAACGTTGGTACTGAGGCTTTTACAAGCCAGCATCCGGCCTAGTAGCACGTCTCGGACGATACATCGACCCAAGTGATTGACGCTTCAAGCTCTTCTTACCGGACGTCTACTATGGTAGGTGTTCCCATCATTTCCCTGGGACTGGCAGTCTATAACCTCCCGCCAACTAAACAGGCAGCGAGGCATACGTACATATACAATGGATGAGGATCGCCGGTTTGAGCACCTCAAGTAGCACAACCAAGACTTGGGGAATTTGAAAGCCGTTGTTGTCGTAGACGCCGCCAAGACCTGCATTATCAAGCTGACGCCCGTTGCTCGACTTCCCGACAAACTTTTATCGGAGGGCTTTCTCATCCTAGTGAACTCGCAGAAGTCCTTCTGAGAACTCCCGTCGGCCATCTTTCTGAAGCGACATGCTCGCCCACGAAGGCTAGGATGGATCGTCTCCCACGTCTGCTAAGACTGGCGCCGCGTCGCGCTCGAGTCCCCTGCTCTCTGGCGTCGCGTTACGTTCTCTCTCTGCAGACAGTGGGCAAAGAGCATGTTGAGACGCGCGGGCCAAATCCTGTTCTCGATCACTGTCCGGCCGATGGATTTAACCTTTGCGCCGGAGATCGCCCACCGCGTCAATTCTCGGCTCCCACAAATCCGTGAACTTGACTTCGCAGCTGCGAAGCCCGTTTTGGAGAGGCTCGTGGCTGTCTTGACGGAACCTGCACGGGTGTTACAGAAACTCTCCTTGACCAGCCAGTCTGAGAACTATTTTGGTTCCACTGATGAGGTTGTTCATCTTCCGCCCACCCTCTTCCAAGGCAAACTTCCGGAACTGTTCCATCTATCCCTGCGGAATGTCTTCGTTCCATGGACATCTTTTCTCTTCAACAACATCAGTACTTTATCCATCGTGCTACCCGTTTTCGAACATGCCCTCGACCAAGAGCTGAATCACGTTCCAAAAGTGATCAGCAACCGGAAATGGCACTCCGAGAGCAAAGCGCTTATAGCCACTCTCAAGAATATGCCAGCCCTGGAAAGCCTTACCATCCACGGTGCTCTTCCCTACACCGAGGAGGACATACTCGACGGCGACCCCCGTTTTCTACCCAGGATCGAGATGCTTCGCCTCTCCCATTTGGACCTGAAGGGCTCGCTGGACGGTATCGCCGTGGTGTTGGCCATTCTCATACTGCCATTGGACGTCAACATGCGATTCGTAGGCTACGCCGGACACAACGGCGGACGTGTAGACATTACTATCCTCTTTAGCAAAATCGCCCAAAAGCTCACGCCCGCTACGCGCCAGTCGTCATGCATCCATTTCAGCACTCTATACATCAAGAATCACTTTCCGTCCATTACCCTCCGGGGCCAAGTACAGCCGAAGGTATCGCGGTCGTCAACGCTGGAATTCTAGCTCATGGACAGCAGATTTTACGGGAGCACGGATACCGCCTTGCAATACATGTTCCACATGATCGAGCTCCGCCCGGCACAATCTCTGCAAATCGCAAATTTCAAGACCGAGGAAATGAACGCGATGAAGTGGAACGACCTCTTTGGACAATGTGGCTACGTCCCCCTACCCCTCGACTACGACATACCGATTCGAGACGTGCGGATCGACGGCAACTCCTTCGAGTTGTTCTGCGGCTTCATGGCGCGCGGCCTCCCGAAACCGTACCCCGCGCTCGTGATGCCGCTCAACCTTCCGAAGCTGCATACTCTTGTCGTCTACTCCATTCCCTCGTCGGTGTTCCCCAAGCTCAAGACCTATCTGCCGTATGTCTTGAAGAACCGCAAAGACGCCTCGGCACCACTGCATAAGCTCGTTTTTGAGCGTTTCCCTCCAAGAGCATTCTCCAACGACTTCCTAGACAGCCTGAAGGCCATCGTACCGCAGGTGGTGGTCCAGGACTCGGTACACAATTGGCCGATTGAATATTGACCTCGATTGCATTTTAAATAAGGTCTGTCCGGTCTGTCGCGTCATTGTGCATCAGCGCTGACAGTTGCCCTGCAGCTAAAAAACACACTACTCACAAAAATAAGCCTCTAACCTGCTTCGGTCAGTTCTCCTGACGAGGCTCGCGACGAGCGAAGATCAAGGCTAAAGCGGGAATCATTTCAATTTTCAGCATAGTTGTGCTATGTTGATTAATAAATGTTCACCACTTGCAGAGATGTTGTTTAATTAAAGCGCGTCGTCCGCTGGGATTCGGGCATGTGGCGACTGAAGGACAGTCATAAAGGGAAATCACAGAGGTATATTTAGGATGTCCAGAGAACAGCCGCCGCCATTCCTTTTTGCGGGTCCCCCGCCTGTCGCAGTCCCGAATCCATCTGCATCATGAAGAGTCGCTACGCTTACGGGCAGCGAGACGGATATTGCAAAGTTCATTCCTGCGTTCTTAGCGTTGTTCGCGCCCGTTCTTTTTTACTGTATGCCGCTCGTTGCGAAGCCCGCGTTCCAGCCGCCGCACTCAAAACGATACGAGGCAGAGGAACAACATCAAGCCCACAAGTGCGACGAGCGCGCGGCCCGTGTTCTTCTGGCTCATCTATACCCGCCTGCTGCCATCAGTGCGACACTGATAGTCACCCGTTCAATGTCTAGTACGCTCTCGTTGGCTGGCGTCCAGCAGCCAATCCAAAATCTTGGAAACAGATCAGATTTTCTGGCATGCCAAGATACGTACGCAGTGTCGAGAGAAGATGAAAAACAAAGCAGTGGAACTGCGCCACGCAAGATCTACGCAAAGATACATCCCTATGTAGGTGCGGCTTCGCGCGTCCGACATGGCTTGCAAGCGCTAGCTGACCTGCTTCGTCATTCAGCGTTCTATGCGAATGCCTCACTAGGACACGGGACTGATCGAGAGATCCCATCCAGAAAACAACGATGGTAAAGATGAGACTAGGACAGACGGAAGCTGCGCATGCGATGAAAAGCGGCTATGAGAACGGATGCAGTGCCAATGCACGTGTCCTATTCTCCACCAACGTATCGGCTTTATCACGCTATGTGTACTTATTTTCGCTCATTCGTGCTTGACAGTTCATCGCATCCATGAACTTTCAGATGCTCGGTATGCCTTTTGACTTACTTGCAGCATGCTTATTTCGCAGCTAGGGAGATCACATCAGGAAAAACCCACACTCTAATTAGTAGACAATCATCTCAAATTATCTCAGATTAGATGATAATTGGACACTCCAAATTATCTCGATAATTAGAGCCAAATAGACAAGTCGCCTATCTTGCTATCCAGATAATTGGAGACAATGTTCTGGATAGTTAGAGTGCTATATATTGTGTAATATGCACTGTTGAGGTAGTCTGAGTACATATGTCTTGGATACTTATCTCTTATTATCTGATAACTATCTGCATGCTCTATAGTCTTAGCTTCATGTACAAACAAGTAACAGAAGACATATGCACCCTAATGTATATCATATCAATGTTCTTCTGTCATGATATGATGACAATAGCTAATTATCAGGCAATTATCTCAATTTATCTTCAGTTATCTTCTAATCTTTGAATACCATTACATTTAACATCATGCAGCACAAAAGACAACATGAACAGCAACAAGCTTTATTCATACTTTACTCAAAATTTCATTCTTATTCTATTCTACTAGTAAGATAACACAATACAAAGACTGTAAGTATAGACACTAAAAGAATAAGCAATAGTTAGATTCTTACAAAACACTACAAGAAAAGCTTACCAAGATAACAAAAAAGCGAAAATCTAACCATTTAACAAAGACTAGTTAGTAAGTTAACACTAAAAGACTACAGCATAAACATACCAAAACATCAGAAAAGCGAAATCTGTTTAGACAATATAGCACATCAACATAAGAATGTAAGACAACTGTAGAAGTTGAAAAATGAAGCACTCACCTGAGTAGCCACAAGTAAAGACAACTTCGCCGAGATGGTTGTGGTACGAGCGAACGAGATGGTTGTGGTACGAGCGAACGAGACGACGCGCGACGCGCACGATAAATATGTGGACAGATCGGAGTTCGAATTGTGGCTGCCGGGAACTGCCGAGCGCCGCGTCGGAGGCTAACCAGTAGATTTTACTAAGTTCCTTGTGCTGTTCAGGATCGTAGAATACACTATATACATATTTACTCATTAGATACATTTAAACGACGATGCTCTACTGGAATGGCCTTTTTTTCCTGATTTTATTCGGTTTTATTTGATTTTCTACATCGCGAGAAACAATGACTCGCGCGTTTCGGTGGCTAAAGCACCGAAACGCGCGTCCAAGTTCGTCTGTCACTCACTACTCTCCCTCACTCCCCTTCGCCTTCTCCCTTCCTCTCTCTCCTAAAACTGTCAAACGAAACGCCGGGAGGGGGACCAGGATGCCGAGGGCATCTTAGGTGCGTTGAAAAACCTTTTTTTTGTTTGCTTCTACTAATAATGTCGAGAGTATCGCTCGTTCGAGCGATACTCTCGATTTGCTTCTCCCCCCGGGCCTCTCCCTTCGCCCTCGCCTCCCACCATCGCCCCCGCCATCTCAGACCCCATCCGACCTCGCCGCCACGTCGCCAGCGCCCTACGCGCCCCCTCCAGTGACCAGGGACACCCCGGTTGACCACGACCCGGGACGGGCACGCCAGCGCACGCACGCGCACACGCTGCGCACGTCGTGCACGGCTGCTCGAGGTTTCGCCAACACCTCCCGCGCCCCCCGCACCTCGCGTACGTCCCCCGCGCCTCGCCCACGCCCGAACAGCGTCGCCATCACGCCGCCAACGCACGCCGCGCCTCGCGTACGCCGCTAGCGCCCGCTGCCGCCGCCCACGCCTCGCGTTCGCCGCTCACGCTGCGCCGCGGCACCGCCGCCAACGCAGCGTCACCGCCGCCGCGCCGCGCCGAACGCCCCCGACGTGCCGCGCCGCGCCGACGCGCCGAACGCCCTGGCGCCGCCGCCCGCGCCGCGTTGACGCCCAACGCCCTACGCGCCGCACCCAACGCCCTGCGCGGCGCCCCACGCACCACGCGCGCCCCCACGCACCACGGCGCCCCACGCACCACGCGCGGCGCCCCACGCGCCGAACGCGCCGCGCGCCGCGTGCCCACGCGCCGAACGCGCCGCGCGCCGCGTGCCCACGCGCCGAACGCGCCGCGCGCCGCGTGCCCCGAACGCGCGGCGCCCCACGCGCCCCCGCGCCCCAAGCCCCGAATGCGCCGCGCCGCGCCCCACGCCACCCGCGCCGCGCCCACGCGCCGAACGCGCCGCCGCCCACGCCGCGCTGACGCGCTCAACGCCCGAAGCGCCGCACCCAACGCCGAACGCGCCGCGCCGCACCCCGAACGCGCCGCGCCGCCCCGCCGCACGTCCCCGCCCCGCCCGTCCGCGCCGCGCCCGCCGCCGCCGCCCGCCGCCCGCCGCCGCCGCCCGCCGCCCGCCGCCGCCGCCCGCCGCCCGCCGCCCGCCGCACGTGCCCACGCGCCGCACGCCCCGCGCCGCACGCCGCACGCGCCGAACGCGTCGCGCCCCACGCCGAACGCGTCGCGCCCCACGCCGAACGCGTCGCGCCCCACGCCGAACGCGTCGCGCCCACGCCGAACGCTCGCGCCCCCGCACCTCCAGCCCCGACCGCGTCGCACGCCGCGCGCCGCGCGCCGCCCGCACCGAAGTCGCACGCCGCGCGCCGCACGCCGAACGCGCCACGCGCGCCGCGCGTCGCACGCCCGCGCCCCGCGCCGCACGCGCCGAACGCGTCGCGCCCCCGCGCCCCACCCGACCGCGCCGCATGCCGCACGCGCCCAACGCCCCACGCGCGCCCGCGCCGCCCACGCCACGCGCCCCACGCGCCGAACGCCCCACGCCCCCAAACCCCGAACGCGCCGCGCCGAGCACCACGCCACGAACATGCCGTGCTGACGTGTTCCAACTTGCCAAATGCCCGAGCGTGGGCTTCCTGCGCTGCGGACAGGCTTATCTCAGCTTATCTATTTACTTCGTTGTGATAATATAGTAAATATATTTGTAAATACTCCCATGAATACAATGAAATTTGAGATCAAAAATTGGAGGCTCCTCCCATAGCCACCATAGCTTTGGCCCTCTGCTATGTAAGTTTTTTTTTTTCAGATGATATAGTGGTGGCTATACAGATTTAGATTTTTCAGATGTTAAGGTCATAGGCACTGAGGATAGATAATTATCTTGAGCTTATTATCTGGATAATTATAGGGTCCAGATAATTAGCCAAGTAGAAAAATTATCCTGAAAATTATCTTGAGGGTTTTTCCTGATGCACGGGCAGCATTCACTACAGCCCGATCATATACATAGCTCCCCAGCGAAATTCGTCGAAACGAGACCACCAGAGAGTGATTGAATTAGCGGGCCCTTTAGCGCGATCATAACCGGTTCCATGGGGCACGATGTGCACGTAGATCCATCCGCGTTTTTCACCTATTGTGCTATTTCTGGACCACACTTGACACTATTGACAGGGTAAAAGCTCTGTTGTTTCATCTCACTAGTGCGGGTACCTGCTGATGTTCTGATGTTGTTCAGTCAAAGACTCAGCTTGCAGCCACAGCCTTTCCTTGTGCAATCTATCAAGTATAAGTAGCTGTAGATAGCTATCTTGATGATCTCATTCCTTTACTCTCCTGCAAAGCCCCAGACTGCATTCAAGCATGTGTGGTGAAGAAAAATATAGGGTATGGCTGTCTTTTGCTCTTCAGACTTCTGCTGATCTTCTGCTCAAATTTGCAGATGCAATTGGCCAAACTCTGGGTGAGACATAAATTCATGCTTATTTCATGAGTGGCTTCATCACTAAAATAATTGCTTAGGTAGAGGCTGTCTTATATGGTGTGTGTCATTTTTATTCATAAAAATATTGTATATCTGATCTATTTAGGCATCTACACAATGCTCTTTGCAGGATCTGTATATGTTGTGATCTGGCTGAGACCAAACAAGCAGCATCTAGTTATAACCATCATTCTCTTTCTTGCCAACACTATCTACACTATACTAGACTTCATCTCTGCACTTCTAACACCTCAAGTTACCTTTTTCAGTGTGTGGGCATATCATGGCAGTATTCCATGTAGCTTGCCACAAGATCCAGCCAGGCTTCATGAGGTGGCACTAGGCAATAGGATGTTGCTTATGCAGAATTTTGTAATGATTATATTCTTGTAAGACAATATATTTCTTGTCCATTTGTCTGACACATTAGCAATATTCTAGTTTTGTGGCAGATCTACTCTTGGTATGTAACAAGTATTGCTATTCATGTATGATGAGAAACTGATTATCATACAGATATATAGGTGCTTTGTGCTCTGGGACAGGAAAAAATATGTTGTCACTCTTCCACTAGCTTTGCTAGCTGCTACAACAGGTATATGTCTATTTTGACCTAGGATATATGTTTGAAACTAATATTGATCTAAATATAGCATTTTTTACTGCACAGCTGTATTTTGATGTTGCACTTGCAAGGCTTCAGACAAATGATAGTTTATCACTACAATCTGAAGAAGTACTTTCAATCCACTGTAATCTTATGATCAATATTGGCAATTGGTTTTCTTTGGCCACAAATGTTATCACAACATTTCTATCAGGTGCAGTGCTCTGCTACTCAATTTTGAAATCTTGACAAAAATTCAATGTAAAATGTTACAATTTACAGCTTTTAGGATATGGATATTGACAAGAGAAATCAAGGCTGCCCTTGGTCTAGATGCTGTAGTCAAATATAATGCAGCAATTGCAATGATGTAAGTATGTGCATAGCTAGTTATCATATATTACTCAACTCATACCTTGCCTTTGAAGAGTTGAGTCTAGTGCATTATATTCTACTGTATTGCTTGTGGACTCAATCCTCCAATCTCTTCCTGTAAATCCTGTAAGTTTACACTACCACCTTACATACAAGTATCATTGAATGAAGGTATAACAGACTGTATGCAATGGAATTATGACACAATTAGTGGTATGTTGACCAAATCACAGACACAATTCCAAACTGATTTTAATTACACACTATGCAGGCCATTGCTCCAACCCTCATCATCTTTCGTGTTGGAATAGGCAGAGGATTTGATACTGTATGTGACACAGCACATGCTACCCATGCCCAGAACATCACTGCTCAGGCTGCACATCAAGCTCCAACTGGTGGACCTCAATATGGCACAGCCTCAAGCATCCATTTTCTTTCACCACAAATGGAGACTGATTTTACAAGTTCATTGGTGGGAGGAAAAGGCATCAATGATGGAGCCATGGTGTGAGATGCAGGCTGGCACATTGGAAAGTACCTGTTATCTTCATGTTGCATTACCCATTTATCTTCTCTATGTGGTTCTTCTGGTCACTGTTTGTAAATATTTATGATGCAAAAGTATCAGGCCATACCGGACAATCAAATATGACCCAGGCATGCATTCAGGGTGTCTAAAGAGCAACAAGATCAACACATGCCATCCTCCAATAAAACTGAAATTCCATAATCCAATATCCACAGCGAAAGCGACAATAACAACAAAACATACAAAAGCCTCGCCCTACTCCCCGCCGCGCGGCCGGAAGCTCCAGATCTCCACGACCGTCTTCCCCGCGCGCTTACACAGCACCGCACATCCCTCACGCCGGAACACGACCTTCCACACGACCTCGCACGCCTCGCTGAGGTCGCGCACGAAGTTCGCGTCCGCGGCGTGCAGGTCGAACAGGCGCACGCGCCCGTCGTTCCCGCCCGTCACGAGGAACTGGTCGTCGAACTGCAGCGACGTCACGCTCGAGTCGTGCGCCGCGATGCGGTGCTGGACTTCGTAGGACGGGAGCGCGAAGGTGATCACGCGGCCGTCGGCGCCGCCCGTCGCGAGGAGCGTGGGCGAGAGCTGCAGTTGGCAGACGAGGGCGGTGTGGCCTTGCAGCAGCGCGAGACATGCACTGGGGGACCGTTAGGAAGGGCGATGAATAGGAGAGGGCTTGGGCTGCATACCCGGTGCGTGCGTCCCAGAGGCGGACGGTGGTGTCCAGCCCACCAGACGCGATCCGGACACCGTCATATGCGACCGAGTAGATCTGGTGGAAATGGCCTCTGAACACCTGCAAGCATTCGCCCGTGTCCACGTCCCACAGCTGCACGTCCTAGATCAGCGCAAGTCCTTTCTTTGCAGCGAAGAGAACATACCCGGCAAGTACAGTCATAGCTGCCAGTGACGACGCGGTTCCCGTAGACGGCGAGCGCGCGGATGCTCTGCGTATGCCCGCGCAGGACACGCAGCATCCTCCCGCGCTGCACGTCCCACACCCGCAGCGTCGCATCGCGCGACCCGCTCACCGCGATCGGCCGGTTGTGCAGCACCTTCAGGCAGCGCACGGTCGACGTGTGGCCCTGCAGCACATATATGCAATGCCTGTTTCGACCCCAGTTAGTAAGAGAAGACCGTATAAACAACTGCAGACGTGCCCGGTCTTGAGGTCCCACACACGCAGCACCTTGTCGCACCCGCCGCTCACGACGAGCGGCCCCGGCTGCCCCCACCCCTCGCTCGCCCCACACGCGTCCATCTGCTTCACGCGCGCCCGCTCCGCCTCCTCCGCCGCACGCGCCTTCTCCCCGTCCTCCTCCGCATCCGGCGTACGCGGCGGCGCATACCGCCGCGGCACATCGAGCCCAAGCGCAGTGCGCATCATCGGCGAGATCAACCCATCAAGGCCCTGCGGATCCGGCATCCCCGCGCCCGCCGGCGCGCGATTATGCCTCAGCACGCTCTCGAGCGTATCCCGCAGCTCCGACACCGGCGCCCCGCCGCCCGCGCCGCCGAGCCCGCCGCCGCCCTCGTACGGCCCGCGCCACACGCCGCCGCGGCTGACGAGGTTCACGGCCCACACGCCGAGCTCGTGCCCGACGAGCGTGCGCACGAGCAGGCCCGAGCGCGCGCTGAACACGTGGATGCGGTGGTTCGCGAGCCCCGCGACGAGCCACTCGCCGTCGAGCGCGACGCTCGTTACCACGCCCGAGTCCGGGTTCAGCACCGGCACGCGGTGCGTCCGCAGGCACGTCCCGCCGTGCCGCCAGTTCTTCACTGTGAGCGGACGCGTCAGCCTTACGTTCGATGATGGGGGAAGGAAGGACGTACGGGTCTCGTATGCGTACTGGAACAGCGCGCGGTACGAAAAATGCAGCCGCGGTGAAAATGGTCCCGGACTGGTGCTGCCCTCCGCGCCGATCGCAGAGAACGATGACACGCGCCGCACCGCCGCCGGGTGCGCGTTCGCGGGCGGCGGCGCGTGGTAGCGCCTGCGCACCAGCGCGCGCTCCTCCTGGTCGTCCGCGTCGGCCGGGTCCGGGTAGTGCGCCGTGCGGTCGAACCCGAAGCGCGCGCAGAGCGTGCGCCAGAGCGCCTCGTCCTGCGCGAGCGCGCGCCACGTGTGGCTGACCTGCCCCACGCGTGCGAGCGTGCGCGGATCGTCGACGTGCCCGAGGACGTGCAGCGCGAGCTCGGGCGGCAGCTCGCGCAGGAAGTCGCGCTTCAGGCGCGGCGCGACGTACGTCTGGACGGCGAGGAGCTCCGCGGGGGTGCAGACTGTGAGGAGGGAGGTGAGATAAGCGAGGCGGGCGTGGGGCGAGAGCTGGGTAAAGGTTGCTGGTGAGAGGAGAGAGGCCGGGGCGGGGGTATTGAATGAAAAGCCGGCAGTAGGAGAAGCAGGAGAGAGGAGCGCGGGATTCAGGATCGGGAATGTGCTCGTGCTGGGAGATTCCGGGCGCAGGCGCGGAGAGGGTGCAGGTGTTGGCGGTGGTTGAACAGGCATATACAGCGTGCCATTACTTGTGCTCGCCTGTGGGGCGAGCGGAGGTGGGATAGACTGATCGGGACGCATGGTGACGGACCTGTTTAAGGAATGCATATGAGCACCGGGTCATAACAAAGTCGACAAGAAGGATAGAAAGCGATAAAGCGATATCTGAACAACTAGCCAAACCAACAATGGCCAGCGTAGCAGCAAAGGTGCTCAGAACTCCGCATCCCTGATATCATAATACTGCTCCGCGACATCGTATAGATCCGCCGTCCATGTGCCAGCATGATAGACAGACACCGTCAGAAGGGTCTATATTTGAGACAAACTGGCCTACGCGGCATGAAAGGGCCGAGAGTGATTGTCTCCGAACCCTACGACGTCATGCCCGCCGAGAACAGGGTACTAAAAAAGAAAGCTGGCCTGGGACCAGCACAGCCAGACAGAGATGAGAGCAACGAGCAGGTGTGCAGCTGGCGAGAGCCACCAACACTATCTAACGACCTCGATGGGTGCGCATACATGTCCCAAATACCGTCGCAAATTTGGCCACGGCAAGGTCTGCTCCCCTCCATCCACTGTCAGAGAAATTTTGTGCAGTAGCCTCCAGAATTATTTGCATGGTGCCGCCTTCGTGGAGAAAATGGTCCAGGCGGCGTTATGGGGTCAAAGCTCGAGCTTCTTCCCCAACAGCCGACTGGAGGTCTCTGCCCCAAGGTAAACGGTCTCAAGCACCACGCCGTCAAGCACTCTGATAGTACGAATGGCATCCAAGCAAGGCACCCTGCACGACACTAGCCACTCTCTCCGAGGTCATCGTGAAACGAAGCAAGCGGCTCACCAGATGACTGTTTGGCCTAAAGCAAGGAGACCGTGGCGAGGCCTGGTAGCGAGATTTCTGAGGTATTTGGTAGACCAGACGGTTCAGACGATGTGACCTGGGTATTGGAACGATAGCGGACGGAGAGAGGGCGGCGAGGTGGACACGCACTGCCCAGCTGGGGTGCTGCTAGGCGCGTGAAGGCTTCTGTCTGGAAGCCTGCTGCCTGTCTGATCGACGAAGACTAGATAAGAGTCAGCTGATCCACCACAACGCCTATCCTTTGTACAAAGAAATTGTAACTAACCTTTGGTCGTTGCCTGACGACTGGGGACAAGGAGGAGGAGATGGAGGTGAAAGACAAGGGAGCGCCGGAGTCGCCTGTCTTGGGAACCCTGGCCCACACACAGGGTTAAGGTCGTCCGTCACGCGTCCAGTATACTGAGTCACGTCACGGGCATCCTTACCTTGTCTTGTGCGAATACGCATACCCTTATCCTATCTTCATCTCCACCTAATGGCATCAACGAAACGCCCACACACCCCGCCCTCGTCCTCGTCGCCGTACCCGACGTCCCCGACGCCAAAAGCAGCCCGCGTCGCGCTCCCATCGGGCCCGCCGCTCTACTGCACCCTCCCCCCGACGTGCCACCCGCCCGCAAACAAACCTACCGCGCTCGGGGGCACGCGCGATCTCGAGGCGCACTACGCGAAGTACCACGCGCACGTTTGCGAGGTCCAGGGCTGCCGATGTGTGTTCCCCGATGCGCGCCTGCTCGAGCTGGTGAGTGCGTTCCGCTCCGTTCTGGCCGATCGTGGACAGTGCGATATGCTGGATGGCGGACGGCGTTCTGCAAGCAGGGGCTGCTGCGGACGATGCGCAGTCATTCGCACATCGAATGCGGAGACAGCGATGCTTCTTTAGCGCGCTGGGCGCTCTGCTGCACCCCCGCAGCACCGCATCTCGCCATCGTGCGTGTCTTTGTGAATTTCAGCGCGTCGATCAAGGACTGCTGGGATGTATTTCGACTTCTAACGACCGCTGGAACACCCTTCGATGTCAGCGCGCTGTCAAGACGCGCTCATCTCCGTCCGCACAGTCTGGCAAACGCCCATCCGTACTGTTGCGCATCTCCCGCTAAATTACTTGTATTTGCATAATTCTGAGCGCGCGACGAGCTCCAAAACTGGTCTTCGCGTTTTAATGCTACCACCCCACCCGCCGTACCCATACTGACTCCCCCTCCCAGCACCTCACAGAAAACCACGACCCCCTCGCCGCCCTCCGCCAAGAACGCGGCGAAAGAATCGTACGCCCCCTCCCGTATCCCACAGACCCACTCCCCGCTCACCTCCCCCGCAGTTCGCATGCCACCTCGCCTCCTGTGCGCGTCGCTTCGCGAGCCCGAAGACGCGCCGCCTGCACCTCATCCAGGCGCACGGCTTCCCGAAGCAGTACTTCTTCGCGGTGACGAACAAGGGCGTCGGCGGGCTGCTGCGGCGGTGGGGCGACGGCGCGAGCCTCGTGCGCGGGGAGTGGAGGGCAAGGGAGTCGGATGCAGAGCAGGGCGAGAACGAGAGCGAGGAAGAGGCAGAGGCGGAGGAGGATCAGAAAGAAGAGAAACAGCAGGCGACAGAACGCGAGGAGAGCAAGCACGCGAAAGACGCAGACGGCGCGCTCGACGCGCTAGCAGGCTCGATGTCCTCCCTCAGCCTCGTCCCCTCCTCCGTCCGCTTCGGCCGCGGCGCGCGCGGCGCCGGCTTCGCAGGCGCGCGGCACACGCACACGCACACGCACAACGCCAACACCGAACCCGACGGCCCCGATGCGATGCCCGTCTCGCCGCCGCGAAGCGCGGGGCCGCGAACGGGAACGGGAATGGGGGCCGGGCGCGCGGGCGCGGGCGCGGGCGCGGGGCGTTCGTGCCGCCGGCGCCGCGCGGGGGTGGCGGGCGGGGCGCGGCGGGCGGGCGCGGGCGCGGGTTTCGAGGGGGCGCGGTGCGGGCGTTGGGGCGCGGGCGGGGGCGTAGTGAGGCCTGCGCATGTTGAGCGTGGTGTGGTTTGATGCGCGGAGGAGGGAGTGTATCTAGCGGGCTCCGTCGCTGGTGGGCTGTGTATAAGTGTCTGGGATCAGAAGGGTGTGTCGGGCTGAACTCGACGTCCGGGGAGGCGGCGGCGGTGTGTGCTTACTGATGGGATGTACTGATTGTTTTGGATATTGTAGTCGACTACCTGGGATTTTGATATTGGAGGGCTTGCGAGAGCTGCGATTAGAGGTCTTGAACTCTACGTATAGATGCGTGCCGCGATTCGATGTGACCGTGTTAAATCCGCGCCCGTTCCTCCAGCCGAGGAAGCTCACATTTTGCGCGCCGATATAGATGGCTGTATGTAGGACATACGATACGCTTTGATCTACCAGATAAGGTTCCCAGAACACTCCTCCGCGTCCATTGCGTGCAGAGGCCAGGCCAATGGAACGATGGCTACACCCTAGCGGTAGCTATTCCCAGTCAGAGGTGTGCGATGCAATAACCAATTGCATAGATCGGAAAGAGTGCTTTTACAACATTTACGCCCGTAGCGGGCATCTGGTGATGATAGAATAGTATAGCTTGATCATAAGTAGCTACAAAGTGGAATAATTCTCGCCGTAGGCTTCATCTTTGCGCGTCGCGAGCCTCAGCCCGAAGCAGATAAGAGGCCGATTTTTGTAGATATAATATTTGTTGGCTACTCGGCAGCCATCAGCGCTGATATACAATCACACGACCGACCAGACTGACCGTTAAATGTAATCGAGGTCAATATTCAGTCGACCAGTTGTGTATCGAGTCATGGACCACCACCTCCGGTACGATGGCCTTCAGGCTATCTAGGAAGTCGTCAGAGAGCGCGCCCGGCGGGCAGCACTCAAAAATGAGCTTATGCAGTGGCGCCGAGGCGTCCGGTTCTTCAAGACATACGGCAAATAGATCTTGAGCGTAGGGGACACCGACGAGGGAATGGAGTAGACGACAAGAGTATGCAGCCTCGGAAGGTTGAGCGGCATTACGAGCGCGGGGTACGGTTTCGGGAGGCCGCGCGCCATGAAGCCGCAGAACGACTCGAAGGACGTGCCGTCGATCCGTCTCGAAGGACGTGCCGTCGATCCGCACGTCTCGAATCGGTATGTCGTAGTCGAGGGGTAGGGGGACGTAGCCGCATTGTCCGAAGAGGTCGTTCCACTTCATCGCGTTCATTTCTGCGGGTCTGAAATTGGCAATTTGCAGAGACTGTACCGCGCGGAGCTCTGTGGAACATGTATTGCAAGACGGTATCCGTGGCCCCCTGTTATTCATGAGCTGGAACTCCAATGTCGGCGACCGCGATACCTTTGGCCGTACTTGGCCCTGGAGGGTAATGGACGGAAAATGATTCGTGATGTGTAGACTGGTGAAAGTAACGCACGACGACGGGCTCGTAGTGCGCGTGAGCTGTTGGGCAATCTTGTTAAGAAGATAGGAATGTCGACACGTTCACCGTCGGCTCCGGCGTAGCCTGCGTATCGCCTGTTGACGTCCAATGGCAGTATGAGAATGGCCAACACCACGGCAATACCGTCCAGCGAGCCCTTCAAGTCCAAATGGGAGAGGCGAGGCATCTCAATTCGGGGTAGAAAACGCCGGTCGCCTTCGAGTATGTCCTCCTCGATGTAGGGAAGAGCACCGTGGATGGTGAGGCTTTCCAGGGTTGGCATATTCTTGAGAGCGGCTATAAGGGCTTTGCTCTCGGAGTGCCATTTCCGGTCGCTGATCACTTTTGGAACGTGATCCAGCTCTTGGTCGAGGGCATGTTCGAGAATGGGTAGCACGATGGATAAAGTACTGATGTTGTTGAAGAGGAAAGATGTCCATGGAACGAAGACATTCCGCAGGGATAGATGGAGCAGTTCCGGAAGTTTGCCTTGGAAGAGGGTGGGCGGAAGATGAACAACCTCATCAGTGGAACCAAAATAGTTCTCAGACTGGCTGGTCAAGGAGAGTTTCTGTAACACTGGCGCAGGTTCCGTCAAGACAGCCACGAGCCTCTCCAAAACGGGCTTCGCAGCTGCGAAGTCAAGTTCACGGATTTGGGGGAGCCGAGAACTGACGCGGTGCGCGATCTCCGGCGCAAAGGTCAGATCCACTGACCGGACAGTGATCGAGAGTGGAACTTGGCCTGCACGCGTTAGCATGCACTTTGCCCACTGCCTGCCGAGGGAGAACATGACGCGACGCCAGAGAGCAGGGGACTCGAGCGCGACGCGGTGCCAATCTTGGCAGACGTGGGAGATGATCCATCCTAGCCTTGGTGGGCGAGGACGTCGCTTCAGAAAGATGGCCGAAGGGAGTTCCCAGAAGGACTTCTGCGATTCACTAGGATGAGAAAGCCCTCCGATAAAAGTTTATCGGGAAGTCGAACAACGGGCGTCGGCTTGATAATGCGAGTCTTGGCGGCGTCTACGACAACAACGGCTTTCAAATTCTCCAGGTCTTGGTTGTGCTGCTTGAGGTGCACAAAACGGCGATCCTCATCCATTGTACATGTACGATGCCTTGCAGCCTGTTTATTTGATGGGAGATTATAGACTGCCAGTCCCAGGGAAAACGATGGGAACAGCTACCGTGGTAGACGTCCGGTAAGAAGAGCTTGAAGCGTCAATCACTTGGGTCGATGTATCGTCCGAGACGTGGTACTAGGCCGGACGCTGGCTTGTAAAAGCCTCAGTACCAACGTTACCGTACTAGAAGCGTGAAAGTCTCAACGCGGCGCGGATACCAGCCCTGCGCCTGTATGGGCTCATCAGTGATAAAACACAGATTCTGTAGTAAGGTTAGCAAAAACCACCAATGTCCGACGGACGGCGGTCGAGATCCTATGAAAGCAAATAGAGTTGAACGCTGGAGAATTGTAGAAAAAATTGACAAGAGCAAAATGACGACCGCGTCAGCGACGTCGCGATCGACAGCACAATAACCAGGCTATATTCGAAGCTGACCTCTGCCTAGAATTACACTGTAACCTTTTTACGACCTCTTATAAGCACGTTTGAGACCTATTCAATACGTCTGTAGTGAAAAAGGTCAGTTTTCTAGAGCATCGTAATGGCGACGTAAAACTCGTGACAACCGCGCGGTTCGCTTAGAGGACAATGGGCAACCGGGTATTGCCGACAATGAGTTGTGGGTGTTCGTTTGACCTCGACTTTGTACAGCACGCACTACACTAGTGAATAGGATGCCCTGCTCATTGTCCTATCGAAGATCACTGATCCTGCTTTTGTGTGTCTGTAGCATATAAGGATGCACGGCACAGGTAGGAAAGTCAGCCTGCTAGCTAGTCTCGCATCGCCCCGCCTCTGTCCCCGACCCTTCCTCCAGTCCTTGCCAACGCGTCGTTCAGGACAACTGTATCCATTTCGTCTGCTTTCGCTCTCAAAGAAGTGTGCCGAGTATCTCGTCTCTCATATCTCATTTGTCCACGTTTCGTTTGACATCCACGAATTTCCTTCGACGATCCACGACACCCTTGTATTGTGAGTTCTCGTGCTTCACGTTCTTCATATGCCAATTGCTCATATCTCATTACTAGAACCTTCAATTCATCTACCTCTCTCTAAAAACGCAATTTACGAAAAACAATCATAACCGTTTGAACATGACAGCCCAACTTGCATCCTCCATCCAGGCTGCTGCGCGTCCGGCCTACGCGTTCCTTGCGCACCCGCCCCAGCAGAAAAAGCGGCCCAATCTATCTGTTTCACAGATTCCTCCTCCAACTCCGCTGCATGGTTCTGCGGCCGTCAATCGTCGTCGCTCCAGCAACACGCTCGCGGTCGCCGCTTGGGCTGGACAAGTTCAGCCCGGCTCTCCTGCGCCCGTGAGCCCGCCGTGCTCTGCGCGTCGCTCCCCTCTCTACGGCTCCCCCCGTCGCGCATCCTTAACCCGTAGCTCGCGCCGCCCGTCTGTCACGTCCCAGCGTGTTCCCTCAGCATCATTCCTGTCTCTGGTCGATACCCCATCCGCCCCGACGCCATCTATCAAGGACTACCAGCCAGACCTCCACGCTCTGGGCTATACGTGCACTATCGTATCACTTCCCAACACCCCGCCCAGCGCAGTGCCCAGGTTGGCATCCCCGCCCAAGAAGAAGGTTCCGAAGGAGCTCAGCATCCCTGAACCCCCGGTCTCGCCCGCCACGACTTCACCCAAGAAAGGCGCTCTCAACAGGCTCCGCTCCCGCCTGCGCTCGAAGTCCCAGCCGCCCTCGCCCTCCCGCAGCCCGAGCGGCGCCAAAATGCACGCATCGAAGGCGCACGCCAAATCCGCGTCCAAGTCTAGCGTCAGACGCCGCCGATCCCGCTCGCGCGCCTCGCTATCGCCCGCCGCCGCTGCCTTCGCTATCGCCCGCCGCAAGAAGCAGAAGTACGCGTCATACCGCTTCGACGCCGTGCCCCTCCAGAACGAGCTCGCTCTCATGCAGTTCGTCGACGGCGGAGACCAGGAGCAGAATATCCGCCGTCTCATGGCGCATCAGGCCAAGGCCGCCGGCGACAGTTCTGTTGTCGGCGACGTCTACCGCGACGGCCGCGGCGGCGTCTGGTGGGACGAGCATGAGGAGTGGGAGTACGCGCATCTGCTTGGGGGCCAGAAGGCGTGGAGCGCCTGTTCGCCCGCGGACGCGCATGAGTGGGTTGAGTTCACGAGTGCGGCGGAGGAAGAAAGCCGGCATAGCCTGTCGACGCGCCATTCAGACCTCGATCCGCGCTATGCGATGCCGGCGCCGGGCTTGGAGAGCACCACCGACGATCTCGCCACCTTCGGCGATGCCCTCGCGCCCGCGGCTCCATGCGTCCCCGGGATGTCCGTCCTCGCCATCCCCGCCCGCTCCCGCCGCACCGCTCCTCACCTGCACAAGCCCGCCTTCTTCCTCGACACGTCCGCATTCACCATTCCCGTGTCCCCGCGCTCGCCCAAATCACCCTTCCGCATGACCTCCGCCTCGCGCCCCAAGGGCAAAGCCCGCCGTCGCCCTGCCCCGCTCACCCTTCACCCGCCCCAGACGCCCCCGGCGAAATGCCCTACCAACTCGCCTGCCGTAGACGTCCGCCAGGCTCGCGCTGACTTCCTCGACGACTCGTTCGCGCCGCCCGGTCCCGTCAGGGACGCGGCGCTCCCTCGCGCGCGGAACATGGATCTCAGGACCGTCGCGAAGAAGCCATCGCGGTTGAATCTCGCCGTGGGCGGCCTCTTCAGGGCTATGGGTGGGCGGAAGAATTAAGTGGATGGTGGTTGATCTGGAGTTTCGCATTCATGTCATATACTTAGATGACCTTTACTGTACAATCGCGAGGTGCTGTGCATCGCTGTAAATGCTCTGTATTTCGATCTTTGCTGTAGCATTATCATTCAGTGTAAACCTTTCGATGGACATAGCAATGACCATGTTGCGATCAACTTGAGTATCGCTGCAGCTCTTCGTCATATCCTGAAGAATACTTCACTATGCCATGTAACAGGCCCAACCCTTGCAGCTACCGAGCCTGTAATGTAGGCTTATTCCCGCTGAGCATTTCCCATCTTCATGGAACATTTGGCCCTTGCATAACGGGACCGTAGTTTTAGATGTGATTACTATTTCCGTTGTCCGGAATTGCTCCCATAGCGGAGGGAAAAGAAATCAAAAAAGTCTGCCACCAGAAGGTGGTGGAAATGAATGGCCAGCGTGGGGATCGAACCCAAGACCTTCGCGTTATTAGCACGACGCTCTAACCAACTGAGCTAGCCGGCCGTATGATTGAAGGAAAGTCTCATATAGATGTCAGCTATTTCGTACAAACCTGTTTCACATTTCCTTGCTGCGAACGCGGTAGACTTGGTTCTCTCCCTCTGTCGATGTCAGGCTGTTGACTCATAGACGTTTCCTTTCGTCCCCAATGTTCTTCATCGTACGTACCATCGAATTCAATTGTCGAATTTGATACAGGGGTGCTGAAGGTCATTACAGAAGGAGCTCACGCATACGATCCTTCTCCACCCCTCGTATTTCGGCCCTCGCATGCTTCAGTTCCTCGAGTCGAAACTCTATTCAGATGTTGAAGGAACATGTTCAGGTCAATTCGGATACATCATAGCCGTCGTATCCATCCTCGATATCGGGAAGGGCATGGTCTTGAGTGGAAGTGGCCAAGCGGAGTTCATCACGCGATATCGTGCCATTGTCTTCAAGCCATTCAAGGGTGAGGTGGTGGACGGCGTTGTAAATAACGTGAATAAGGTGCGTTGTTACGCCGTGCAATGCGGGGCATGGACTCATGCTGGACTGCTGTGTCAGATGGGATTCTTCGCGGACGTCGGTCCTTTAACGGTCTTCGTCTCCCACCAAGCAAGCACGCTCGACTGTTCTGACGCTTCTCCCTTCTGACTTTCTGTTCAGCTCATCCATCCGGACATGAAGTTTGATCCCAACTCGAATCCTCCGTCGTTTGCTTCTGATGAACAGGTAATGCGTCCATCATACTTGTCCGGGAGCCATTCTCAATACTATCGACATAGATCATCGAGAAGAATACCAAGGTCCGCTTAAAGATTGTAGGGACGCGTGTTGACGCCACCGAAATCGTACGTCTGGTGTCCTTTACCTCGACATCTTCACACAAACATACAATCATCTATACAGTTTGCTATCGGAACTATAAAAGAAGACCACCTCGGCGTCATCGACTAAATGTGTGGTCTGTTTATTTTCTTATGGTTTGCTCTATATATCATACGTGTGTTATTACTACCCCTCTGCTGGAGACTGCCGTCGTCAATGCGTCCCTGCTTTTTGTACAGCCCAGTAGGCCCGCACGCGGACCATCGTGCATCAGCATCAGGACGTATGGAATGCGATGGCGCCCATGCATCTGCGAAGGCGTGAACTAACGACCACCCACCAGAATGTTCGATGCGGGCCTTACGGGCGACGCGGCGTTCTCTTACCAGTGGGTGATATGCGGAGATGCGATCATCCCGTTCAGAACGCTTCTACTCTGAAAGTGTCCCGAGGACTCTTGGATAAGCAAACTGACGGTTCACCTTGTGTTCCCGAACGCGTTCCCGAGTCGATCGCGTCTTTCCTGAAACAAACATTTACGAAGGATGAAACACGTCATCATATCAAACATTTACAGTTATCGACTGCAGACAGTCTGCAGACCTCTGCAGCCAGGTGACCTTCGACTGACAATCGACCTCTATAGTCAGATGCACTGCTGCGCTCCCGATCACTGTCAGATCCAAGTGGTGGCTGGATATGCCATCTGCATGCGGCCCTGAAGTAGTCAAATTCTCTGCAAGGCAGGTACGGAGGGCTGCGGATACCCTCGTTGCCAAAGATCTGGCTTCTATCCAAGGTTTCCCCGGTCCTCGGCATCCGGCGCAGGCCTGGGTACTGGCATCAGGAATAAGGCAAGTCGACATGCCGTCCTTCCCACTCTGGGGCGAAAGACGCCCAACGGAAGTTCTCAGGGCACACCGAGTTTCTTTTGGGGTTCTACGGTCCAACCTGGCCCAACGGTACACATCACGATGCGCGCCCTGATCGTTTCTCTCGAAAGCACGAGTCCGACATCGCCAGCTCGTCTGCCCCGATGATCCGATTGCAGATGATACGTCGTGGATGAGGTCTGTCTGCTCTCAGCCCCAAACTGTCACTTCGACATCGACAGCGGCGTCGCACCCAGGCAGTGTTATTGGCGCCAATCGCCCCTTCCCGCGCTATAACTATCAACGCTTCCTGTTCCTATAGACCTTCCCGTCCGCCGCGCCGCGACATCTATGGCTCCTCTGAACTTGTCATCCATTGCGACCACGCTAGGTTCTCTCTATGCAGGTCTCTTGGTCATGGCTGTGTGAGTGTTTTTCTGACGTTAGTCGTCTGCACACACTCAGTAAAACGTCTCGCCACACCAGTCTATATGGCGTAACGACGCTACAATGTTATATCTATTACCGGACGTATCCTGAGGATAGGCGGTCCATTAAATACCTGGTGAGTAGCCATGCTGCCACGCATCTGGTTCCGTATACCGAACGACTTGACGGCTACCAGGTCGCCGCTTTATGGTAAGTAGAAACAGCAGCATTCGTGCTGAGGCGCGCCCTCACTAACAAGAGTATCCTGCATATAGGGCGATCGACACGTTACACACGATTCTTACGGCCCAGGGTGTATATAGCGCCCTCAGTGTAGCTATGCTCAGCAGCCCCATCAATGTCTTCCTGGAGCCGGTCCCAGCGTGAGCACATATGTGTTTATCGTGCCGTACCTGCTGACGCGCCCTTCGGGATCCGTTCATGAAGGACACTTACTGTGCGTATTGTTCAGTATTTGACCATCACGTGTGTTGACTCGACTACAGGTTGGCCAGCTGTCTACGGTGAGACGCACCTCGTCCTTTGTGCGTTGATTAGTGGCGAACCTACGGATTTCATTATAGACAATGAGCGATGCATTTGTTCGAGGGTACGTTGTGTCCCGCTGTGACAGTCAAGCAAAAGCTCATGCGAATATCTGTCGGCAGTTTCTACTGCAGTAGAATCTGGCGGCGTACGTGACGCAGCTCCCGTCTGTTGTGATTATCGCATAATCTTGAATAGTCAGCAGGAAGAATTGGGTTTTGACCGGGTCGATGGTATGCGAATTAGTCTGTGCGTGATGAAGTAATAATGAATGTTGTCACTGTCAGGCCATACTCAGCATACCACCCTTTGGTAAGTTATCTTTTCTTGCTGTTGTGCCTTGACATCTTATGACATGCCTGTAGCCATTGGGATTGGTGAGGAGTTTGTCATCCCAGTTGTTTCTGCACACTAATGCATATGAGCAGTTTTTACAGTACGAGTGTAGGTCAAGATATCTTTATGAGCTGCTTGACAAGACCTAATAAAATCCTCAGATTTAAATTACCATCTCTGCTTGAATTCTCCAGTCTATCTGTAAGTACTCAAGTCTTGACTCAATCAAATTAATCTGCATGATAATCTCTTTATTCAGGTTATGATTTATTGTATCTTGAGTGTTATTGCTGTATCAGATTGGTCCATTACTATAGCTTTATCAGCACTATTATGGAAGCAGCATTCTTCAATCAAAAGGTGTATACTCTAGATGCATTTGTCTTTTGAATTTGCTCAAATTTTCACTTAGAACAAACACACTTGTCAATATTCTCATAGCCTACACAATAACTACAGGCTTGCTTCCTAGGTAAGTAAAATCTGTTGGGTTATCAACTTGATGCTGATCACTTACCTAGTGTTGTGGCTGTTGCAATGATCATTACAGTAGGTATTCTCAGTCTCTAGGTGGTTTATTGCAACTCAGATTTGACAGTTTGCCCTTAATCTGGGCCTTGTCTGGTTTGGGCTGTTCTTCATATTCAGCAAATGTAAGATAGTTCTCCTTGTATATATATTCCTCTGCTCATGGATATTTGACAGTATACTTCAGCAGCCTTCTTGCAACACTCAACAACCGCTTATCATTGAGGGTTCACAATCGTTCTGATGAGCCCATGTCAATACCATTGTCTTTCCACCCATCTCGCAATATCTCTGTGGATGTTGGTGAGACTTTACAGCCAGTTGACCAAGATCCTCGGGTGGGTGACTTTCTAGATAACTATTTTTGGAAGCTCAAGACATGAATTTCTAGCTTGTGGTCAAAGTTGACACAGATGTCCATCAAAGGAAAGATCCTGCTCCTGCTGGTAGGATCTCCACTTTTCTACAATGTTTCATTTCTTATGATCTTCACATAGCCTCTAATTGGCCTCGTGTAGCCTAGCTCTGTAGAGGATGTACCAAATAAATATTATTTATCCGATCCTACTCCGCTTGCTAGAACTAGAATGCAGAGAATACATGCATGCAGAGAACAGCAATGCGGCATAACAATACAGCTAGCTATATGACATTACCCCTCGATATGATATCTATTGTACGTCCTACTCGTCATCCTCAAACCGCAGAACTTGCGCATCCTCGTCCACAGGTACGTTCCTGTACCCTCGCCGCGACTGGAAGTTCATCCCGACTCTCTCGAACCACGATGTCACGGCTTCGATTGCAATGCCCGCGACGCCGATGAGGAACCATGGCACGGAGGCCAGGGTATCAAGCGCGCTCGAGTTCGAACTGTACGGGGCACGGTTGTCTCCCGGAAGGCGAATCGTCCTGTCACACAAAGTTAATTGCATCCGTCGTGTTCAGACACACGGGGACTCACCCTCTTGCCATTCCGCTCCGTCGGTAGTACCAGTATCCGACGAGTGCGGTGATCCCAAATGGCAGCACCAGTATGAAGAGCCAGAAGAAGAATCCATGGCCCTTGATGCCAGGACATCTGTGCGCCTTGCCGCGATCGAGGCGCACGCCGTCTTCACAGGTCGAATGCAGGATCTTGCGGTACGCGGTGCGTTCGTACCAGTAGTCATCATCCCAGCGACAAGAATCGTCGTCGGGCAGCGGCTGCGTCCCAGGGACAGGGACGCACTTGCCATCGGCATCGCGGATGTGGTTGAATTCGCTGTGGACATATTTCAGACACCGCTCTGAGGCCGAGTAGTCTATGTGACTTGCCATTCGAAATCGTTCTCGGTACAAGCGCAGTTTTTCACGATGGTAGTCTTTGCCTTGGACTGGTCGCCTACTACGCAATTGCGGTCTCGTACACGTCGATGGTATAGCGTCTGCGATGATAGTGAGTACACATCATAGGTGAAGAATAGTGTTAACTTACTTGACGACCGAACAGACACCTTTCATTGCGCTCCTCGCTGGGACTCCACAGCTCGAAGTCATCATGACCTGGATCCTGGGTATCCAGGACACCTAAAAGACATGAGATAAGTAACAAGAAAGCAAGGCTAAATGTATCACATACATTGTTGGTGGGTGAGCGCAGAGAAGTCCAAGTGGACAGCGACGGAAGTGGGCGACTTGGGGTAGAAGCCCAGCAGGATAAACCGCCTGCTCGTATCCGACGGCACGGTGACGATCGACCGCACGCGCATCTTGTCATCTGAGAACTTGTACTCGCGCCAGCTGAGGCCCTCGTCGGTGCTGAACATCACATGGTCAGTGGGCTCCTCGTCGTTCGTCATGACCATGATCGAGCCCGAGTCCCCGAACTCCCAGAGGTGTGCGTCCTTGTGCACCTCCTCCCACGTGAAGCCGGCGTCGCGACTGAGGAAGGTGTCGCTCTCGTCGTACGGCGCGAGCTTCTCGCCGACGTTGCCGACGGCCATGAGAAGACCTACGACGGAGGGACTGCTGAAGGTCGCTCTAGGATCAAAACGTTCCGTGTAGCCATGTACGTGAAGTGCGCAGTTCTATGCAGAAAAACAAAGAAGCATAAGATCGCGGAATCCAAGCCTTCCATGTGAAACGACGCACTGCGCTGCTGCACTCATAGCGGTTACCATGAGAATCAAACTTAGGCGGAACCAAAGGTTTCCACGAGCCACCTAGCGTCGGCCTGATAAGTTTTGAATGAGCGACGGCGCAGAATGGACACGCACCATCGTTGTGAGTAATACGCGTCTGCAATTCCTTCATGCGCGATACCGGCGCCTCGTGCGGATTTGCGACGACGTTGATCAAAGCAATCCCATCCAGCCCAATCATCTTCTCAAAGTCCACGTAGCCACGCTCGTCGCGGTTGACATTGTCGATGGAAAGCCCGTAGTACGTGCCATTCCAGTTCGACTTGAGGATATTGCCCCAGAACGGATTTGGCGCCTCAGACATTGTCACATGAAGGAAGACAGAATCGGTGCTGGATTCTAAGACAGTGTAGGCCTGTAATACTGATGATGAGCTATAGTCGCAACAAGGAGCAGGATCACATACATGTTGATCTGGATGCATGTTCGGGGGAAATTGGCCCTCGGCGAACGTTCTACCGTCAAGCGATACCTGGAGATCCAGACTGCGGCGTTCCGGAACGTACTACAAACCAAATTCAGCCTTGAGATCCACGGTCACCGTGAACATACGACGCACCTGCGCGACGATGAGATACTCCGAGAACTTCGTGAACCCAACAACTTGCTCAAACAATTTCGTCTTCTTACTGAAGAAGTCCGTGCCCCCAATCAACTGCAACGGATTCTCTCTTGAGAAGAACCGCTGCGAGCCCGTCTTGTCCTTATACGACTCGCAGATGATCTGCGACGGATCGACGCGCAGCTCCGCGTCGCGCGCCCACGCGCAGTTCCGCACGTACCGCTCCACGAGCGTCCACCGCCGGCCGTTGTCGCGCGTGTAGTGCGCCTCCGCGTGGCAGCTCTCGCCGAAGCCGGAGCAGCCCTCGTTGCCCGTCCAGATGAGCCAGTCCGAGTTCTGCGGGTGGAAATGCAGCACCTGCGCGCCGAACGTGTTCGGGACGGTCGGCGCGTTCAGCGCGTTCCACGAGCGCCCGGTGTCGGTCGTGTAGTAGTACTTGTTGCTGTCGGTGATCAGGTATGCGCGGTCGTTGGTGAAGGTGTGGTGGTAGAACGCCAGGAAGCGCTCGTCGGGGAAGAGACGCTTCCAGGTGTAGCCTTCATTGCTGGATTGCCAGACGGAAAAGTCGGTCAGGCGGACGAGGATCGTCTGCAGCAGGGTCAGTCTCGAACTGGGTATGAAGTAATTAGCTTACGGTAGAGTCCTTGAAGTATGCATGTTGCTGAATCTGCGCCGGGAATTCGAACTACAGGAAATAGGACGATTGATCAAAAAGATTCAGCAGCAAACGTGCATATGTACTCACGGTTTGATGGATGACATTTCCCTCAGCCGGTTGCGCTATAATCACATTTGTCTCAATACATGAACCACAGATGAACCTCCTACACGTACCTTGCGAACACTTCTTGTCGACCGGTTCGTCCTTCTTCAGTCCTGTTTCCCTGTCGCAAGTATTCCCAGGAACCCTGCGATAGCCAGAAGAGCCTTTGTACAGCTGATTCGGATCGCCGTTGCATACTCCAGCCGGTATCGGCTCGGGGCCCACAGGAACACACTCGCCGCCATGTCGGACGAAGTTGTAATCACTGTATAGAGTCAGCCTCGAAACACCAGATCCTGAACGGAAAACCGCACCATTCGTAGTCCTCATCGGAGCAAGGGCAATTCTCCTCGTGCCCGACAGGATCGTCGAACTTGTTCCCGACATAACAGTCCGCGTTCTGCTTTCGGCGCTTATACCATTGCTGCAATCAACCAAACGTGCATCTTAGCAACCACTCCCGAACTGGCACGCGAGAAGACTGACCTTGTGTCCCATGAGACACTCTTTGCCCTTCGCCGAGCGCGCGTACCACTTCTCAAAGTCGTTCTCTGTGCACTGGCGCTGGCGCATAGGCGCAAAGTCGAGGAAGACGGTGACAAAGCGGCCCTCGTCGGGCGCCTCACGGCGGTTCAGCTGGCCGAGGAGCAGGAACTTCTGCGACGTCGAGTCCTGGACGGTCATGAGCGCGCGTGCACGCATCTTGATGCCGACGTTGAGCGTTCTCCTGCAGCCAGACTCAAATCAGCAAAGGCTCTAGTCACCATGAGATATACACACCAAGTGTTGCCGAGATCGGTTGTATATCGCACTTCGTCGACGCCGTCTTCGTCGTTGACCATGACCATGATGCTCCCTTGGTCGCCGAACTCGTACTTGTGTGCGTCGCGATCGACCATTTTCCAGGTCACGCCCGCGTTCGTACTCAGGAACGTGTCGCACTCCTCGTACGGCATCAGATACTCGCCGACCGAGCCGACGCCCATCACAAAGCCCGGCGCGGGCGACGAGAAGATACGCCCGAAATTATGCGGGAGCGTCACGGAGTGGAGATGCAGCGCGCACGTCTCCGTGTCATCGACGTTGCATCCGATGCGGCCGTCGATGCCCTGCGCCGGCGCGCGCACGGGCTGCCACGACGCGCCGTCGTCGAACGTGACGACCGTGCGCAGGCGCTTCGGCGCCCCGCGGCCCTCGACGTCCTGCGCGTTCGCGACGACGTTCGCGAGCCCGACGCCCTCGACGCCGTACAGGCTCTCGTAGTCGACGAAGCCCATCGCGTTGCGGTTCGTGTCCTTCAGGCTCTCGACGAAGAACGTCCCGTTCGAGTTGCTCACGAACAGCGTGCCGATCGTGCCCTGGTCCTGCAGCACGACGTCCACCGCGAGCGAGTGCGTCGTGCTCTCCACGATCGTGTATGCGTTCTCCCGCAGGCGCGCCGTCGATGCGTGCGGGAACTGCGCCTTTGCCCACGTCTTGGTGTCCACGGACACGTACAGCAGCATCTCGTTCGCGGGGGAGGATATGTCCTTCAGCGCGACCACAGCAAATTTGGAGACGATGGCGAAGGCGATGACGCCGCGCGCGTTCTTTCCGATGCCCAGGTCCTCGACCTTGTTCTCATTCTGGAAGAAGTCCGTGCTGGAGAACAGTCGACTGGAAGCAAGTGAATGGTGCCCAGACATGGACGTGCGGTCGAAGCCAACGCAGTAGATGAGGTCATCATGAGCCTCATGCTTAAAGTCCTTGCTACTATGCGCAAATTGACAGCGCGAGGTGTCCGTGAGTAGCTGCTGTGGTTTATCGCCGAAGGCCTCCTTCGTATACCAGGTCTACGGACACTGCAATTAGATGCACGTGCCGAGAATAGCGGATAAATAGACGTGCCTCATCATGGCAGATTGCCCCCCAGCCCTCGCGCTCGCAGCTGACGCCTTGATACAGAACATAGCCATACTTTGCGGGATCAGAATGGAACGAAAGCGGTTTGGCGACGAAAGCAGGGGAGAGGGGCATGTCGAAGGAGCGCCATGTCTTGCCTCGGTCCTCAGTGCGGTAGTGGGTAGTCCCTCGGGTCAGGACAAACGCCTATGCAATGGTCATGAGAGACCAGCGTTCTGAATCTGACATGCAACGCACCAAGCGGTTGTTGAACGGGTGCTCCACAAACATGCTGGCCTCGCCCTCTGGTATATCGCTTGCCCTCGTCCAGCTCTTTCCCTCGTTATCGGACATATACACATTTCCCTCTATAACATCATGATATGCCACAATCTGATGTCACCCTGCCAGTCAGGACGAACAGATCCTTTCATAACGACAGCGCTACGCACCGTAGTATCATCGAAGAAGAACAGTTTCGCGGGGAGATTGTGGAAGTGATTGACAGCCACTTCTGGCTGCTGCGCATGCACCCCTACGAGACATGTGGTCCACAGAGCAAGCAGCCAGGTCAAGAAGACACTTGTTTTGAGGCCGGAGGCCATGTTGGCAGAGGGACACGTCAACCTCCCGGACGCGCTAAGATGTCAATATGGGTAATATGATAACGTGCAATGTGCCGAACGAGCTGACTTCTCCGCAAGTTAGAAACAAACCGGAATACCTTCGACAGAAGTGAAGCGAGATGGTGGTGAAGCGAGACGGGGACGCGGAAATGATTATGGAGGCTGGAGACGAAGGCGGTGACGCGGGGCGGGCGCTCGATGCTTCCTTCCTTCCTTGCGACGCGCGACGTGGAGGCTGTTTGCTGCGGCAAAATCTCTCAGGCTCCTGCTCTCACACCATCAGTATCTCACCATTCTGTATCCCAAATAATCGCTAGCGCCGTGTACATCATATAAGACCACCCCGTACACGCGCGCAGCGGATAGTGAGTCTTAATTTTCCCCATTTCCACCGACCGAGCGCAAACCTCTCGCAGACAACGATGTCCAAACCGTCCCCGGCGACCCTCAATCCGAGGACGACGACCTATGAGTTCCTGGGCCCCATCGGCGCGTTCGCAGTGACCTTCGGTGTGCCCGTCATGACCTACGCCCTGTATTTCGGCTGCAACGAGCACTCGGGCGGCTGCCTTCCCCCGCTCAGCACCATCCCCGACTCCGCCTCCGCCGCGCTGTCGAATTCCGAATGGTGGAAGGGCCTGTGGGATCCGTATGCCGCGAAGCTGTACTTCGGGTGGTACGCGTTCTGCGTGGCAGCCTGGGCCATCCTACCCGGCGACTGGGTCGAAGGCTCACAGCTTCGCAACGGAGGACATCAAAAATACAAAATTAATGGTGCGTTTCCTCCCTATGCACGCAGCTGCTTTATGACTCTGTGCCATAGCGTTCTCGACGTGTCTTCTCGCACTGGGACTCGTCGCCGGGTACATCGTACGATACGGCGTCGAATCCTTCACGTTCATCTACCAGCACTGGGTCGGCCTCGCCACGTCGGCCCTCATCATGTCCGTCGCGCAAGGCCTCCTCTGGTATGCCCTCTCCTTCCAGCCCGGCAAGCTGCTCGCCCTCGGCGGCAACTCCGGCAACTTCATCTACGACGTACGTCCCGCCGCTTCATTCTCTTTCACTCGAGCATAACGCAGTGCAGTTCTACATCGGCCGCGAGCTGAACCCGACCGTCGGCTCGCTCGACATCAAGTCGTTCAACGAGCTGCGGCCAGGCATGATCCTCTGGCTGCTCATCGACATCAGCTTCGCATGCGAGCAGGCGACGCGCCTCGGCGGGCGCATCACAGACTCCATGGCACTCGTCCTCTTCTTCCAGAGCCTCTACATCGTCGACGCGCTCTACAACGAGGTGCGCCCCCTCCCTTCACCTCCCACTCTCCGCCCCGACTAACCGCACGCGCAGCCCGCGATCCTGACGACGATGGACATCATCTCGGACGGCTTCGGCTTCATGCTCGCGGTGGGCGACCTCCTCTGGGTCCCGTTCGCCTACTCGCTGCAGGCGCGCTACCTCGTCTTCGTGCCAAAGGACCTCGGGCTCCTCGCGAGCGCGGGCATCCTCGGCGTCAACTTTACGGGCTACTGGATCTTCCGCTCCGCGAACAACGAGAAGAACGCGTTCCGCAACGGGCGCAACCCGAAGAGTGCGTGTCCTGGCTGCGTGGTGGTGGGTGCTGCGATGGCTGATTGTGTGCGCAGAGTTGAAGTTCATGACGACCGAGCGCGGGTCGAAGCTGCTCACGTCGGGCTGGTGGGGCGCGTCGCGCCACCCGAACTACATGTACGTCCTTTCCCCATCCTTGCAGTACCCCAACTTATTCGTCGCAGGGGCGACCTCCTCATGGCGCTCGCGTGGTCGCTCCCGACCGGGTTCGACACGCCCGTCACCTACTTCTACGTCGTCTACTTCGCCGTGCTGCTCATCCACCGCCAGCGCCGCGACGACGAGAACTGCGAAAAGAAGTGAGTAGTGCCGTCATGTGCCTGTGAATGTAGTTCTGACGGGTGCGATGATGTAGGTACGGCAAGGACTGGCACAAGTATATGCAGATTGTGCCGTGGCGGATTATCCCGTACGTTTATTGAGAGTTAGGGTGAGGGTAATTGTAGTACAAGTATTCAGATCTTGGGACAGTGATGAACTCTTATTCGTAATCAACCTTGAAGCTTGCCAGTCCGCAAGCTTCTATACCCAATTCCATGAGCCCAGATGAATGTGCAACGAAATACAGCATACGGCACTTTGACATTGTCCTTTACTCTTATGCTACCGATACAAACGCATTGCTTGATATTACCCCGCCTCACAGCGCCCACGCCTACCCCGTCCGCGGCTTCTCCAGATCCTCCGGCCCAAAGCTGAACGGCAGCAGCCCCTCGACCGTGACCTCCTTCAGCCCGCCCTTCTCGGGCGTGTACCCACCGGGCACAAGCAGCACGGGCATCTTGAGCGCGCAGAACTCGCGGATGAACTGCCGGCAGATGCCGCACGGCGAGATCGCCTCCGCGACGTCGCTGTGTGTGTGGGTCAGGATGGGTGCGGTGGAGGTAGAGCGAGGACGCACGATGTCACGGCGAGCGCGGTGAACGCGCGCGTGCCTTCGCTCTGGAAAATTATCGATTACTTTCAGTTGCAAAGACACGGTCAAGTAACGCACGACAGCCTTCACGAGCGCCGTGCGCTCCGCGCAGATCGTCCCGCCTGCATCGCGCCCGCGATCAGCCCGCGCTCGAAGCCGCGCGCATGCACGCACCGTACGACGCGTTCTCGATGTTCGCGCCCTTGATGATGCGCCCGTCCGCCGCGAGCAGCGCCGCGCCGACGCGGAACTTGGAGTACGGGTTGTACGCGAACTCTTTCGCTGCATGCGCGGTGTGGTCAGCGCGTGCGTATGGTATAGAGGCGCGGGCGCTTGCCTTCGATCGCGGCCTGGATGAGGCGCTCGCGGTCGGGGACGGAGACGGACCAGGCGTCGACGGACATTTTAGTGGTTTGTGGTAGGGTGGGATGGGTAGAGCGGTGGGTGTGGGGAAGGCAGCAACGGAGCAGACAAGTTCGAGAGCTCGATCAGGACTCGGACGTACATCTGCACGATTTGGTCGCGCGATAAGTAAGCGCTGAATGCGACGCGCGGGCGACGAGATCGCCGTGAACGTCGCCGGCGACAGCTCTCTCGTAGCCCATTCCGCGCGTGTTCCATGCTCATGTTTTCCATTTTCTGATCTACAGGATCCATTTTCACTCTCATCAAGTGTCGAGTGCTGATTTATCCGAGGGGAGAGGGCCAGGTTGCGGTGCTATCCATTGCAGTTCTGGGCTGGCTGTGTACTGTTGTCTCTTCAACACATGTGCGATTCTCGTGTTCATTATATGCACTTAAATACCACAAGCAGATATCGAAACACTCATATACTCATATTCAAAACCCGTTGCCCTGCAATGGGCCTAGATTCCTTCATTTCGGTGCGTTCCTACATTCCTCCTGGGCCCACTGTCATCACGCATACTTCGCCTGTCATCCAGTGACGGTCCACATCTTCATGGCCCACGGAGCTCGAGATCGTCGACACGACGACAGTTGTCATCCCGCTTGCCGACATCGCCCGTCGCACCGTATCTAGAGCACGCGGATGAGCCCATCGTCCGTTTGAGCGTCTCGAGGCGTCTACCGCCATCTCACTGACACGGTGCGAAAACATAGTCGCCAATTATACCAATCCAGTCAAGGGGGGCCCTATCATCGAAGAGGATCTCACACTGTCAGTTCATCATCTTTCCCGTGCACGGTACATTCCATCGCCATTATTGCCGGCGCTAACGTCAATATTGCATCTGCGCTACGCACGGCAACTTCAGTTCATTCTTGCAATTTTCTGCAAAACAGATCTTTGCTGCGCAATCCTGAGGAGCCGCAAATGAAATGCTAATGCTCTGGACCCAGGGCCTCGATGCTATCTTGCCCGAAGCCGTATCATTTCCGCGGCGGAGCATACCATGCGCATGCCCTGGATGCGGTACGGAGAATTCACTGTTCACTTGCATGACGAAGGGCTGCGTAGCCTGTCCTCAGGGTACAGAAGCGTCGAACACTACCTCAGTGCACGCTTTCCATTTTATTAGGTCCGACGGACGTAGTAAGAGCCCTGGGAGAAGCGAACAGGGGTCGAGAACGGTAGCGAGATTAGAGGTATGAGGGCGCCTTGACAATGATCGAGCACAGGCAACCGATCAACTTGTCACGGAAGAGGTTCTGTCCTACGAGAAATCTATCGGGTGGCAGATATGGAGCTGCCAAAACCTGTGTTTTCATGCTTCGTGACATGCATCATTCTTGTGTGACAGTGTGGTCTGTTCTATTATTGGGGTGGTGAGACATTATTTAAAGGGGGATCTGAACATTGAGGATCCTGCAGTATCCCCATCCTTTTAGTATCTTGCACAATTTCTCATCTACCAACATGTGTGGTGAATTTCAATACAGAGTATGATTTTGATTCTATTCAATATTGCTTTTGACTGATGACTATGTTTGTAGATGCAGTTGGCAGCACTTTGGGTGAGATTATGACTGTTTTCCACCTCATCCATAATTGTTTCACTGATATGTCTTTAGACAGAAACTGTTCTATATGGTGAGTGTAGTCTTTATTCTATGGACTATCCTTCATCTGACTGAAATTATTATAGGCATCTACATGATGCTTTTTGCAGCATCAGTTTATGTTGTTATTTGGAAAAGGCCAAATATGCACTATCTTGTTGTAACCACTCTCCTTTTTATCCTCACCACCATCTACACCCTGGGCAACTTTATCCAAGTGCTTTTGACACCAGAAATAACCTCTTTAAGCCTTATCAATGATGACATTCTTTTTCCTTGCATCCTGCCATCAAGCCCAACTAGGCTTCATGAAGCAATTATACGTGATGCCTTGATGCTCCTACAAGATTCTGCATCAGCTGCATTATTGTGTGTATACAATTTATATTTGTTGATTAGATATCTGATACAATTAACATATTCTAGTATAATAGCAGATGGGCTTTTGGTGAGCAAACACAATTCAGTTGCATGGAAGTGAGATGCTGATTTATCTATAGATATTTAGATGCTTCAGGCTTTGGGATAGCAAAATATGGGCAATCTCTTTTCCATTGTTTCTATTGACTGCCTCATCTGGTTTGTGCTATTCAGTGAGATATTGTTACAAAATACTAATGTCATGTCATAATCCCTTAATAGCATTCAATATTGCATGGCTCTACTACTCTGGTATACTCCTCAAGAAAAATAGTTTTACAACATCTGCATCACAAGAGATCATTGCAGCTCAGCGAGACCTAGTTGCCAATATTGGTGATTGGCTATCTCTAGCAACAAATGTTGTCACAACATTTCTAGCAGGTGTGTAATAATTGGAATTCAGTTCAATGTTTAATAAACACAAGGCATATCACTTTTTTTTAGTCTTCAAAATATGGTTAATGATGAGAGACATCAAAGCTGTTCTTGGTCCAGCTGCTACACTGAGATACTATTCAGCAATTGCCATGATGTATGTAGTTTCAAGTTATGATTAAGTATCTATTATCCCATTGCTCACTATTCTTTTATCTCGTGAAGAGTTGAATCTGGTGCAGTTTATTCTGCTTCACTAGTGGGGATTTCAGTTGTTCAAGCTCTTCGCATTGATTGTGTGAGTCTTTGTATCGTCATATCAATTTACTCTTCTAGATAATTATGCATAATAGGTTATACCAAGTACAATTAATCAACAATTGTTGGTATGTCAATCAAGTCATTTATGCAAGGTCATATTCACACTGTTTCTTGTTATTGCTACAGGCAATTGCTCCAACCCTTATTATTGTTCGTGTTGGCATGGGCAAGGGATTTGACAGTGTACAGGATTCTTTGCATGCCAGCCACACTCCACAAAGCTTAGCTTCTCATCAATCTGTGAACAAGAAAAGCAGAACTGGCACATTATCAGCCATACATTTTCAATCAGTCCACGAGACTGAGTCAGCAATTTCAGGGGCTAAATATGATGGCCAGGAGATTCAGGCTATACCAGCTGAGATGGAGAATGAGGATGCTGTTGGTTACAGTAGAGCAATGGTCTGAATAGTAATCATCTTGAATTTTGTTATAGAATAGTGAGATGTTTTCTGACAGTAGTTTTTGAGACTTCTTGATATCTTGTTTGCATAGTATCTTGTCAGCTTGTATTTGCCAGTGTTAAGGACAGCTATTCTGAATTTTATGTTTGTTATTTATAATGTACCAGTTGTGATGCTTATTGAAAGACAGAGACCAGATCTAGAGAAAGATGAGATAGTGCAGTGGACCCAGTGCAAGCCAACGACGTTGGAACCTGTGACCCAAAGGCACCCGTGATCAGGCAAAAGTAATTATGGTATATATTATGGCATGTCTACAGCCTGCCCAATCTATGTACTCTAGCAGCATGCCAAGCAAGAAGTAAAGCATCCATTGTGAACCTGGTGGTCTAGCAACTAAGTCCACCGAATTTCAGTCCACATGAGCGGACCGAACACGACACACGCTGTCCAGAACTACGGGCAGAAGCGTGAACAAGCATCATGGCGTCGACAGTGGCTGTACTTACGACGCGGAAGGCCTTGATGACGAGCAGCGGGTACTGATCGAGGCGTGGCGCGACGTACGTCGGCTTGTCCGCGCCCGGCGCATAGACAGGCCGCGGGTGCGTGAACATGACCCAGAGGGAGTAGAACGCGACGGAAAAGAAGTGGTTGAAGAGCAGGACGGGATCGGGCGCGATGCTACACGGCAGTCAGGACACGGTAGCACCAGACGGTAAGAGACCACGCACGCGGAGAGTAGGAGGACGGGTCCGCGGACGCAGTCGCCGCCGCGCTCGAAGTACTTGAAGCAGCCCGTCCGGAGTACGTCGAGGCACTCGTCTGCAGGCGCGTGAGCTCGGCCCACACGAATAAAAGATAAGTCTCACCATCCGCGCCAAATAAGTCGTACAGCGCGACACTCAAGATATTGACGGTCGACGCGAGCCCTTTGCGCGCCCAGTGCCAGCGGTGCAGCACGCGGGAGATGCGCGCCCAATTGGCAAGGTCGGGCACGTCCGCGAGCAGGCCCGAGAGCAGGACGACGTCGTGGAGGGCGACGGTCATGCCGCCGCCGGTGAGGGGATGGCGCATATTCCAGGCGTCGCCGAGGAGGATGGCGCCCTCCTTCGTGCGCGCGCCCTGCTCTGCAGGCGGGAGGAAGGAGTTGGGCATGCGGCGGAGGCGGTCTTTGTCGAGGGCGGCTTGGATGGGGAGGTGCAGTGCGGCGGGGAGGTCGGGGACGATCTCAGATAGGATATGCGACTGGGCAGTGGTCGGCGTGGGTGTGCAGGGTGGTCAGTGTGGGTGTGCGGAGTGGTCAGCGTGGGTGCGGGGTGCACGAAAGGACGCGTACCTTCAGGTCGGATGGGAGCGGCTGCTTGACGTCGACGAGCATACGGGTGTCGTGCTCCCCAATCTGGTATAGCAGCACGGGGCCGTGTCCCTTGACGAGACAGACGGTGCCGTGCTGAGGAATGGGAAGACGAGCGTCCTCGAGGACCGCACCGACGAAATGGCTCTTGGTGTGGGGCTTGAGGGCGGCCTTGCCCATGACGGCCGAGCGGAAGTTGGAGAAACATCCATCGGCGACGACGACGAGGTCTGCGAAGAACGTCTCCTTCTCGGCACCAGTCCCTACGTCCTTCCTCGTCGCCTTCACGCCTAGCACCCGCCCCGTAAGCTCACACTCGACGAGATCCGACACGGTCGCCTCGATGACCTCCACGCCCGGGGCCGCGAGCGCCTTGTCGCGCAGCTTCATGACGAATCGTCCATGGTGGAATGAACGGCCCTCCGCGTCGTCTGGGTAGGGTATATGCACAGTCTTGCCGTCGTGCACGACGCAATAACCATGTACGGGGATCGCGTCAATGTCCTCGAGGCAGTCTCCCATGCCAAGCTCGCGCAAGGCGGCGACTCCGCCTGGCTGGAGCAGCTCGCCGACGATGCGATCCGGCTCTGCGAGCGAACGTTCGAGTAGCGCGATGCGGAGGGGTTTTGCGCGAGACGAACGCGACAACGCGTGCGCGAGCGCGCATCCGGCGATGCCGGCGCCGACGATGAGGACGTCGTAGGAGGACATGTTTAGCGATGTGCTGGCAGTGCTCTGGCGATACTAGGTGTCGTTGTTAAAGACAGGCGGGAGGGATCGAGATGGGCTCGAGATGGGCTCGAGGCTCGTGGTGGTGGTCTCATTCTGAAAATCCGTGTCCTGGCGCTTCCTCGCCATCATCCAATTTCGTCGCTGCGTTGCATGTGAAACTCAGCACATAATACAATCAAATACCTAGATCATTCTAAGACCAGTGACTAGTGATGGATGCGCCTTCAAAGCGTGCCAATCATGTTGACAATGGATGAGAAAAATACAATCAAAATAAGAGATGGCCAACGTGGGGATCGAACCCAAGACCTTCGCGTTATTAGCACGACGCTCTAACCAGCTGAGCTAGTCGGCCTTGATTCTCATCGTAAATGTTAGTCTAAGTTGCACACCCTCTTAGACCGACGCCCAACGAAAGGTTCACAGAATGACCTCGCTAAAAGTCCAAATAAAAATAAAATAAAAATGCTCAATGCTAGACCAATAATGATAGGCCACAAGACACGTCTGGTAACACAGCAGCAGAGACCATGCACAACTACACCGTAGTTTGCTATACTGTCTTCTTAGTTGCTGTCTCCGTCCCCGGAGCGTGCGGTCACCGGTGGTCATCTAGAGTTTGTCGTAGTACGTGTCGAGAGAAGGGGTCTCCGGCTGTGGACGGCAGCGTAAGCGTTCTGCAACAGCAAAGGGGAAGATGACGACACACTTTGAGACCCTTGCGAATACGGATCGAGCGGACCAGCTCCTCGAGCTTGCTGCCCTTCTCGATGGGAGCTGAGAAGACATCACATCAGAACGCGATAGCCAACACGATGAAGACACATACAGCCCTTCATCAGCTCCCAGTGGTCGAACACGCATTGAGGAAACGCCTTGCCACCAGTCGCAGAGCGCAGCTCGCCGTTGAAGCCGAAGGACTCGTTGACGGGCAGGTACCCCTTGACCGTGAACATGGGCGTGCCGACACGCTGCTCCTCAGAGACGACCTGTCCGCGGCGCTTGTTCAAGCATGAGTAGATACCGCCAATCGCGTTCTCCGGGCACTGGATCTCGACGAGGTAGACCGGCTCCTGCAGAGTGGGATCCGCGAGCAAGCAGGCGGCGTACGTCACACGACGACATGTCGGGATGATCTGCCCTCCACCACGGTGTATGGCATCGGTGTGGAGCTGGATACAAAGATGCATAAGCTCCTGTTGTAAGTCAATGATAAAAGTACTTACCGTGACATCGAGCAGGTTGACACGGACACCACGCATGTTCTCCTCAGCGCAGACACCCTCCTTCGTCGCCCACTGGAAGGCAGCAACACACGAATCCTTGATTTCGTTGAGGTACTGCACACCCTTGGTGACATCAACGAGCAAGTTGGGGCCAGTCGTGTCGGGACCGAAACACCAGATTTTGCGGGCATCGGTGACGTCCCAGCCGTACTCGTCAGCGAGGACACGCGCGCGGGCCTTGAAATCGTCGCGGGCGCTGACCTTGCCGTTCTCGATGGCGAGCGAGAGCTCATCGTCGATGGGCAGGGCCTTCGCGTACAGACGGTTGTGCTTGTTCTGCGACTTGGAAAGCGCGACGATCGAGGACTCGGCCCTGACGGTCTCACGGTAACTGACGATGGGATCGGAGATCTTGAGGGGAACACCAGCGTAATCCTCTTGGAGATCCTGACCGAACGACGTAAAGAAAGTGTGAACAGCGGCGAAGACGCGAATGACGAACCTTTAAGCAAATCTCCAAGTGTAGCTCACCAGCGCCGGCGACGATGTGCTCACCGGTGTCAGCGGTCCGTGTCTGGACACAAGGATCTGACTTGGAGAGACGCTTGAGACCCTCGACGAGCTTGGGCAGATCCGCAGTGTTCTTAACCTCGACGGCGACCTGCACGACGGGCGAAACGGAGAATTTCATGACCTTCATGTTGTGGGCCGTGTCGGAGCTGGTGAGGGTACCGGTCTTGAGCAGGAACTGATCGACACCGACGAGACCGATGATGTTGCCGGCGGGGCAATCCTCGATGGGCTCTATAACGACCCATCATGAGTACGGTGCGCTGAACGGACTTGATGAACAAGTCCTCTTTCTTGCCGGGGACGTAGTTGGGGCCCTGAATGCGGATCTTGGGGCCAGGGCGGACAGTGCCGGAGAAGACACGACCGAGGGCGTAGAAGCGGCCCTTGTCAGTGGTGGGCACCATCTTGGAGATGTAGCAGACGAGGGGACCCTTGGGTCACAGTCGCGGATACCGATGGCGGACTCGTCGTCCATGGGCCCTCGTAGAGGGTCTCGACACGGTAGCGCTGAGCAGTAGCGGGCGAGGGCAGGTTGATAACTATCATCTCCAGAAGGAGTCACCTGCAGGCAGGAACTTGCGCATGACAACTTTAAGGAGGGCTTTGCCCTCAAGATCCCGCTCGTCCTGGGCAAGTTTGACGTCGATCTTCTCGAGCATGGGGCCGATCTGGTCCTTCTTGAAGTTCATGACGGCGTCGAAGACCATGAAGATGGGGTCGAGAACGAACTTGTTGAAGGCACGCTCGAGGGGCTTGCCATCAGCGTCATTGCCCTTCGTGGTCCACTTCTTGGTGGCGGGGTTGAAGTAGTTGTCGCCCCAGAGCTTGGCCATCATCTTCTCCTTGTCCACACCGAACTTCTTGGCATAACGAGCGGCGAACTGGCGGAGCGTAAAACCCCATCCGTAGAGACCGGAACCGAAGGCGATGGTACCCTTATCGGGGTAAACTTGGACATCACCGAGGGCCTCGTCGTGGTATGTCGAGATGATGACGTTCACACTCTCGATGGTACGCGAGAAGGACTGATAAAGATCCTCCTTGGTGACCTGCAGCTCGAGAAGAGCACGGTCGACCTTGTTGATGATAACAACGGGCTTGATACGCTCGGTAAGTGCTTGACGGAGCACAGTCTCGGTCTGCACGCAGACACCCTCGACACAGTCCACGACGACAAGGGCACCGTCGGTGACGCGAAGCGCGGCCGTAACTTCGGACGAGAAGTCAACGTGTCCAGGCGAATCGATCAAGTTGATCAAGAACTCATTACCTGCCCAAACCCAGATGTATCAGCAAAACGAGGAGCGAAAATGATTTTTTGAGCAGGCACTGACCCTCGGTCTTTTGCTTAATCGAGGGAAGCTCTTCCTTTTCGACCGCGAAGTACATCGAGATGGCAGTGGACTTGATAGTGATGCCACGCTCCTTTTCTTCCTCTGTCGCGTCCATAAACTTCACTTCACCGGTTTTGGCCGAGGCGATAATACCAGCTTTCGAGATAAGCGAGTCGGACTTTCCGTGGTCGACTAAAGGTTATGGTGAATTTTCATGCGCGCGAAAGACCTGGGTTCCTTAGCGCACCGTGGGCGATAACACTCATGTTACGAATGTTCGTCGGTTGTCCATCAGCTGACGCATCTGGTCTGTACACGATCATGGCGTTCAATGTCTGCTTAGGAGGATGTTACACCGTGCACACAGACCTACGGTGAAGTTACTGTCGTCATGATGAGTTTGTAAGCATGATTTCGAGGAGACAAATATACGCACACCATGGCGTGTAGATTTTACAAGGGGGTAAAGAAATAAGAAGTTGGATTGGCGAACTATGGCAAGTTCGCAATATAAGTAAAGCTATGTGGCTGAAAAACCTGACACTCACCATGACTCTTTGCGGCCCCGGTGCTTGCAACGACCCCTATTCCTCTACTATTACCGAGTACTCTCCGCAGCAATTGTACATGTTTGGTTGTAGTCGTCCTCGCGCGTCTTTCTCACCTTTGCTCGTGTTTGGTTGTAGTCTCCTTTGCGCAGAGTGTACACTCACAGTTGTTTCCGACGCATGTCGCTGTGGATCCCCACGTCATCCCGCACGGCAGTGCTATTTTCGCCATTTGGTGAGACAGTACTGAATGCATTTGGCGTCATTCCGCACTCGGAGCGGATCGTGTCTTTCATATGCCCCGCTGCGCATCCGCTATGACCGCGCGCATAAAAACATGGCTGCTCCGTCATATTTTTTTCCTTCTTGCTCTCCATCCCCTGTCATTGCCATGTCCCAGGCGCTCAATCAGTGACAAGCTTGATGTCATGATATATTGTGCGTGATCATGGACAGTTCGCTCTTAACGGGCATGCCCTCTGACCGGACAGACGCCAACCGAGGTGCGCTGTTCCATCGTACTTTGCTGGTTCGTCATGCCAGGGCTTTTTCTGTATCTCGAGATGGATGTTCTGGCCCACATAAGATTTTTTTTTCATTTGAATGGAAGGTGCGCCCGTTTTTCGATCTTTATTTTGCGGTCGGTTGACATGTGCGGTAGTTATTATTTCCTCGCCGCCACACATTGCTTCTTCTATTCGCTCCCTGTCATTCAATTTTCGATGTTTCTCCGGGAGCCAGATGCATCTCACTCTACCTTTTCACACAAATGAGGCTTATATTTCTGTGCAGGCGTGCATTTTGACTGTCTTCACCACTAACCACACAGGCTCTATCCGTGCCAGGCTCGCAAACAGCTCGCTCCACCCCTCTCGCACACTGTGCCCCGGCCTGTATTCATTCCCCAATAATCGTAAGGGTTGACCTGTCCTCATGACAACAACGTGTTGTCGATTTCTCTATGGATATTCTGTACTTGATCTGCTGATCTTGCGGCTTTACAACATGCACCCCACGCTGAACGCGGGATACCTCTGGCTGGCACAGTAGAATGGCGGTCATCGCCACGGTTTGCTTCGGATAAGGTACGTTCGTCTGCATCCATAGCTGCTTCTCTTTGTCTTTCTGACCGAAATGTAATGCGATCGCTTCACGGAACTGTTTTCGCAGTGTCAGCCTGATTGCCGTCTCGACGACGTACGCTGTTTCCCTTTTCATGACATTCTCCATGTACCTTCGGGTCATGCGCGTGACGGTACGCCACCTCGCTATCTCAATCTGTGACATGGGCATATGCACTCCATGTGCAGTGTGTTTTCATGGAGAGCAGAGCGTGTAATCTGGAGGACATACCATTGTATCATGCAGATTGCGCGCGACGCACGATCGATGCCGTGTTCATTGAGAATATTCTATTTACAGTGTTTATCACTCATTATGAATTTTGTTTCTACAAAACATTGAATTGAACCTCTACCCAAGACCGGCGGAGCGCCAGCTCCGTCGCGTCTTGTTCCCTGTGCCTAAGGATCCACTGTGTCTCAGTATCATCACTACTATGTCTCACGCTACTATATCAATCTCACACGACTACTATATCAATCTGAATCTCACAAGCGCGAGCCCACTTGAATGTGCTTTGTTTACCTGAAGGTCTAGCGGGTGGACAGCAAGCGATAATGCTACTATAAAGATCGAAATACAAAGCAATTACAGCGATGCACAGCACCTCGGGATTGTACAGTAAAGGTTATCTAAGTATATGACATGAATGCGAAGCTCCAGATCAACCATCAACCACCTAATTCCTCCGTCCACCCATAGCCCTAAACAGTCCGCCTACGGCGAGATTCAACCGTGATGGCTTCTTCGCGACGGTCCCGAGATCCATGTTCCGCGCACGGGAGAGAGCCACGTCCCTGACGGGAACAGGCGGCACGAACGACTCGTCGAGGAAGTCAGCGCGAGCCTGGCGGACGTCCACGGCAGGCGAGTTCGTGGGGCATTTTGCCGGGGGCGTCTGGGGCGGGAGGAGCGTGAGCGGGGCCGGGCGCCGGCGGGCCATACCCTTGGGGCGCGGTGCGGAGGTCATGCGGAAGGGCGACTTGGGCGAGCGCGGGGACACGGGAATGATGAATGCGGATGTGTCGAGGAAGAAGGCGGGCTTGTGTAGATGAGGCGCGGCGCGGCGGGAGCGCGCGGGGATGGCGAGGACGGACATGCCAGGGACGCACGAGGCTGCGGGCGCGAGCGCACCGCCGAAGGTGGCGAGGTCGTCAGTGCTGGTCTCCAAGCCCGGTGCAGGCATCGCATAGCGCGGATCGAGGTCCGAATCGCGTGTCGATAGGCTATGCCGGCTTTCTTCCTCCGCCGCACTCGTGAATTCGACCCACTCGTGTGCGTCCGCAGGCGAACAAGGGCTCCATGCCTTCTGACCTCCAAGCAGATGCGCATACTCCCACTCCCCGTGCTCGTCCCACCAGACGCCGCCGCGGCCGTCACGGTAGACGTCGCCGACAACAGACTTGTTGCCGGCGGCCTTGGCCTGGCGGGCCATGAGGCGGCGGATGTTCTGCTCCTGGTCGCCGCCGTCGACGAACTGCATGAGGGCGAGCTCGTTCTGAAGGGGCACGGCGTCGAAGCGGTAGGAAGCGTACTTCTGCTTCTTGTGGCGGGCGATAGCGAAGGCAGCGGCGCCAGGGGATTGCGAGGCGCGCGAGCGGGATCGGCGGCGCCTGACGGTAGACTTGAACGCGGATTTGCCGTGTGCCTTCGATCCGTGCATTTTGGCGCCGCTCGGGCTGCGGGAGGGCGAAGGCGGCTGGGACTTGGAGCGCAGGCGGGAGCGGAGCCTGTTGAGAGCGCCTTTCTTGGGTGAAGTCGTGGCGGGCAAGATCGGGGGTTCAGGGATGCTGAGCTCCTTCGGAACCTTCTTCTTGGGCGGGGATGCCAGCCTGGGCACTGCGCTGGGCGGGCCCCGGTGTTGGGAAGTGATACGATAGTGCACGTATAGCCCAAAGCGTGAAGGTCTGGCTGGTAGTCCTTGATAGATGGCGTCGGGGCGGATGGGGTATCGACCAGAGACAGGAATGATGCAGAGGGAACACGCTGGGACGTGACGGACGGGCGGCGCGAGCTACGGGTCAAGGACGCGCGGCGGGGGGAGCCGTAGAGAGGGGAGCGACGCGCAGAGCATGGCGGGCTCACGGGCGCGGGAGAGCCGGGCTGGACTTGGCCGGCCCAAGCGGCGACGGCGAGCGTGTTGCTGGAGCGACGATGGTTCACGATAGACCCATGCAGTGGAGTTGGAGGAGGCATCTGTGAAACGGATAGATTGGGACGCTTTTTCTGTTGGGGTGGGTGCACAAGGAACGCATAGGCCGGACGCGCAGCAGCCTGGATGGAGGATGCAAGTTGGGCTGTCATGTTCAAATGGTTATGATTGTTTTTCGTAAATTGCGTTTTTCGAGAGAGGTAGATGGGTCTAAGGTGCTAGCAATGATATATGATCAGCTGACATATGGAGAACGTGAAGCACGAGAACTCACAATACAAGGATGTCGTGAATCGTCAAAGGAAATTCGTGGATGTGAAACGAAACGTGGATAAATGAGATACGAGAGACGAGATACTCGGCACACTTCTTATAGAATGAAAGTAGATGAGATGGATACAGTTGTCCTGAGCGACGCGCTGGCAAGGGCTGGAGGAAGGGTCGGGAGAGAGGCGAGGGCGATGCGAGACCAGCTAGCAGGCTGACGCAGGCGCCACATTGCGGAACCCCTCAACCTTGATAGGTGTTATACCCTGCAGCGACCCCACGGAACGCTTGCGCGCATCCAGGTACCGCTCGCGGTCGCCGAGCGCGGCGTATACCAAGCACAGCTGGCTGAGGTGCATACTGTAGGCCTTTGATGCCTCCGCGCCCTCTTGCCGGAGGAGCTCCAGCGCGCGCAAGCTTGGATTCATGAGGTAGTCGTCCGGGAGATTGCCTTTCTTGAGTAGCCACTGGAACGTCGTGGCCGGCTCCATCGCCGGAATGGCTGCAATTTCGCGGCGCCGCCGGTCGCTCGTTTCAGAGTCTACACACGCAGCGCAGGTGCATCGGAAGCGGAAGCTCGCAAGTACGGCCTGGCGCGCGGCCGTGGGCGCAAGGAGGTCGGTGTAGCTGCCTGTGATCTCCGTGCCCTCCGGGATGGCACGCACGGCGTGGAGCATGAACGCAAAGGAGGGGGCATCGAAGTGCAGCGCTGCGTTCGGGCGGTAGCGGCAGATGCGTGGACATAGTAGACATGCATACCTATGGTTGAGATGCGACAGCGTCTCGCACACCCCGAGGAACTTCAGCGCTTCGTGTTCAACCATGCCGGGAACGACCATCGCCAGCAATAATGGCATGATCGCAGCCCATTCGTCCGCGCGATGCCCCATAGAGGGCCACATTCGTCGGGCGGGTACACGTTCGGCAGCGCGCGGTAGGCCGCCCTCTGTTTCCAGCCGTCAATAAACGTCCACATATAATAGCGGCACACACAACTTCTCGTGCGGCAAGGTCTTCAGCAGTGCCTTCATCACCGATTCCTTATCCCTGATTGCATGCTCCCAAAATTTGGCTCCCCTCTCATTGCCTATGAACGTCATGCACCACTCCACACTCGACACGATCAGCAGCGCGCGCTCCGCAAAGACGATTTCGCCTGCGTCGATGTCCCGCGTCGCGAACAGCCCCAGGCGCTTCCCTTCAACCGGCGCGACACGCAGCGCAGGCGCGCGTGGCTCGGGGACGGGGCGCGGGAAGCCGGGCTGCGTGAGGATGAGAAATTTCATGCCTGCTGGGATGGCGCACAAGTGTAGCCACCGGGCGCGCACCGCGCGGGGTCATCGTACATCGGGGAGATGGTTGTTAAGAGGCTGGGACGTAGCATGAGTGGGCACGGGCCTTGGGCCGGAATGAGAGGCGAGTCGGCATCGCGTGGGGCGAAGGTGAGGGGCTTGGCGAGGCTGCATTAGATGAGGTCGGGTGATTTTCCACTGGGAGCAGAGAGCAGGGGTGACAGAAGGGTTTATGGGTCTTCCATTGCTGTTTCTGGCACGCAGGGTCCTGTGAAGATATTAGGAGCACGGCTAAGGAACGTGCATAGGGTACGTACACAGTAGAAAGCTTGTTTACAGCGTGCACAAGCGCGCAATTGGTTTCCACGCGCAGAAAGCGCAGAGCATGGCTGGCAGCATTTTTCAGGCATCGCGAGTCAGGCTGGATGGTGACAGACGGGCGAGTCGAAATCAGTTTCTTACCTTCGTATCATATAAGATTACGTCTACCGGCGATTCGGTTGAATTGTTCCCTACCTCGGCGTGTGTTGCTTTGAGCTTGAACAAAGGAGCTATGAGGCGTGGCGTAAAAACATCAAAGCGCGCTGAGCTTGTCATCAGCGTATCAAAAGATATGTCCGAGCGATAGCTCCAATTGTGATAGCACAATACGAGAAATTCTGGGTGAGCCGCTTCTTGTGCACTAGTTTGAGAGAGCCTTGGGACTATCTTCGGGTAATTTTGAGCTATCGCAGACAGCTCTACAGTAGATGCGTCTCAGCAAGTCACTGTAAGCATACGTTTAGTATCAATGCAATTTGCTTTGATTTCATCGACAGAACACATAAAAGAAATCAGGAGTTCATGCTGTTTGCTACGCGAAACACGAATAACTTACAGTTACGACCAGGATCTCCAGATCTCTCTATGCCTGAGCCGTGCAAGAGCCACGAGGTTGGACAAAGCCAGGTCACGGTTCCTTATTGGATGAGATCGGAGTGGCAATGCGGGCCATTGCCTCATTACATATCGCGTACCTGCTCGGAGACAAAGAGGAACGAAGTCGAAGATTGTGAACATGCAGTGACGCGACGCGGCGGAGCTGAGGCAACTTGAGCTCGGAGAGAATAAAGACGCGATCACGTGATGTATCAGCGTCGCGGGGATTCAATTATTCTTGTGTGGCCTGCAACCTCGTGCCGCTCGTTCATTGTCTTCAACCGTCCACGACGTCCACAGTTGAACTCACTATAAGACAAGTCCCCCTCATCAGGTAAGTCTCCTTCTTCACCGTCCTTCTCACCTCTATTCACTGGCACCATGGCTGATAATGATGCAGGACCTGGAACCGGACCAAATCACGCTAACGTTCCGATCACCCCTCCCAAACACACGTCCCTTCAAAATACCAAGCCAGTGCTCATCGGTATGTCCAAGCCTATAGCTTTTTGATCCTGGCTGACGATGACCATCATCTTCAGGCAGTACGCCACTTAAACAAGGACTTAGCTCGGTTCCCTACAGCGGGAAAACGGTACAAGCCAACATCAAACCATTGCTCCGCACAGACGCGATGGGTAACTTCCAGGATTCCGTCGACGTCGAAGACTTCGTCCAGGCCGTTTGGGGCTTCAAAGCGGCGGATTTAAAGCTGAAAGAGTGGACGTATCTCCCGTCGCCGACGGCCCTCGAAGAACTCGAAGCCATCTTTACGGAGAAACGTGGTGAAACATATATGTATCGTCCTGTGTGCGACCTCTTTCGGGACGCTTATCAGCAGGCAAAGGTCCACTTGAAGATAGAAGCCAAGGCCGCGATCGAATTTCTCCATATGGGCTCAACTCAGATGATGGCTGCCGGACAAAACTTCGTGCAACCTGATATCATGGGTGTCGATACAGAGGCCGCCGCACGTCTCAAGTCGGGAAAGAAGGGTCCTGTGACAACGATAGGCGTTCATCTGTGTTTCGAGGGCAAGCTAGCGACTGGTATCAGTCTAAACGCTCGTCCCCAAGGCCACAATTCCATGCCGGCTCTCAAAACAGCTAAGCTTGCTGCCACCTCCAAACCTTCCGCCACACGCAGAATCCTTCGTAACAAGCACGATCAGACCACAGCAAGGCATAGTTATGATCCGCCCGTCCATACCCCTACCTCCACTGATCGACATCCTCCCGTACTTGACGAGCATCTCGATGCACCGACCGGAAGCAAACGAAAGGCCATCTCCGACACTACTGCCGCAAATAAGGCCCGCAAGGCCAACAAACCTTCCTTGGAGCCCATTCGGGACACCCTGTCTGCCGAAGGTGCCGAGGAAGTCAGGAATGCTATCGATCCGAACGCTGGTCCTGCTGTACTCAAATTGACGGACAACGAACTCCAGGTGGGATCGTATGCATTGGAGCTCATGTCCCAAGTAGGCAATTGGCGCTACACTACGGCAATATTTGTCAGGGGACGGATGATATCTCTCTGGTATTTTGACCGTATTGGTGTCCTCAAGACCGAGAGTTCAACTATACGCTCAGGGGACGAAAGCCGGACCCCAGTAAACTGCTCCTTGTTGCCGTTGCTCTTTCCCTCTGTGATCGTGACCATTTCGGTTACGAGCCGGTGCTCCGCTATCCTTCATCTGATACTGGCGCACCCACCACGGTGAAAGGCGCGGACCTTGTTCTTCCTGCTGGCAAGGTCGAAAACCGAAAAGGTCAGAAGATTGCGAACAAGATTTCCCTCAAAGTGCGAGGGGAGGCGCTGCACGTACAGTATGGAATCGTCGGACGAGGGACAGTCGTGTTGCCAGTGATGCCCTTGGATGAGGAGAATCTTCCGTCAAAGTTCTTCACTGTCCCGGATCTTGTCGCAAAGCTAAGCTGGCCTGTCGCCACTCGTACGGCTGAGGACTCCTTGATTCGCACCATCCGGGCCAAGGTCCCTGCCAAATGGCGAAACCATCTCCCCGGTCTCCAGTGCTCTGCGACTATGGATGAAGATGAGTTGCATCTTCCGCGCACCGGCATGTCCAGTGACACTGGATCTCCAGAACCGCGAGTCCTACGGATTTTGGTGTGCGCTCGTGCACTACCTTTGTACGAGCTGAACTCGTTAGAGGACTTTAGGAAGGTTTTCTTAGACTTCGTTCGTTGTAAGCGTTATCCTGCATACTTCCATTCTATACGATGCTGATTGTCGAATACTCTGCAGGCCACCGCGTTGTGTACAAGAATGTCCGCATCTTACACCGTGATCTGAGCGTCAACAACGTCATGTTCCGACTTTCCACCGCGGGTGTCATTGGTGTCCTCAATGACTGGGATCTCAGCGAAGACATGACAAAGAGGGACCCGGACGACTCGTGGGCGAATGCAACGGCTCGCCATCGGACAGGAACGGCGCCCTTCATGGCTTTGGAATTATTACAAACCAACCCCCCTCGCCACCTCTACCGCCACGATCTCGAGTCCTTCATCAACATCTTGATCTGGTCTGCCGTCCACTACGACTTCGATGCCACCGAACCGAAGCGGCCCGTCCCTGTAGTCGAGCCTTGGGTGGAGGGCGATTGGCAGGACATCTGGAGATACAAGTCCCTCCTTTTCACAGCCCCCTCAAATGACTTGCGTGACGCATTATATGCCGCCGTCAGGCCTGTATTCCGGCCTATCCTGGATACTTGGATCGTGCCGCTGATTAATATGCTGAAAGACGCGTATGAAGCGATGGAAAAGCACAAGCTCAACACACGTGCGAAGCAGGCCGGAAACGATAACGCTGTTGGGGTAGTGACGCAGCCCAGAAAGGATTACAGTAGGCTGAACGCATTCGTGTTCGAGCTTGAAGACGACGACGATGACGACGAAAACACTGCACCTGCGATGCAGGATGGAGACGATGTCGCCAAGATAGACAACAAGGACAAGAACAGCGCCCCAGACGTTCACAACATCCAGATTGCCCCATCGAAGGCAGAGGAGCCATGGGATGACGAGACGCTCGGGGGCCGGATGACATTTGAGAGATTTATGGCAGTAATCGGAGAGAGCCCTGAGCTGTGACGACACGAACTTGACACCATACCATTGTACGATACCCTTCACTTTAGCATAACTATACCCACCTATCATGCATTATACCATCCTTTCAACGCGTGCGGCAGGAGGCACCCCTCCGAGTTTATATTGCCAGGCAGCTATGCAGCATAGCTAATAGCCGCGCCCTGTCTCCTGCGCCATCGCCCATCCATGCGACATGTATCATGGTGAGTAAAACCGTCGACGATGCTCACGCCTTTGTGCGAGTTTGCTGGGGAAGCGGCGACGACGGGGGAGCGCGACGGCCCAAGCCGGGCAAAACAGGATAGCATCTCAAACGATCCAAAGCAGCACAACAGCTCCATCGCACATCACACCGAGGCATTACAACTTGTATTCAGACAAAGCATCCAGAGTCCGATCCATACCTACATTCTTCCGCAGCCTTCCGCCTTCTTCCGCTCAATGCGCGAGCAGCGCCTCGGCGGCCTTGCGCGCGTTCGCCTTCATGCTCTCGACCTGTAGCTCGAGATCGCGGATCAGAGCGCGCGCCTCGCGCAGCTCGCCGCTCAGCCGCGCGTTCTCCGTCTGCAGTGCCTTCGCCGCGGCATCCTGCACCAAAACATCAGCTTACGCGCGCTTGCGCATATAGGAAAGACGTACATCATTGGTGCTCTGCGAGCGGGCGGGCGTCTTCACCTGCTCCGGCACTGGAATGCCTCGACCTCTGCTAGAAGACGCCCTCTGGGGACACCTCTCAAAAACTGTTCGCCCATGGTGCCCCTTGCCTTCGGACGCTCCGTATCCACGGCCCTGTCGAGTTCCTCCCAACGTCACCCCTGTTTGCGAATCTCGAGCATCTCGAAATATCCCACTCCACAATTTAGACTACCCGCCCTATGGAAGACCTTCTCTTCGTTATTAGACGATCGCCTCAGCTCACAACTCTTGTCCTTGAGCACTACATACCTCCCTCTTCGCCCAAACTACGCCCCATCCTTCACACCCGCAGACCGGCGCCGCGATACTGCGCTTCCGCACCTGCGTAAGCTGCACCTGAAAGATTGGGCACACCGCTGCGATGGCTTCCTCTACCGCATCGCACTTCCGTCGACCGCCACCCTACACGTCGAGTGCATTGTCTCTGAACAGCACGAAACGCATACACTCACAGCCCTGTCAGACCTGTGTGTCCACTTTCCGCGCAACGCCGAGCACCCCGTCCGCCGTGTTGCTATCGATCAGCTCTGTCAGAAGCAGGCGGCGCCGAGACGTTCATGTTCGACTTCCACTTCGAGGGCTGCTATGACTACCGGCCCGCCACGTCGGTGCGCGTCGCGCGCCCGTGGATCTCAATTCCGCTCATCTGTGGGGCGCTGCCGCTTGCGGACACGGTCCGCCTCAACATCGGGCGCATCGGTAAGGATCTCGAAGCGGACAGCTGGAGCCTGCTCGCCGATTCTGTGCCATAACTGCGCGCGATCCACGTGGACAGCGATACGGTCATCGGCGCGCTGACGCTGCAAGAGTCCGACAATGAGGGCAAGATGAAGGACCCGGTCCGATTCGCCTGGGCAAAGCTAGAAGAGATGAGCATTTCGCTAGCACAAGCTTTCTTGGGCGGGCTGCGTGAGGAAGGCGTGTTGTATCTGGTCGACAATTGAAGATGAGACGTCGTCATGGATCTGGATTGAAGTCGCTGAATTTCGAAGATTTCCTGTTGAGTGGCGAGCAGGTGGAGGAGCTGCGGAGCATCGTAACTGTTGTCACTGTGAACGATAACGGTGAGTGGCTGCGATTTTCCAAAGGCATATTGGAATGACGTTCGCCGTATGACTTATTGTTCTTCCCCTACGACTGTTGAACAGAACGCTCCAAACGCCGGAGGATCCACATGGACAATTTGCTGTCTTCTCGCAGATAGATATTCAGTTCCTGCGCATTGACTGTGATAGCTTTTAGAGTCGTCCTGTAAAGAAGCTGAAATGTCATCAGACAGTGAATAGAAAATGCTCTGAATCCTACTGTCACGGATTGATTCACACTTCTTGGCATGTGAGTCACTTGTATCATGGACCAAACTGAAATGGTGACTCTTGCAGCTCTTCCAACTTGCCATCGTGCTTTGCTTGGTGTAACCCATGAGTTCGGTGTGGTATGATGTCAAGTCGGAAGGTTGAATTTGCTCAATATTGATTTAAATTGTTAAAATTAATATGGCCGACTAGCTCAGCTGGTTAGAGCGTCGTGCTAATAACGCGAAGGTCTTGGGTTCGATCCCCACGTTGGCCATAAACTGTGTTCTCGAGCTTTTTTCATCTATTTTTGTTGTCCGTACAGAGTAGCGTGGTGACTATGAAAGTTCGACATAAGATGAATATTATGTCCTCTATCGTCCTGACAGCTCTGACGAGGCCAGGACAAGCTATACACAGTAAACATAATCGCAACGATGAAACGTCCCCGTACACAATTGTACCCGGAGTGTGCAAGCAAGATACGCAAAGTCCACATATTGGCCCTTTCCCGGCGCATAAATCATTGAGAAGGTCATCGGAAGCTGGCCACGCCAAGGTACGCTTCGCATACACATTCACTAGATTCACCTACATTAGATTTGGTATTATGGACGTCCCCCGTAAGTAAGTGTTGAACTACTTAAATTTGCACCGAGCATCAACTCCGAACGCTATCACTGCTACCAAGAAACGCCACCGCTCACCTGATACACAAAAGTGCGAGCATCGTCAGCCGCGCCAATACCGCGGCTTGATGAACGGCATGGGCGTGAGCACGGCGGGGCGCGCCTTCCCGCGCACCTCGACGGCGACCTCCGTGCCCTTCTTGTGCCATCCGCTCTGGACGTAGCCCATCGCGATGTTCTTGCCCAGCGTCGGCGACGGGATGCCAGAGGTCACTTGGCCTGAGACCGAGACCGTCTGTGTCAGATTCTGCATGACAGAAGCAGATCGAGAAGCTCACCAATCACGTCCGACGTGGAGGGTGCGAGGATTTTAGCGCCGTCTGTGCGGGGGATGCGTGAGATGCATGCGGGTATGACGATGATTTAACGTACGGCGCGCGGGTGCGCCCTCGACGGTGAGGCCGACGCGGCGTCTTGGCGGGCCATCCTTCAGGTGCTTCAAGACACCCTCAGCGCCAATGAAGTCGGCCTTCTCCCGCCTGTCCTTCCCTGGTATTATACGTTAAGCAGGCGCAGAGGTGAGGAAGGGGCAAACGCACCGATGACCCAGGAGAGCGCGCCTTCGACGGGGGTCGTGTCCTCATCGAGGTCTTCACCGTAGAGGCACATGCCGGCCTCGAGGCGGAGACTGTCGCGCGCACCGAGGCCGGTCAGCTGGACGGGCGACTTGGAAAGCAGCTCAGCCACCTCGACGGTGTGCGCCGGGGGGATGGAGATCTATATGGTTAGGCATGGGTGAGCGACTGCGTTACAAGAGGTGCAGTTCTGTTTACCTCGAAGCCGTCCTCGCCGGTGTAACCGCCGCGGGCGACGTGGAGGTTGAAGCCCTCGATGGGAACGAACGCAGACTTGCCAAAGGTCAAACCGCTCAAGTCGAAGGAAGTCAAGCTTTGGAGGTAGACTGCTGCTTCAGGGCCTGCGAATGTCAACCATCAGTCAAATGGCAGACGCGTAGGAATTTTCGAACGTGTGTACCCTGCAACGCCAGCAGGCCCCAGTTGTCCAAGACTTCGTGCTCGACCTTTCCTGCACTAGACCGGTCGCTAGCGTTCCATTCGTCAAGCTTCTCCTTGAACCAGGAAAGGTCCCTGTCGCGCCTTCCAGCATTAGTTACGACGTAGAACGCGTCTTCTGCATGCTTCGTGATGATGGTGTCATCGATGATACCGCCTTTTTCGTTGAGGAGAACGGACAGCGTTGAAGAGTATGGTTCAAGGGTCGACAGGGACGATGGGGTGAGCCATTCAAGGAACGCAGTTGCAGTTTTTCCGCGGAAACTGGGGGATGTCAACATATGGGCGTGAAAAACGTCTGTCTCTCAGATACTGACTTGCTTTGGACCATGTGTCCGACGTCAAACAAGCCGACTGAGTTTCGGACATGGTTATGGCTCGCAACTTGAGAGCCAACATTATTGTAAGGAAGCTGGGGTGGGAAGCGAACTAGATGACGATGACGGACCTTGGCCGACATCACCGTACGCGAGGGGCATGGTATATCCAGCGAATGGAACCATCTTTGCCTTGTTCTCGACATGAAAGTCATACAGGCCCGTGCGCTTGAGCTATAAGATGGCCGTCAACGGTCAATGTTTGACGATCACCCTCTTGCAGTCTTGCAGCTTACCTCCGCCGCATGTGTTGCTAGTCCGCGAGCAGCTAGGCATGGCTGTCTTGTCACTGGCGCAAGACGGGTACGAAGGATACTCTGGCCGCGAGCCAACGAAACCACGCGAGGAATAGGCATAGTTCCAACCTTGCAAAACCTTACGAGCCTTGAACGCGTTGTGGTAGGGGGAAGGAAAGACGGAGAGGCGACGGAGACATGTTCGCGATGTGGTAAAATGTTATATTGGCGCCCAAAGACGTATGCGAACAGGGTTCCAGGGGTCATACCTTCTACTTATCGACGGCGACCGTGCTGTGTGCTCGCGACAACGACTGCAACGACCACCAACACACATACCTACCCTTCCTCGTCGGTGAAAGGACAAAGGATAGGCTCTAATCATGTCCCGTTTTGTGCGGCCATCAAAATATCGGTGCGTCTTGCGGTGGTGACCTCAGTGCGTTGACCGTCGATGATCATACTTTGCATCGGCACACAGTCATGTCTTTGGACAGACAGCCAAGAAAGAGCACGGGCTGGAAAATGTGAAAGTATCTAACAGTGCCTGGGACACGAATCTCATCGCTGCATCAGGAGTGCGCCAATTTCTTTGTCTCGAATGAACAGAAACTGATATGCTGCCAGAAATACATTAGCGTTAATTGGAATGCCTCGGGCGGCGGCGCATTTGCCATCCTGCCCGCACCCTCCCCCTTCGGTGCCGTGTCTACCATTCCATACAAGCTACCCGACATCATCCCTCTTGCCCGCAGCCACACCGCTCCCGTTCTCGACACAGACTGGTCGCCCCATAACGACGAGACCGCCGCGTCCGCAGGCGAGGACGGCAAGGTCATGATCTGGAAGGTCGATGCCGGCGCGTTCGAGGACTGGGGCCAGGACGGCTGGGAGCCCCGCGATTTCGACCCCGTCCTCCGTATCGACGCGTCCCCCCGCAAGATCGGCCAGGTGCTCTGGCACCCCACCGCCCAGCACGTGCTCGCCAGCGCCGCCGGCGACCATGCCGTCAAGCTCTGGGATCTCGGTTCGCCAGAGGCACCCAAGTCCGTGCTTTCTGGCCACGGCGACGCCATCCAGAGCATCACGTTCAACACCACCGGGCAGCTGCTCGTCACGACGTCCAGAGACCGCAAGATTCGTATCTTTGACGCCCGTGCTGGTGGCGAGGCCGTCAGGATCACTGAGGGGCACGGCGGCATCAAAGGTGCGCGTGTGGTGTGGATGGGCGACAAGGACAGGATTGCCACGACAGGCTTCAGCAAGATGAGCGATCGTCAGCTCAGCATCTGGGAGGCTGGTAGCCTCGGAAACATCAAGACCACGACGATTGACCAGTCCTCCGGTGTCATGATGCCGTTCTGGAGCGACAACAACATTCTCTTCTTAGGTCAGTGCACATTTCACTCCGCGATGCTCTATACTGATTGATATGCGTGCATGCAGCTGGTAAAGGGTAACTAGATTCCCTTTTCTATATTGAGATGCTTCTTCTGAACTCCGTGCAGAGATGGGAACATCCGCTATTACGAATACGAAGCAGACAACCTCTTCGCTCTGGCAGAGCACAAGTCGAGCGACCCTCAGCGTGGCATGTGCTTCCTGCCCCGCCGCGCACTCAGCACCCCCGACTGCGAGATCGCCCGCGCCTACAAGATCACCGCCTCCGGCATCGAGCCCATCGCATTCATCGTCCCACGAAAGGTACGTCCTCGCCCTCATCCCGAGCGCTCTTTCTCAACATCTGTGCAGGCCGACTCCTTCCAGTCGGACATCTTCCCTCCGGCGCCGTCCGCCGAGCCATCCCTTACCGCCGGCGAGTTCTTCTCCGGCAAAACCGCTCCAGCCAAGCTCGTGAGCCTCGAGAACGGCACCATCACCGCCGCGCCCACCTCCGCCGCGCCGGTGCCTGCCCCCACGCCCACTGCCGCGCCTGCCACAGCACCCACGCCAACGCGGTCGTCGACCGCACCGCCGCCCGAGCCCGCCCAGGCGCCCCAGCCGCTCGCCAAAGTGCCCACCGAGCCCCTGCCGGAGCCCACGTCCTCCCCCGCCGAGGCGAAGACGCCCGCCCGCTCGCAGAGCACCAACGACGTACGTCTTTCCTATATGCGTAAGCGCGCGTAAGCTGACGTTTTGGTGCAGGACGCCGCGGCGAAGGCACTGCAGACGGAGAACGCACGGCTGAGCGGCGAGCTGCGCGAGGCGCGCGCGCTGATCCGCGATCTCGAGCTGCAGGTCGAGAGTATGAAGGCGAACGCGCGCAAGGCCGCCGAGGCGCTGCTTGCGCATTGAGCGGAAGAAGGCGGAAGGCTGCGGAAGAATGTAGGTACGGACCGGACTCTGGATGCTTTGTCTCAATACAAGTTGTAATGCCTCGGTGTGATGTGCGATGGAGCTGCTTTGCGGCTCTGGATCGTTTGAGATGCTATTGTGTTTTGCTTCGGCTCAGGCTGTCGTGCTACGCCTCTGCCTGCCGCCGCCACCTCCCCAGAAAACTGGCACAGCTGTCCGGCAATCCGAACACGGAGTGTCTTTTGCCTCATGCATTGAAAGGACAATATAATATACGATAGACGGGTATAGTTATGCTAAACTACCGTGGTATCGTACGGTGGCATGGTATCAAGTCCATGGTGTCAAATCCGTCACAGCTCAGGGCTTTCCCCTATTGCTTCCATAAATTTCTCGAATGTAATCCGGCCCCCAAGCGTCTCGTCGTCCCATGGCTCCTCCGCTTTTGAGGGGTCAATCTGGATGTTGCGACCATCAGGGACATCGCTGTTGTCCTTGTTGTCTACTTTAGAGGTAGGATGGGGACGATGGCGCCCCGCCGCGCCCTCGCCTTGTTCGAACTGGAACACAAATACGTCCAAATCGCCGTAGTCGTCTTCGAGCCCCGTCTGCGCTTCAGGCGTGTCCTGGGTCTTGGCCTGGCTGGCTAACACTTCGAGCCTATGCCTTTCCATCGCCTCATAAGCGTCTTTCAGCATGTTGACCAGTGGCTTGATCCATGTGTCTAAAATGGGCCGGAATTTGGGCCTGACGGCTGCGTATAGGGCCATCCGCTCGTCATTTGATGCGGAGTTGAAAAGGAGGGACTTGTGTCTCCAAATGTCCTGCCAATCACCGTCCACCCATGGCCCGACTACAGGCACGGGCCGTTTCGGCTCGGTGCCATCGAAATCGAAGTGGACCGCGCACCAGATCAGGATGTTGATGAAGGACTCGAGATCGTGGCGGTAGAGGTGACGGGGAGGGTCCTTCTTTAATAGCTCGAGAGCCATGAAAGGGGCTGTTCCTGTCCGATGACGAGCCGTTGCGTTGGCCGACGAATCATCGGACTCCCTTTTCGTCATGTCCTCGCTGAGATCCCAGTCGTTGAGGACACCGACGACGCCTATGGTGGAAACTCTGAACATGAGATTGTTCACACTCAGATCGCGATGTAAGATGTGGGCTGTCTGATAGACAACGCGGTGGCCTGCGAAGCACTCAATTATTAGCATTGTACGGAATGGCAATATGAAGAATAGCGCTTACAGCGAACGAAGTCTAAGAAGACCCTCTGGAAACCGACCAACGAACGCAGCATGTACAAGGGTAGCGCACGGGCGCACACCAGGATCCGGAGGACTCGCGGCTCTGGATTTCCAGTTTCACTGGACATGCTGGCGCGAGGAAGATGCAAATCATCTTTGTCCAAAGTCGCAGAGCACTGGAGATCCGGAAGATGGTTTCGCCATTCGATAGGAAGCTTGGCTCGGATGGTGCGAATCAAGGAGTCCTCCGCTACACGAGTGGAAACAGGCCAGCTTAGCTTCGCAACAAGATCCGGGACGGTGAAGAAGTTTGACAATAGGTCCCCTTTATCCGAGGGCATCACGGGCAATACGACGGTCCCTCGTCCGACGATTCCATACTGTACGTGCAGCGCCTCCCCTCGCACTTTGAGGGAGACCTTGTTCGGAATCTTCTGACCGTTCCGGTCTTCGACATTGCCAGCAGGAAGCACAAGATCCGCGCCTTTCACCGTGGTGGGTGCGCCAGTGTCAGATGAAGGATAGCGGAGCAATGGCTCGTAACCGAAATGGTCACGATCACAGAGGGAAAGAGCAACGGCAACAAGGAGCAGTTTACTAGGGTCCGGTTTTCGTCCCCTGAGCGTATAGTTGAACTCTTGAGTCTTGAGGACACCAATACGGTCAAAATACCAGAGAGATATCATACGTCCCCGGACAAATATTGCCGTGGTGTAGCGCCGGTTGCCTACTTGTGACATGAGCTCCAATGCATACGACCCCACCTGGAGTTCGTTGTCCGTCAATTTGAGTACGGCAGGACCAGCGTTCGGATCGATAGCATTCCTGACTTCCTCTGCACCTTCGGCAGACAGGGTGTCCCGAATGGGCTCCAGGGAAGGTTTGTTGGCCTTGCGAGCCTTGTTTGCCGCGGTAGTATCGGAGATAGCCTTCCGTTTGCTTCCGGTCGGTGCATCGAGATGCTCGTCAAGTACGGGAGGATGTCGATCAGTGGAGGTAGGGGTATGGACGGGCGGATCATAACTATGCCTTGCTGTGGTCTGATCGTCCTTGTTACGAAGGATTTTGCGTGTGGCGGAAGATTTGGAGTTGACGGCGAGCTTAGCTGTTTTGAGAGCCGGCATGGAATTGTGGCCTTGGGGACGAGCATTGAGACTGACACCAGTCGCCACTTTGCCCTCAAAACAGAGATGAACGCCTATTGTTGTCACAGGACCCTTCTTTCCCGCCTTCTGCAGACGTGCGGCGGCCTCTGTATCGACACCCATAATATCAGGTTGCACGAAGTTTTGTCCGGCAGCCATCATCTGAGTTGAGCCCATATGGAGAAATTCGATCGCGGCCTTGGCTTCTATCTTCAAGTGGACCTTTGCCTGCTGATAAGCGTCCCGAAAAAGGTCGCACACAGGACGATACATATATGTTTCGCCGCGTTTCTCCTTAAAGATAGCTTCGAGTTCTTCGAGGGCCGTCGGCGACGGGAGATACGTCCACTCTTTCAGCTTCAAATCCGCCGCTTTGAAGCCCCAAACGGCCTGGACGAAGTCTTCGACGTCGACGGAATCCTGGAAGTTACCCATCGCGTCTGTGCGGAGCAATGGTTTGATGTTGGCTTGTACCGTTTTCCCGCTGTAGGGAATCGAGCTAAGTCCTTGTTTAAGTGGCGTACTGCCTGAAGATGATGGTCATCGTCAGCCAGGATCAAGAAGCTATAGGCTTGGACATACCGATGAGCACTGGCTTGGTATTTTGAAGGGACGTGTGTTTGGGAGGGGTGATCGGAACGTTAGCGTGATTTGGTACGGTTCCAGGTCCTGCATCATTATCAGCCATGGTGCCAGTGAATAAAGGTGAGAAGGGCGATAGAGAAGGAGACTTACCTGATGAGCTGGACTCGTCTTATAGAGAGTTCAACTGTGGATGTTGTGGACGGGAGCGTTGAAGACAATGAACGAGCGGCACGAGTTTGCAGGCCACCAAGAATAATTGAATCCCCGCGACGCTGATACATCACGTGATCGCGTCTTTATTCTCTCCGAGTTCAAGTTGCCTCAGCTCCGCCGCGTCGCGTCACTGCATTTTCACAATCTTCGACTTCGTTCCTCTTTGTCTCCGAGCAGGTACGCGCTATGTAACGAGGCAACAGCCCACATTGCCACTCCGATCTCATCCAATAAGGAATCGTGACCTGGCTTTGTCCAACCTCGTGGCTCTTGCGCCTCAGCCATAGAGAGATCTGGAGATCCTGGTCGTAGCTGTAAGTTATTCGTGTTTCGCGTAGCAAACAGCATGGACTCCTGATTTCTTCTATGCATTTTGTCGATGAAATCAAAGCAAATCGCATTGATATGAAACGCATGCTTACAGTGACCTGCTGAGACATCTGCCGTAGATTGTCTGAGATAGCTCAACAATACCCGAAGATAGTCCCAAGGCTCCCTCACTTAGAGCGCAAGAGGCGGATCATCCACAATCTCTCATATTATGCTATCGCAATGGGAGTCTTCGCTCTGACGTCTTTTGATACGCTGATGAAAAACTCAGCGCGCTTTGATTTTTTTGTTGCCACGGACCATCGTGTCCTTGTGCAAGTTCAAAGCAACACATGCCGAGGTAGGGAACAATTCCACCGAATCACCGGTGAACGTGCGGTTTTAGAAGGGACGAAGGGGCGAGACTGATATCAAGTGTCCTGTCTCTTCGTCACCTTCATTCAGCCTGCTTCAGAATGCCTGAAAAATGCTGCCAGCAATGCTCCGCGCTCCCTGCACAAGGCAACCCATTGCGTGCGTGTGCACGCTGCAAGACAGCCTTCTACTGTGTACGTATCCTCTACATATTCATTAGCCGCGTTCTTAACATCCCTCACAGGACCCTGCATGCCAGAAGCAGCACTGGAAGGCCCACAAGCCCTTCTGTCATCCTCTGCTCTCCGCGCCCAGCGGAAAGTCACCTGATCTCATCCAATGCAGCCCCGTCGAGCCCCTCACCTTCACCCCACGCGACGCCGACTCGCCTCTCACTCCGGCCCACACTGGGTGCATGACCCAATTTTATCCATGGCAAAATGCTGACAAAAAAGGTAGAGAAGGACATAATAATGAATCAATAAGTCCTGACCCAAAATTGTGAACATACTGGTAACAAAATTCTGATTGGAATGCTTTGATTGAATTTTGTTACCAATATGCTCAGATTTTTGGCTTCGAACTTATCAATGCATCATTATGTCCTTATCTACCTTTTTTGTCATCATTTTGCCGCGGAAAAAATCGGATCGTGCACCCAGTGCCAAGGCCCGTGCCCGCTCATGCTTCACCCCACGCTCTTAACCACCATCCCCTCGAAATACGATGATCCCGCGCGGTGCGCCCCCGGTGGCTACACTGCATGCGCCATCCCAGCAGGCATGAAGTTTCCCATCCTCACGCAGCCCGGCTTCCCGCGCCCCGTCCCCGAGCCACGCGCACCTGCGCTACGCGTCGCGCCGGTCGAAGGGAAGCGCCTGGGGCTGTTCGCGACGCGGGACATCGACGCAGGCGAAATCGTCTTTGCGGAGCGCGCGCTGCTGATCGTGTCGAGTGCGGAGTGGTGCATGACGTTTGCAGGCAACGAGAGGGGAGCCAAGTTTCAGGCGCATGCGATCAGGGATAAGGAAGCAGTGATGAAGGCGCTGGTGAAGACTTTGCCGCATGAGAATGTGTGTGTGCCGTCGCTCTACTTAGATACTAGACGGGTCTTGACGGTTGAAACAGAGAGCGACCTACCGCGCGATGCCGAACGTGCACCTGCGCGACGAGTGTGGCCCGCTATGGGGCATTGCGCGGACGAATGGGTCTAGTATTATGCCGTTACTACTGGCAATGGTCGTTCCTGGCATGGTAGAACACGAAGCGTTGAAGTTCCTCGGGGTATGCGAGACGCTGTCGCATGTCAATCATAGGTATTTATGTTTACTCCCATGCATTCACCGCCGCCGACCACCCCGCAGCTGCCGCCCGAATGCAGCGATGTACTTCGATCTTCCGTCATTCGCTTTCACGCTCCATGCCGTGCGGTCTATCCCGGCCGACACGGAGATCACACGCGGCTACACCGGTCTCCTTCAGCCTACAGCCGAGCGCCAGGCTGTACTTGCGGACTTCCGCTTCCAATGCACCTGCGCCGCGTGTGTAGACTCTGAAACCAGCGACCGGCGGCGCCGCGAAGTTGCAGCCATTCCAGCGATGGAGCAGACCGCGATGTTCCCGTGGCTGCTCAAGAAAGACAACCTTCCGGACGACTACCTCATCAAGCCGAGCCTCCGCGCGCTGGAGCTCCTCCGGCAAGAGGGCGCGGAGGCATCAAAGGCCCACACTATGCACTTGAGCCAGCTGTGCTTGGCATACGCCGCGCTCGGTGACCGCGAGCGGTACCTAGATGCACACAAGCGTTCGGTGGGGTCGGTGCAGGGTATAACGCCCATCAAGATTGAGGGGTTCCGCGATACGGCGCCTGCGGAGCCGGAGAGGCATCCGTTTTGGCGGGTACGCGTGCAGGGCGGCCCTCGCACTACGAAGGACTTGCAGGCGATGTTGAGGTCGGACCAGGTCGCTGATTGGTAGTAAGTGAATAAAGAAGAAATCTGCCGTATGTCTAAGCATGTACTGTACTGTCTATCGAATGTAGTGATCAGACGAATGCCATCTTAGTCTCTGCGAGGGGAATGAATGTGAAGAACGTATGCGTTGAATCCCGGATTTCCGTTTTGTAATTCCTCATGGTAAATCACTAACATCTTCGGACAATTCTCGAATAATACAATGAATGTCATTGTATCCATGATATGCGTAAGTGATGCCGCAGCGGCAGAGGATTCTTCAATATACAACCTATGCGACATGCACTTCAGGTAATCCTTTAAAACACCAACGTTCGAAAATATAGAACGAAGTCAGAGCGGGGCATCAAGCTCAAGCATCGAACGTTGAGCACGTGGAGCGGGGCATCAAGCTCAAGCATCGAACGTTGAGCACGTGCAAAAAGATGACCACCGCAGGACTCGAACCTGCAGCCTTTTGGTATATCGGCAATCGAAGCCAAATGCGCTAGCCATTGCGCCAGGTAGCCATACTGTAATTAGGAAATTTATCTTTCATGACACTGTATGACGCAACATGTCCACTTACCGTCTTGACTCGAACTAGCACTCAGCAGTCTCAGAGTCTGCGTCTGCTGCATTCTTGATTCACACCGCTTGCAGGATTACTACAAGGCAAGCTCACACCCTCTCACCAGGCCCCCGGAAGCTCCACCAAAGGTTTCCCCGGCGAGGAGACCGAATTTCGCCCTCAAATATGCAATGTTTTGAGCCTGAAATATGCTATCGCAGGTAAGGGTTACAGCTGGGGCACCGCTTTTCTGGCGATTTTTCGGCGCCTCCGGCGTTGCAATGCTTACTTTGGCTCACAAATCACATCCCATACGGCCTTCCAACAACAATTTTCGCCTTTGCCAATCCATTTCCCCTCATCGCTAACCCATAGCGGCGGGAGGCCTTGACCTCCCCGTCGTGGACCGGGCCATTCGCCTCAAATATGCTATGATTGGGGAAACATGGCATGGATTATGCCTCGAAAATGCTATCCGTGGGGAGACATTTCGCCAGATTCTGCCCTCAAATATGCTATTTTCCGGGAAAACCCTTGGTGGAGCTTCCGGGGGCCTCTCTCACCGCCATCGATGTCTCGTTTGTAAGCCGCGAACACGGAGCTCTAAGCTACAGCTCAAATAGCTCAGCGGTCTCAGGGAGATCGGGGATATGAGCAAGTGTTGCTCCGTGAGTTCGTATACCACACAGATTATTATTATTATTATTACTCTACTATTACCGAGTACGCTGCGCAGCAATTGTACATGTTTGGTTGTAGTCCTCCTCGCGCGTCTTTCTCACCTTTGCTCGTGTTTGGTTGTAGTCTCCTTTGCGCAGAGTGTACACTCACAGTTGCTTCCGACGCATGTCGTTGTGGATCCCTACGTCATCCCGCACGGCTGTGCTGTATTCGCTATTTGCTCAGACAGTACTGAATGTGTGTGGCGTCATTCCGCCATTCGGAGCGTATCATGTCTTTCATATGCCATCCTGCGCATCCGCTATGACTGCGCCCATAAAAGCATAGCAGGTCCAGTATGCTTGCTTTCCATCCCCTTTTGCGCTGTCGTGTCGTTCTTTGTCGGCTCGTCATGCCGGCCTGTGGGGCTTCTGCTGTATGTCGAGTCGAAGGTGTGCCCATTTTTCGATCTTTACTTTGCGGTCGGTTGACAGGTGTGGTAATCATTATTTCCTCACCGCCAGACAGTGCTCCTTCCATTCACTCTCTAGCTTCTAACTTTCGTTGTTCCTCCGGCAGCCAGGTGCATGCTACAAGCGAGGCTTACAGTTGCGCACAGGCGTGCATTTTGACAGCCTTCACAACCAACTACACAGGTTCTATCCGTGCCAGGCTCGCGAGCAGCTCTCACATCATCGAACGGTGCGAATTTCACAGCCCACCTCGCACACCGCGCCCTGGCCTGCATTTTGTGCTTGATCCGCTCATCTCGCGGCTTGACTGCACTCCAGAATATGCGTACGACATGCATTCCGCGCTGAACACGGAGCACCTCTGACTGGATCAGTAGAATGGTGGTCATCGCCACGGGTTGCTTCGAACAAGGTGCGTATGCTTGCATCTGTATATAGTAGTCGAGAGCTGAGCAGCCACAGCGTCTTGCTGCGCCTGGAGACGATGCTTGCAGGCGAGCCGGACGACAACCACCTCGAGACGGGCGCGCCCCCACGGACGCCCGCCTCGCAGCACGGGCCGCCGCGCTTCTCGCACTACCTGCGGTCTGCGCGGCGGCGCGCATCACATGGACCAACTGGACCCCATCGATCCCCCTGCCGCTCGCGCCCGACGCAGGCGCGTAGTGTCGTTACTTCTTCCCTGGCTGTGCTGTGGATTGTGTCTGTTGTCGTTGAGCCTGTGGCATTCGGCTGTACAGAGAACTGCTTTGGCAGTGTCAGCATGTTCACCATGTCGGCGACGTATGCTGTTTCCCCTTTCATGACGCTCGTGATGTACTTTCGGGTCATGCGCGTGACGGTATGCCATCTCGCCATCTCGACGTCTCGATTTTTGACATGGGCATGCACAGTCCATGTGCAGTGTGTTTTGTGGAGACCTCAGCGCGTAATTCGGAGGACATACTATCGTATGACCACGATCGATGCCGTGTTCATTAAGAACCCTTCTACTTATTACTAATTATGGGCTTCGTTTGTATTATTTAAATGCAATGTGAATATTCAATCCAACCTCTACCAAGACCGGCGGAGCGCCAGCTCCGTCGCGTCTTGTCGTGCAACTTATTAATCTCGCAAACCCCGGTTGCTGACACATTGCTTCGATGTAGTGTACTGCTCGGACATTGAATGGCATCTTGCATTGAAAGATCTACCCTTTGGAGGTAAGTTGTGCGCGTATTTTGCACTCGAACGATGCTCAATCCTTCCCCTCGCGCCTGGAGTCTACCATATCTCCACGATGGTGTATACGACGTACCCCAGCACAGACGATCGGCAAGGCGAGGTAGTATTTGTGGCGCAGTTAGTACAAGTCTTCAGCTCGGGCTTCATGTTACAAGATCGACATGATGGCAGGCAAGTGTGTTGGTCGTCGCGGGGCTTGTCTTCTCGGCTAGCTTGTCATATGCTTCACGAGAAACCGGATGCTCAATCTTACTTTCCTTGGTTTTGATCCTACAGGATGCGTGAAATAATGTCAAGAACTTTGTTAGACGGTGAACGGTGAGAATACTTGATTTTTTGTGCCATGGTTCTGGCTTCGCTCCTAGGATTGGTTTCTGTACATCTTCGCAAAGCGTGTTTTGCGTCGTTTTGTGATATTTACCCCATGTTGCCTCGTTCTCGCCTCCTTTGTTCATCGGTCGCGTGCGTCCATTGTCGGGGTGTCACAGCCACGGTCACATAAATATGCATTTACGTCTCTACTCGACAACAACCCCACTGAGGTTCACATAGAACAGGCTAACAAGCCCAATATCTCACTCCAGTTCCTCTTGTACTACTCCAGCACCTCCGATTCGATCTGTCGCATCATGGTTGTTGAGGCCGAACAGCTAGCTGAGAACCGGAAACGCAAGCGACAGTCAGATTCAGCGTACACGCTCGTTCACCGCTCGCTTCATCACGCAGATGGTATATTTATTTCGTTTCCGCCGTTTTGTGATGTCTGGTTGATCCTTTCGCAGGGACCGTGCACTTGAAGTCATATCGGCAACTCCCTCAGGTGAACACCTCGATGGGGCGCAACGTGCTTGACCTTGCAGAGATCTCTAAATCTTTGTTACGTGCCTCCAATGTAGCGCAGCGCAACCTAGTGAAACATACCCGTCCGCAATATCTGCGGGATGTGTCGTCTCTCGAGGAGTTCAGGTCCGTTTTCATCCAGGCTCTACGCTGTACGTCGTTTGCCACTCTCCAAATGCCGCTCGCTTGACCGTCTCAACTGATCGTTTGCGTCTAGGCCACAGACTTGTTTACATGGACACCGGAGACCTGCATTGGAATCTGAGCCCGAACAAAATTACGTTCACACGCGATGGCGACGGCGCTCCTGTGGGCTGCCTAGACGGTTGGGATTCAGCGAAATTGGTCCTTGCGGACGGAACGTCGACAGCGCGCGCCACTAGCCGTAATGCAGGAGAAACGCCCTTTATGGCTATTGACCTCCTTCGGGAAGAGCCTCCCCCAAACCTCTATCGCCATGACCTAGAGTCATTCATGTATATTCTGATATGCTGCGCCCTCCACTTCAACCTAAATGGTTCTGAAGAGCCAGAGATCAACGGGGTTGTGATGCATTGGATGTATGGCACTCGGGATAATATTCAACTAGCGAAAGGCCTACTCTTCTCCATTGACGCCCTGATCCAGAGACAATCGATTCTTTGCGCAATCACACCAGCCTTCCGTCCTCTGGCGAGATCAATTCGAAACCTCCTCGTCATGTTCAATCGTGGTTTCATTGCCAGAGGGAAATGGTACCAACACCTTGATAATGTAGAGTGGGGCGATGAGGAGGCAGCAACGGTGGAGGATGCCAACCCTTGGGATGAAGATACACTTAACGACCACGTAACTTACGAGAGATTCGTAGCTGCGATTGATTAGAGCCTAGACATCACCGAGATGGGTGGTAGGGATTAGGCGGACTCTGTCCATTGCAATGCCCAATTGTGTCCCACCGTCAATCGGCTACGTATGGAACACTAGTCCTCAAGCAGATTCAACGAGAAACATGTATGTTTTATTTCCTACAGTAGTCCAGGTCACTGCCCACTGCCGACAGTCACATAAGCGTGTCGATATGAAGAGTAATTATGCCGCGCAATCGGGAGTCATCTCTAAGAGATAGAAGGACAGTCCTCGGCACCAGCTCAACACACTGCATAAAGCGTTCGTAAGTCATCAGGTCGCTTCCCGTCTTGTGTGATGTCTCCTGCTTTATCCCTTGGGAGGACTTTCGAGTCGCGGACGACCTTGCTCGTTTCGATGAGCTAAAATAATGGTTGTTTCTGCAGGTTGTGAATGAAGCAGGATTAGAGAAAGCGTACCGGCATGGCTGCTTTGAATAATCAACTGAGCATCGCGGCTGAACGAAAAAGCGGAAACTTCATTGCTGCGAGACAACAACTAGTAACGACGCGTGGTTACACTGCTAATCTGGCTGGAACGCGGGAAGACCCCCCTTTATGAGCAGTGCTTCGTCAACTCATGGCACCAACACACTGAAGTCGCGATTCGACTCGATAGTAGCAAGTTCCCGGCAGCTTGCTCCGCTGTCGCTGACAGGGTAGGAAGATATCGGTGACATATGTGCCGCCTGACTTGCGAAGTATCGATGCATTAGATACGTGAGGTGGTTGAGAATTGCAGATCTAACTGACTGTATCACCAGAAAATTGAGTGAGCAAGGCGAAAGTCTAAGATCCAGGGCAAAAAACGCGGTCGCGACTCGCGATGACTATCGACGCGGTCACATGACGTTGCCCGAAGCGTGGGCTCCACGAAGCGCTTTTGTTCTTGCCTCAATTTCAACTTGATTTCAACCTCGGCTTCACGCGACTACCTCATGGTCGGCTATCCCATTGTCCTCATTCATATTCGTCCTCACCCACAACCGAGAAAATCAACATCTCCGACGATATATAAGCCTGCCCCCATCTGTTCGAAGGTAAGACCCAGTCTCCTGTCATTCCCCCATTACTGATACCAAACATGCCACCTAAAGCACGCAAATCAACTTCTAGACGATCCAAGCCTTCGAGGTCGTCGAAATCATCGAAAGAACCTAAAGCACCCGAGGACTCTTCCAAGACTCGCATTGTGCCCCTTCCCCACTTCGGCCCACCCGTCTCATCCTATAGCACATCTCAAACTACTATCGGTGAGTTCCTTCGTCGTAAGTCATTGATCTCGTATTGACGGCGGCTCAGGATCTACGCCTCTGAAATCGAGTCTCAGCTCCACAATCGCCCCCAAGTTCATCAAGGAGGTCGTCGATCCGCAGCTGAAGGACGACATCAACCGCAACATGCAGGGCAACGCCGACGTGTTGAATTTCGTCAAGTCCGTCTGGGGCTTCGACCCCGAAGAACTCCAGTGGGGCAAATCATGGACTTTTACGCCGTCTGCATCACTGGCGAAGGAGTACTGGGCGCAAGGCATGGAGCCTATCCGTTACCTCCCATTCTGCGCGATGGTCGACGATGCTTTCGAGCAATGGTGCAAAGGTCTTTCCATCAAACCGGAGCAGCGCCGCACTGTCCATCTTACCCCCAACCGAACTCGGACGAAGATCCATGGCTATCATGGATTCGCTGGCACCAAGGCCAACGAGCGCGACCCGGACATTTATGCCGAGGTAAAAAAGGGATCTACTTGTGCGAAGGGCGAGCGCTGGACGTGGATTGGTATCCCTTGGGCCGGAGAATTCAAGAAGGACTACAAGAAGCCGGGTGATGATCAAGTTCAGGACGACGACGGCCGCCAGCATTCCACGACCATATCGTCGTCGACCTCGACTGCACCTGTTCTTTCTGTCAATTCTTCCGAACCAGCGCAGAGCTTGAAGAGGAAACCTGAGTGGAGCGATGGATCCAACAAGGTCCCGAGGAGGGACTATGGCTCTCACCCCTCGACGATCGCTGAGGATTCAGTTGACGACGACGTGTTTACAAGCATCATCTCCCCCCACCCATCCACGACACTGTTCAACGGCGCACGTCCACCAAGGATTACGAATGAACAAGTCCAGCTCGCAGGATATGCGAACGAAATGTTTGCGTCGGTCGGCAATCGACGCTACGTCTCCGGCATCTTCGTCAAGGAAGACATGGTCTCTCTGTGGTACTATGATCGGATCGGTATCATTCGTACGGAAGAGTTCAGTATCTTCAAAGACCCCTACCTGTTTGTTCTCGTCGCAGTTGCCGTCTCCGTCTGTGACCGCAAGCACTTTGGATACGAGCCGCTGCTCACTCCGGAGAGAGCCGTCGTCAACCCATCTACCGTGGACAATAGCATCCTCCGCCTTTCGCCCAAACACACCGTAGACGGCAAAGGCTCTCCTGTCCAGGACCCCGTTTCATTTCAGGTGGAAGGCGAACCGCTCTACATCCAATATGGAATTGTTGGCCGAGGCACGGTTGTGTACTCTGTGAAGCCCAAGGAGACGGGCGGCTTGACGTTCCCGGAGGGCAGGCTTATCGCGAAGCTGAGCTGGCCGGTGAAGACCCGCGTCGCGGAGGACTTTCTCATCCGCGACATCCGTTCGAAGATTGGTCCGATATGGTCGAAGCATATCCCGGAGCTTTTCTGTTCGATGACGCTCGATGAAGACGCATTGTGCCTTCCGCGCAGTCTTATGGATTCCCTAGACGGGAGCCCCGAGGAGCGTGTCCTCCGGCTGCTGATCACCCGACATGCGCACAAGTTGAAGGATGTCAAGTCTCTCGAGGAGTTCAAGGCTATATTCATTGAACTTGTACGATGTAAGCTTTCAGCCTTTCGTTTCCCCTCAGCTTAGTATCTAACTGTCTCGTTTCCAGGCCACAGATATGTCTTCGTGAAAGCACAAGTTTTGCACAGAGATTTGAGCGTGAACAATCTCATGTTCTTGCGCGAAGACGACAAAGATCCTCTGGCGCTTCTGAACGACTGGGATCTTGGAAAGCCACTTCCTGCGGATGAGGAATCCGAAACGACTACCGCTCGTCATCGCACGGGTACAGCTCCTTTTATGGCCCTCGACCTCCTTCGCAAAGACCCACCTACCCACCTCTATCGCCATGATCTCGAGTCGTTCTTGTACATCCTCATCTGGTGCGCCATCCACTTCAACCTCAATGGCTCTGAAGCGTCACGCATCAACGAGGTTTTGGTGGGTTGGGTTAACGGCACTTGGGCCACAATCAGAAGCCAGAAGGACCAACTTTTCGGCAGCGATTCTGCGCTGTACAGGAAATCGATCAACGACGCGATCACCCCGGCCTTCCGTCCCTTGGAGAGATGGATCCGAGGCCTCATCTTCATGTTTGATGACGGCTACAAGGCTCGGATGAACCGGAGCGAGAAACTTCAGCGCTTGGAGTTCACTGGTGAGCAGGAGGCTCCCGACGCCTGGGACGAGGATACCATGAACGGAAACATAACTTACGAGAAGTTCATGGCTGTGATTGGTGCAGAAGCAAAGTTTGACGATTAGGATCATCCGGGTTCGTCGCTATTGAAAGTGGCCGCTATGACCTTTGGACTGTCGTCTCGCATTTATGCCCATTATGATTTATGGATCCTACTTACTGTTGTCTCGAATATATGGACATATGACACAAATCTTATGCTTGGACGATTTTTCATCGAAATAAAGTTCTGCCGTTCTGTTTAGTGACACTCGGCGGTAACGCATCACACGCGTCAGTCACGCGTCGCGTTCGCTCGCCGGATGAGTCACACTGAGTGCTTTGAAGCTGAGCTTTCCGGCCAAGGAGGCGTGATACGTAGAGTGCAACCCATTCTATCCTCACTTTGACTTCACGATAGCTGACGTTGAACTTGCAGGGCAGATCCTACCAAATGGTCTCCCACTGGACAGCAATCTTCGTCATCTAAATTTCATGTGCGCTCGCCCCGTCCGAGCATCTGCATCGTGGCGAGGGTATCCCTGCTTGAAGTGTCGACGGCCACAGACAACTGGCAGCCCATTAGTATGTGCGATTCGGCGCTGGAATCATAGCCTTGCCGTATCTAGCGCACATGTACGCGCCACGTCTCGTTGCACACTGACACGAAGGCACGGTGCGAGACAGGGCGCGGCGCCTCTAATTGTGCGCCAGCACGACAACAGGAGTTTCAATAAACCCAGCCAAGAATGCAGGACACTCTCGACCCATGCCATGCCTCAGCCTCTGTCGGGTGAGTTCATATCAAACGATACTATTCAATCGAGTGAATGAGCCGCGTACATCCAGCAGACCTGATCTGAGCGACATACGGGGCAAGGCTGTCTATTCTCAGTCATCGCGAGACCCATGCTGAGTGCTCGATCGTCCGAGCGTGGATTGATCTGCTTTCTTCCAAGACCGAGGTGAAGGGAATGATAGCGCCGATTTTCGATAAATTGGAGTTCGAGGTCAACCAAGGAAGTTGCTTATGGCTGTACAGGATCCGCGTCTCCAAAAACGGGTCGACAAGGTGGTCCCCATATGATAGAGAAGGTACTAGCCTCGAGTTTCGTACCGCAGGGTCGACATGTCTTGCCATGCCGCTTCATGATGTCAGCTGTAGGTACAGGATCTCAGTTCTTGTACCAATCCTAATAAGTCCTAGTGCTGGTTTTAACCGACAAAGGCATTGATACCATGGCAAGGTATGATAAAATAAATATTGGACGGTAAGATTGGCGAGTAATTTCTTTGTTCCATGTCGCGTACCGCATCCAGTGTCCGTACGTCACGGTCACAGCCACATACGTAGGCCCACTCGGATCCCTTTATCCTATCCGCCATCATTTCAGCTATCAAGTCATGGCCATTCAGCCTCAACAAACGCAGCGGAAACGGAAACGCCCATTGGAGGGAGTATGCACGCTTACGCGGCGCTCGCTGTACTGCGCAGATGGTACATTTCGGTTTAAAGTATGAAGCGTTATGAAGCCTGACAGACCACCTCCCAGGGGCGGTTCACTTGAAATCCTGTCGCGAATCCGAGACAGACACTGCCAACACGTCCAGCCTATCTAGGATCTCTATTCCTGCATTATGTGTGTTGGAAGATGTGTCGAATAAATTCCAACGCACTCTAGTCAGGTCGAATCGTCCACAGTACTTGCGGGACGCCTCGTCTCTTGGGGAGTTCAAGTCCGTGTTTACCCAGGCCGTCCGCTGTAGGTTCTCGCCTCTTCAGGCACAGCTCGCTTAATCGTTTGTGTGCATAGGCCACAGAATTATCTACGTGAAAACAGGAAGCTTACATGGAAACCTGAGCCCCCAGAGGATTATGTTCACGCGCGATGGCGACGGCGCTCCTATGGGCTGTCTAGATGATTGGGATTCAGCGAAACCCGTCCTCGCGGGCGGGACATCGACAACGCCCGCCGCTGGTCGCCGTGCAGGTGAAGCGCCCTTTATGGCCATCGAAGTCCTTCGCGAAGAGCCCTCACCGCATCTTTATCGCCATGATCTCGAGTCGTTCCTGTATATTCTAATTTGGTGCGCCGTTCACTTCAATCTGGACGGCACTGAAGAGCCACATATCAACAAGGCTCTGGAGAACTGGACGCACGACACTTGGGACACCGTCCGAGGGGCGAAAGGCGAACTTTTCTCTACAGATTCGGCGAGATGCAGACTTTCGATCTTGCGCGGGATTACGCCGACCTTCCGTCCCATGCAGAAATGGATTGTAGGGCTGATCCGCATGTTTGATGCTGGTCATCAGGCCAGAAAGAGACACGATGATAGCCTGGCATTCATGCAATGGGGAGAAGAACAGGAAGACATTGAGGCTTGGGACGAAGAAACTGCGGGGGGACACATCACTTACGAAGCATTCATGGCTCAGATCGGCGAAAGCCCATAGCTTGAGATCTAGGATCGCCTTCAAGTTCCTTGTTCAAAGCAGCTAGTATTATATACAGATCGCGATAGTCATGTCATTAAATATATATGACCCGCATGGTTCATGGATGCTGTTGACTCCAATATACGGTGCCTATGATATGAACCACCCAAAACCTATTTTTAATCGCATCCGCGAGGAGTTGACTACAGAATAACACTAAGCGCCCATTAAGCGCCCACCCTAACCCCAGGGTCTCTCTTGCTTTCCTACGTAGGCGCTTGCGACTCTGGAGAAGAACACTCAATTTCTTCGACGTCGTCGAGCACGGTGAGGAAATATAAAGTTCTGTGGTGCCTGACAAACCGCCTCGCAGGAATGATACACCTGAAATCTTATCGCGAAGCCGCTCAGATAAACACTGTCGACGTGTTCTTTCCAGTGATCTCCATTCCAGCCATCTGTTCCCTCGACGATGGGTACAATAACGCGCGGCGCAACCCCGTCGGGCCGCTCCGTCTGCAGTGCTTGCGGGATGCCTCGTGTCTCGACGAGTTCAAGTCTGTTTTCGCCCAGGCCGTCCGCTGTAGGTCCCGCTCAGTCTTCAGACATAAGTCGCCTAATCGTTTCTTCGCGCGTAGGCCATAAAGTTGTTTACACGAAGACGGGGGATCTGCATAGGAATTTGAGCCCGAACAAAATTATGTTCACGCGCAACGACCACGGTGCCCCACTCGGCTTCCTGCAAGACTGGAACCAACTGAAGTTCCTCCCTGCAGACCAGCCATCGCTATCGCCATCGCTTTCCTCTCGTCATCGTACGGGGGCAACTCTCTTCCTGGCCTTTGAACTTCTTCGTGAAGAGTCTCCTCTCCACCTCTATCGCCACGATCTCGAGTCATATATGTATATTCTCATCTGGTGCGCCCTCCACTTCAACCTCAACGGCTCTGAAGTGCCAGGAGTCAGCGCGGCTGTGGAGCGTTGGACATATGGCAGTTGGGAAGCCATACATGATGCGAAGTCAGCAGTCATCTCAAATGTAGGAGACCGCCAAGAGAAAATTCTGAGTGAAATCACGCCGGCCTTCCGTCCACTGGAGCATTGGATTGAAGGACTATTTGACATGTTCGAAGAGGGTGATAGAGCTGTAAAGGACCGGAACAAGAGGCTTCGTCGGGGTCAAGTGGACGCTGCCGGCGCTTGGAACGAAGAAACGGCGGGGGGACTCGTAACCTACGAGAAGTTCATGGCTGTAATTGGCGAAGGCCCAGACCTCGATATCTAGGATCGCCCCGCATCCGTCGCTATCGAACGGCGACCATTGTGATTGATGAGTAGGGATGTCGTCACTTGTACTACACGACTGATATGATTTATGGATACCGTCGACTCCAATACATAATATCTATGCTCTGACACAAACGGAGACTCCGTCCTTTACCGCTTCCGCGCGGAAAGGTAAGTCCATAGAGTAGTATTTAGCAGCAATACTTACTTTTATGTGATCCATCGAGGACACGGCTCTTGATAATGGTCTGAGGATATGCGTCGTACAGATCTGTTCCTCGCAGACGCATCCGTATACCTGGCATGCGCGATTCTGCTGGGCCCGCCTTCACCAACTTATAGTCGGACAGAAGGCTCGTCGGAGCAACGTCAACGTACCGCATGAAGAGGATGATCTTCATGTTCTGATCCTTGTGCAGGCTTTCCGTCACGACGTAGACGGCTCTATGATCTGAAGCTCTGTGGCTTGAAGCATTGATCAGATCGACGACGTATGGAAAATAGATAACGACTTCTTCGTCCACGGTCTTTTGATCGAACCGTTCCTGGAACAAAGTCTCAATATTCCATGAATTGAGAGCTCACAGCTTCGGATACAGGAGCGGACTTCTGCAAATTGTGGGAGCCATGCAGAATCCGAGAAAGAGGTCTGGCGTGGATTTGAACAATGAGCCGGGATTCGTGGCTGAACGCAAAAGCGGAGTCTCAGGTCTCATTGTTGCGAATAATGACTATCCCGTGGCTACAGCACTGGTCTTGCCGAAACACGCGCAATTCCTCTTTATGACCCGCGTTTTGTTGACTCGCGGCACTGCTTACCACGCTAAAGCTACACGCCAACAGCGAGTCACGGGCTTCTGTCACTGACGAGCGCCGAGGGGGAGGAAGATATCGGTGACATGCGTGCCACCTGGCGTGCGAAGATCTACAGGACTACTCATCAGCATCAGCAATCGACTTATTTAATCAAGAATGCCACTCCTCATTCTATTTGTCCTGATTACTGGAAAGTTGGGAGAGCAAAGCAAAAGTCCGAGTCGCGTTGGGAGGACCGTCGACACGGTCACATGACGTGACCCGAAGCGTGGGCTCCACGAAGCGCCTTTGTTCTTGCCTCAATATCAACTTGATTTCAACCTCAACTTCATGTGGCTACTGCATGGTCGACAATCCCATTGTTCTCATTCATATTTGTTGTCAACCACAACCCACCGAGTCCACCTTTTCCAAGATATATAAGCCCTCCTGCCCGCCCTTGGTTGAAGGTAAGCACTGTCTTCTCCCTGCGTCGCCCTTTCCCATTACTGATCTGCACCATGGCCCCTAAGAAAAACACTACTTCAACCGAGCCAAACAGCCTACAGCGTGCTGGTCCGACAGAGAAGACGATAGACGGTGAGTCCATTCGTTGATTCTGTCACGGCTGAGACTTATTGACGATTGTGCGCAGGTCCTACACCCTTGAAGTCTGGTCTTAGCTCCATACAAGCGGCTCGATTTACGAAAGCCATCGTTGATCCACAGCTCAAGGACGACGTCAACAGGAACATGCAAGGTCTACTCGACGTCAGTGATTTCGTCAAGAACGTCTTGGGCTTCGACGAACAGGACCTGAAGTGGGGAGAATGGTCTTACAAAGCACCTACGTCGCTCTACCACGAGTATACCAGACTTGGCCAGGAGACCGCCCGATACAAGCCATTCTGCGCGATGCTGGAAGATGCCTTTCAGCAATGGAGCCTCAAGACGAAATCTACCCGGGAGCGCACCATACGCCTGAAGCCGAGTACAAACGGGAAGAGGATCAAGGGCTACAAGGGTTACGAGGGGTCCAACGAGCGGGACCCGGACCTTTTTTCGGTTCTCCCTCATGAAGATGACGACAACATGATCATCGAGTGGCGGGGGATTACCATTGTCGCCGAGTTCAAGAGAAAGGGAGCCCGAGCAGCGGACCAATACAAGATCTTTCGCGAAACAGCTCAAGTCGTGTCGTGCCCGGATCGTCCACTCACGATCCCCAGAACATCCTCGCGCCCGAAGCGGAGGCTACAGTCTGCCGATGAACCCAACAAAGCGCAGAAGACTGGGGTTAGCTCTCTCCCATCAGCACGCATCAATTCCCAGCCGAACGAACCCGACGTCTTCTCTGCTACAGGCTCTACCACTGTCCAAGATGGTCCCATTCCACGTGCCACGGACGATCAGATTCAGCTCGCAGGGTACGCGAACGAGATGTTCGCGTCGGTCGGCAACAGGCGCTACGTTACAGGTATCTTCGTCGACGACAATAAGGTGTCGCTCTGGTACTATGACCGGATCGGCGTCGTACGATCCAAGGAATTCAGCTTCTACAAAGATCCCAAGTTATTCGTGCTTGTTTCCGTCGCCGTCGCCGTCTGCGACCGCAAGCATTTTGGATACGAGCCGTTGCTCATTCCGGAGGAAGATGTCGTCAACCCGTCGAGCGTCGACAACAGCGTCCTCAGCCTCGAAGCCAAGCACACTGTTGACGGCACAGGCGCTCCAGTCAATAGTCCTGTTTCATTTCAGGTACAAGGCAAAGCCCTCTACACGCAATACGGAATCATTGGTCGCGGCACGGTGGTTTACTCCGTGAAGCCCAAGGAGACGGGTGGCTTGATGTTCCCAGAAGGCAAGCTTGTCGCGAAGCTGAGCTGGCCGGTGAAGAGCCGTGTCGCGGAGGACTTCCTTATCCGCGACATCCGCACGAAGATTGGTCCGACGTGGTCCAAGCATATTCCGGAGCTTTTCTGCTCGATGACACTCGATGGAGCCGCCTTGTCTCTTCCGCGCAGTTTAATGGGTGCGATGGCCGGGATTCCCGAGGAGCGTGTCCTCCGCTTGCTGATCACCCGTCATGCCCACGAGCTGAAAGATGTCAAGACTATCGCGGAGTTCAAGGCCATCTTTATTCGTCTTATACGATGTGAGCATTTCGGTCTTTATTTTCCGCCTACTTATCTAATTGTCCCGTTTCCAGGCCATCGAGTGGTGTTCGTCAAGGCACGAGTGCTTCACAGGGATTTGAGTGTAGGCAATCTCATGTTCCTCCGCGAGGGCGACAAGGATCCCTTGGCGCTCCTGAATGACTGGGATCTAGGAAAGCCGCTCGGTGCGAAAAAGGAATGTCAAGAAGCCGAGGAACTCGATGAATCTGGAGAATCTGAGGGGTCCAAGGAAGCCCAAGAGTCCGAAACGCCTGCTGCTCGTCATCGTACAGGTACAGCCCCGTTCATGGCTATTGAACTCCTTCGCAACAAGCCTCCCCCCCACCTCTATCGCCATGATCTCGAATCATTCATGTACATTCTGATCTGGTGTGCCCTCCATTTCAACTTGAACGGCTCCCAAGTACCAGGCATCAACGAGGCCGTGGCGCGTTGGACGTATGGCGCTTGGGATGCCATCCAAGATGCGAAGCTATCTCTTTTTTCGTCAGAAGGAATACTCAAGGACAGGATTCTTGGATCAATCACGCCAGCATTCCTTCCTATACGGAGATGGATCAAAGCGCTGATCCGCATGTTCCATGCCGGTCACCAAGCCAGGACGGACCATAACAACAGCCTCGACTCGGATGTTGAAGAAGAAACCCCTGTTACTTGGGACGAAGATACCCTCAACGGAACCGTAACGTACGAGAAGTTCATGGCTGCAATTGGTGAAGATTCACGCATCGCTGAGCTCGACGCTTAGGATATTACTTAGTATTTACTGTACTCCGAATGAGCTGCTACTGGCTTGGCTACTGGAAAGCGGCCATTATGATTTATGAACAGCAATGTCGTCTCATATGTATTGCCATTATGACCATTATGATTTTCGGTACTGTTTAGTCTAATATATCATACCTATGACCTGAACTAACGAAATTGCGTTCCGTATCGCCATCCTGAGGAGTATGGCTTTACCTCTAAGCGTTCACCCTAACCCTCACGGCACATGCAAGCGCCTATTCTGAAGTAACTTAATTAGAAGCTATTGGCTTTTCAACGTCGTCGACCACGGTGAGGACAGGCTCGAACTTCTCCGACGCTTTCTCTGTTGCTAATTTATAGTCTCTAGTGTCACAGCTCTCTGATCAGTGAGTGTCTCATTGACTGGTTGAACCAATCACGAAAAGGCCGGACGTCTCCAACCTGAGATCAGTGAGACCCGCCATCGACCTGCCCGTATCTTGGTCGGTCAGTGCCTTGGAACACATACGAATACCCAGTTAGGAACAGACTATCTGGGAGTCTGGGATTAAGCACTTATATCACTATGGTATCACAGGCATATTTTTATTTCTTTCCTTAGTGTTCGAACGCCGGTCGGGACTTAGCGTCAGTGTTGAACGATCCAGATGAAGCCGTCTCTCCAAGTATCGGATGATCGTGCATCCGCGCGCCATTTGATCATACGCCACGTGGTCCTATTGTCAACGAGTCAAAGCCACGAGCATATGGCCGCAGATGCTCGGATGCCCGTGCTGTCGTTTTGTGTCTTATAGAGGCCTGAAGACCCGCAAGTGTCTTCTATATTACACCAACATTCCAGCTCTCATTGGCTGTATATGGCCAGTCCAGATGAACAAGCTGAGCAACGCAAGCGCAAGCGACAGTCGGACGCAGCGTGTACGCTTGTGCATCGCTCGCTGTACCGCGTAGATGGTGAATTTCATTTGCGCTGACTTGTAATGTCTCGCTGACCGTTTCGCAGGGCTCATACAGCTGCAATGTCATACAGATTTCCCTCAGATGAACGTCTCGATAAGGCACAAGATGCTTAATCATGCAGAGACTTCCATGCCTGTACCACACACCTCCCACCGCGTGGCCAATCCAACGGAACGCAATCTAGTCAGGCAGATTCGTCCGCAATGTCTGCGGGATGTTTCGTCTTTCGAGGAGTTCAAGTCCGTCTTCACCCAGGTCATCCACTGTAAGTCTGTTATTGATCTTCAGACATGACCCGCTGATCGTTCATCCGTGTACAGGTCATAGAGCCGTTTTCGTGAACACGGGAGACCTTCATGGAAATCTGAGCCCAAGAAACCTTATGTTCGCGCGCGATAACGATGGCACTTTTCTGGGATATCTTGATGACTGGGATATAGCAAGGCCCGTCTCTGCGAGCAAGACATCTCACATGGCTTTCATGAGCCATCGCACAGGCACGGCTCCTTTTCTGGCCATCGAACTCCTAGACAAAAAGCCTCCTCCCCACCTCTATCGCCACGACCTCGAATCATTCCTGTACATTCTGATCTGGTGCGTCGTGCACTACAAGTTCAATGGTTCTGAAGAGGAAGTTAGCCCGGCCACGAGCGACTGGACGGAAGGAAGCTGCAAAAATATCCAACGTGCGAAAGCCATGCTTTTTTCTTCAAAAGAATGCATAGACGAAATATACCGCGAGATTCGACCGGCCTTCCTTCCTATACAAAGATGGATTAAAGGACTCGTCCGCATGTTTAGAGCCGGTAATTGGGCCAGAATAACTCGGGAAGACAGCCTGGAATTGGACGCCGAAGAGGAAGCTGCTGGTGATTGGGACGAAGACACGCTCGGCGGAACCGTGACTTACGAGAAGTTCATGGCTGCGATTGGTGAAAAATCGCACACCGCCGGGCTTGGAGGCGAGGATAGGTAGTCGACAGCTGCCCTCGCACTTGACGCATACAGTGGTCTCAATGCTACGTACTCTCATTATCATAAGAAACATGGAGATGTTCTTTGACCGCATCGGCAAGCATCGTCTAGAGTTAAATTTAACAGGTTCTTCGAAAAGGCGCAAGACACACGCCTCGGGTAGTAGTGCACCAGATATATTCACTCCTCATGCGAAAATCTGACTGCCTTGATCAAAGATATCGCCCGTTCAGACCTCGGCTTGATCGAGCACTTGAACGGCATCGGATGACTAGATATAATCATTAAAACGTGTAGCCCCAGTCGATGAGAGGGCAGTACCTGATCATCGCGCTAGTATACTCGACCACAGGATCAATTACGACACCGTCTTCCACTACTTTCGAGATATCGAAGACATATAGCAGCATGGCGCATGCGAGGAATACGGATGCGTCCGCGAGAACCATCCCTGCGGGATGGACACCTTCAGTATATAATCAGGCGAGGCGTCTCCCGACCAAACATACCAGGACAAGCGCTGCAAGAACGAGGATCAGGTCTCTGGAGTGAAGAAGTTCATGCTTGACGCCGTCTCACCGTCTTCCAAATCCAAACGCGAAGTTATGCGGGTCGAGCTCGGCATCCTTGCCTTCTGACGCGATGAACCGCTCAGGGATGAATTCCATGGGGTTGTGATAGACATCTTCGTCATGCAAGAATTTCCTGATACACACATGGTTATCTCACGGGCGAACACCAGAACAGATAAGGTACCAAATGTTGGGTATGACATTGGAGCCTTCCGGAACCAGATATCCTTTGTAGACATCGTCTTCGACCAGTCGATGCGGGACACCTTCATTGAGGCGTAAGAATGACTTTATCACCGGATGCCGCGCGCTACGTACCGAGCGGTCCCACGGGATTCCAGCGCAGTACCTCTTTCACCACAGCGTTGACATACGGCAGTTGGTCGCAGTCGTGCATGGTGGGCAGATGCTCGGGGCGCAGGAGGGCGTCCAGTTCGGTTTGTGCCTTGCGTTGCACGTCTGGATATAGAGTCATCGCGAGGATAAACGAATGGATCGCGGAGACAGTCTGAACTGCCATCAGCACACGTCGCGTGACGTGCAGGACAGAAGGCTTACCGTGTCGGCGCCCCCTACACTCTCGGGATCAACTGTATGCGGCACGCGAGTGCAAAAGCTGATGCTCACCAGACATGACGGACGCTGCTGCCCACTTGATAGCGTCTTCTTCTCCTGGGCCGACTTGGCCGTCCTCGAGAAACACTGACGTGAAGGACGATAGAGCGGTGCCCTCTGCCTGAATCATAATCAGTTGAGTTTCAACATGCAGCAACGGATATTATCTCACTATGCGATCTTTGACATACTGGTGCAGCAGATTCACCATCGCCGTTACGTCGGCGGCCCACTCCTTCGCTATCGACTGCCATGATGATCCAGGGAACCAAGAAGGTAGGTATTTCACTGTAAAGCACTAATTATTCTCTAGAATCACAGCTTCAAAAGCGCGAGGGACCTACAGATCGGGAAAGTATCGACTAGAAATGCGCCAGGCGTAATCGCCTCACAGAAGTGTTCTGTTGCCTTCTCTGCGAGATCGATGAAATAATCGTCCTTCTCCTTGATCTCATACCCATGCGAAAGTTTAAGGATCATAGCACCTGCAGTCCTAATTGGCGCCCAACACAAGGATCAGAACGAGTCACCCCCGACAGGCGAAGACACCTACAATCGGATATGCTGGGCGAACTCTTCCGGTCGCTCGAGTATACGCCTACAGAGCCGTTGCGTCTCGAGCTCCACAATGGGTAGTACGGCTCGAACTTCGCCCGCGAGCCAAAGAAGCGGCTGAACATGAGGCGGTAGTCCCGCATCGTGCTGCCATAGCGCATCAGGGAAAGAGCCAACTTCGCCCCGATGGCTTCGCCGGCCATGTGCAGCACGGGTCGGTCGGAGTAGATCCTGCTCCGCTTGTCGAGCAGGTCCATGGCGGCCTGCGCAGAATTGAGCACGACGATGTGCTGACCGAATACCGAGAGGTGGATGATCCCGCCTTGTTGCGTTGTCAGGATGGTGGATCGAGAGAAGCTGGAGGTCGCGCACCGTACTTCGGTGCCCACCGTGTAAAGGCGCGCCAGACGTATGAGGTGGGCATGTCCAAGGCATTGCCGATGAGAGGGAGTCCTCTCGGCCCTGGTGGATAAGGCAGACACTGGGAAGGAAACAAGTACACTTGAGGACGGCGATTGCAACGACCGCATGACAAGCGTCCAGCCAGATGAGGACTGCCATGTTGAAGTGTGGTTAGTTCAGCGACCTGTTGAACGCGACCGTACGAAGGAACCCTTATCAAAGTGAGAGGTGACAGTATGAATGGACGCTGGAAGCTGAATATGATAAACACCCAGATTGGGCTATTTGTTTCCCTCTACACCAGCCTCGATGCCCACACGGGGCTAAGGATGCGCGGAATACGCATCGACCGTACCTACGATGGAGGTGGGGTGTGTAAAGGCTGTAGCCTAACTGATCGCCGGGCTAAGATCATCCTGCAAGTCGTCCGCGTATTTGGTGACCCAAAGAATATGACGCCCAATATGGTGACTGTCGGCGAACACCACACCCTGGACGGAGTAGACACAAGTCGTAAGTCGTAAACTGGGGCAGCACTTTGGGTGGTGTCTGAGCGGATGATGCACTCCGTCCTCAGACTGCAGCAAGCAGTCTGACCTGACCACACTCTCGAAAGAACGCTCCGTCACGCAGTTTCTCGCCAGGCAAGATGCGACATCCGGCACTTCTGCCCGCACGCTCTGGCGAGCTAGCAACTTGCGCTGCATAATGGATACCAACGCATACCGGGTGGCAACAAGGCGGCCGCGGGCGAATCATCATCGAACGCGTACAACATCGCTGCGATATGCACCTCAACGCGCAAAAAGCGCAAAATTCTGGCTGAATCCACCCGGACACATACTCACAGCGAACAGCGCACCCCAATTCTGGCCGAGCACCAACGACGCACGCTGCAAGACCCACCGCATCACACCTCCGCGCCCTCGCCCCCGCGCCGCCGCCGGCTCTTCACCGCCTCGCGATGCCGGCGCTTCCACTCGCGCGTCAGCTCGCCGCGCTGTTCCTCCCACGCGCTGCGGATCTCCGCCTCGCTCTGCGTGCGGCGCCATGCCGGCGCGTGTGTGCGCGCGCCGCGCCGCGGGAAGAAGAGTGGTTTTGCGCTGTCGAGCTGGAACGTGGCGTGCGGATGGGCGGGGGAGGGGACGACGGTTGAGGGTGCTGCTGGCGCCGCCGCCGCGGCAGGGGCGGTGGGGAGGGGAGAGAAATCGAGGTCGAGATCGAGGTCTACGTCGAGGTGGCCGAGGAGGGAGAAGCCGGCTGTATGCGCGCAGGCACGTTAGGTTGGCTGATGCTATTGAGAACATAAATGAAAAGGCGCACCTTCGTCCTCGCGCGGAGCGAAGAGGTCCTTCAGTTTTGTGCTTGTGCTCTGCACGGCGGGCTGCTCGGGCTTCTTCGCGGGAGACAGCTCTGGGGACGACGGCTCGGGCGCTGCACCCTCCACGGCGTCTGCAGTATTCGGCGCGACGTCGTCCATGTCGACGTCCGACCCGACGCTCTCTGCGCCGCCCCATTGGTCGGTTTCGCCGAACATATTTTTCAGGAGATCGAGTGTTTTGAGCTTTTCTGCGGTGAGCGAGTCGCTGGGCTGTGATGCGGAATTTGAAGGTTCGACCTGTGTTTTTGACGGTACGGTGGCTGGTATAGTTTTTGCGGGTGAAACCATGGTCGCCTGGGTGATTTTGGAGGGGGACTGGATCGGGGCTGCGTCTTCGTCCGCACCGCCAGCCTCGACATGCGCTTCGTCCATATCCTCATCCTCGCTCTCGCTCTCGTCGCTATGGTCCGCACTCCCAGCGTCCACCGAGGTTCCCTGAACCACTCCAGCACCCACCGCCTCCAGAAACACGCCCTTCACATGCGTACTGCCATACCTCAGCGGATCGATCGTCCGCCTGCGCGCGCGCGTCGGCGGCTCGCGCTTCCGCTTGCGCTCCTTCTTCTCCTTCTCCCCCTTGGCTGTCTTCTTCGCCTTGGCCTGGACCTCGACGGGCGGATCGAGCGGGCGCGCGGGGCGCATGCGCACGGGGCGCACGAGCCGCCCGAGCGGGGTGACGCGCCACTGCGGGCGCTGCGCGACGTTCGCGGGCGTGACGAGCGACATGTCGGACGCGTGTGTTCCGTGCGTGCGGGAGCGTTTGCGCAGGGGTGGGTTGGTCGCCTCTTCGTTTTCGCGCACGATTCTGCGTGGTAGGGTGTTAGTCGAGCGGATAGGATGGGCAGGGATGACGCACCTCTCGCGATAGTCGGGTTTGGCTTCGCCAAGGCGGAGCCGTGCGCCTTTCCACGTAGATCCGCTGAGGACGTTCATGCCTATATTTCGTCAGCGCCATCCGGACGCGAGAGAAAAGTCGGACGCAAAAGACGCACATTTCGCGAGCTTGCCCTTGGTTGTGTCGAGCGTGACGTAAGCATACTTGCGCGGCTGGCCGAGCGCATCGAGCGCACCGAGGCCGTCGAGGGCGCTGAGGGTGCCGAAGGCGGCGAGGCGGGCAGAGAGGGCGTCGGGGGTGATGGCGGGCGTGAGCCCGGAAATGTGCAGTCTTTTCGTGACTGGTTCGTCCATCTACGCAGTAGAGCTAGATGCTGAACATCAGCGATGAGCAAGACAGTGAAGTAGCTGCTGCCCTCACCGTTCTCGACGACGTCGAGGAAGGCGATTGGAAGGAAGAAAAGAAGGAAGTGTAAGTTCTCCAGAGTCCATTACTATTAGGCGCTCTATGCGAGCACGCGTGACATAAGCGTTATGGTCATTGGGCGCTTACAGTTCATAAGGGCCGCAGAAGGCTGCAGTCAGATCCGCGAATCGTGGATGCGACAAACGACAGATTTCCAGCTATTCGTATCGTAATATAGTCTAGACGACATCATCTATCAAGAATGTTTGTCATATACACGAGATCTAGACAAAAGTAGCGGTAGTTATTGATTTAGTAGCGATGATTCAAGTTATCCTACAGCCTGACTTCCCTCGAGCTCAGCGAGATAGTTTTCACCAACCACAGACATGAACTTCTCGTAAGTTACGTGTCCGTTAAGGGTATCTTCATCCCAAGCATCAGGAGTTTGATCATTACCATCCCACCTCAAGCGTCCGAGGCGCTTGTCCCGATCCTTTCTGGCAGTGTAACCGTCGTCAAACATATAGATCAGTTCTCTGACCCCTCTCTCGAATGGGCCAAATTCCGGTGTAATCGCATGGAGAACTTCATCTTCGCAATCTGAGCTCAAGAAGAGACATGCCTTGGCACATCGAATGTCTTCCCAAGTGCCATATGTCCAACGCTCCGCAGCTTCGTTGATGCCTGGCGCTTCGAAACCGTTCAGGTTAAAGTGGAGGGCGCACCAGATGAGAGTATACATAAATGACTCGAGATCATGACGATAGAGGTGGAGAGGTGGCTCTTTACGCAGAAGTTCATAGGCCATGAAGGGAGCCTCCCCCGCACGATGACGAGAGGAAATCGATGGCGATGGCGATGACGATGGCTCGTCTGCAGAAATGCACTTCGCTAGATCCCAGTCGTGTAAAAAGCCGAGAGGGGCACCGTGGTCGCTGCGCGTGAACATGATTTTGTTCGGGCTCAGATTTCTATGCAGGTCCCCCGTCTTCATGTAAACAACTCTGTGGCCTACGTGCAAAGGAAAATATTAGGCGGTTTATGTCTGAAGAGGGGCGGGGGACTCACAGCGGACGGCCTGGGCAAAAACGGTCTTGAACTCGTCGAGACATGACGTATCCCGCAAGTGTTGCAGGCGGATCGGCCCGACGAGGGGGCGTTGCGCTTTATTGGACCCATCGTTGAGAGAAGGTACGGCTGGGACGGAGATCACTGGAAGGCTAGACACGTCATCAATGTTTGTCTGAGTAGCCTCGCAATAGGTTTTCAAGTGTATAATCCCTGCAAAGCGGTTTATCAGGCATTGCAAGACATAATTGTTGAAAGCAAAACGCACCATCTCTGTAGTACAACGAGCGCCGCACAAGCACGTACGCTGGGTCCGATTGGCGCTTGCGTTTCCGCTGCACTTGTTCAGGCTGAACGGCCATGAGTTGGAGCGAATGCGATGACTGGTGGGATGCAGGGCGAGCGCTAGTGAGCCCTCAAGCTGGCTTTATGTGAAGATTCGGAAGAGGCAAACGTGGATCTCTGTGGCTGTGAACGTGACGCATGGACAAAAAGATACCGTACGCGACGGCTGAACGTTTGAAAAGAGAAACTACTCGCCATTTTCAATCACCCGGGATTCATCGCATAGGTCCTATAATTCCTTGGCTCAACAGAATTGAGCTGCGCCAGCTGGAATTAATAAGCCAATGGGTGGCTATCATTATGAAGGCGCACTGGTCACCCTCGTCTGCCATCAGACACGTCGATCCGTGGCATTAAGAGAGAGCCAATACCTGTTGTGGTACAAGGTGTCTACATCGTCGACACGTCTCTGGAGGTAAATATTGACCCCGCGCAGCCGTGAGCAAGTTCATTGACGACCTCGGTCTGGGAGGATACCGAACGAAGTTGTTAGTCGTTACTCTGCGACACCCTGTAGATCGGGTACACGGAATGGACTTTGCGACGACTACGAATAAACGGTCTCGCCTGACATCCCATGCAGATCAGATCAGGTCTGCGGTGATGCTACTAATCCACCTACTAAACGGAAGGTCATCGCTTAATATGAGCTTATCAGACCAATAGTGATAAGTATGACAAGGAGTGAGGGTACTTTAAGCTGAACCCATGTACTGTTCTATGTCAGCGCACAAGAAAAGGGATGCATCGTTCGTACGCCATCGTATCCGAGACGTATGGGCGCACATGCATCCTTGCGCCAGATAAGACACCGCGAGGCTGCGCCTGTTGTGGCGGAATGGCTTAGATCGCACATCGACCGCTAGCAGTCTGCAGTTGCCCGCACTTGAAGCAGTAATACTCGTACAGATGCTCGGGGAAGGGCGAATGACGAAGATCGCTGATGACGAGACACAAGTCGGAGAGATCTAGCCCCCAAAACGTCAGTTATAGGGAGATCAACATCATGGAATGGTTTGAACCTCATCACGTACCATACCTAGTAATTCATGGCTGCAACTTGCAAACCCGAATCGCCATTGACGAGTCTAGGGTGGGCTCATGATCAAAAGTTAACTGCTTCAGCCTGGCACTGGAGGCGCGTGTCGCGCGTGTGACGCGCGTTACCGCTTGGTGTCACTCAACGGGACAACTACAGTGCTTTGCATATCAGTCTGCAGTAGACGCGTCAAGAATTCTGTTTATAGTAGCCAAATAGTCACACTCTGTCACATATCAATCACGGCGACCGTAGAAGTTGTGTACCGTCTCTACGACTTTAAATAAGTACCACGGCTCCTGAGCTCTCGCAAGAGATGCGTGAACGGGTCGTCTACTGACGAGTCGTGCTTCAGAAATCAACCACTGAAATTTCTGTTCTTGTAGGATGTTCAGTGCGAACTGTATACAACATCTTCAGCCTTCATCGTGACTACGGGACCGTCAACAACCCATTTGCACGTCCTTCAGGCCATCCACGGACACTTGATATGGGCGATACCAATTACAATTCCTCGGTCCTTGCTGCTTTCCAACAAAGCCTGCTTCTCTTCGAAGCAGGCAGCCCGATCTTTACAAAAACCCTGGAACTTAATTACCTGTCCTTCAGTTGTGCTCATCAACTCACAAAGACAATGAAAGGATACGAGGGTGTCGAAACTCAAACAAGTTGGCTAGTGATTCAGCAACGGTCGATCAGAACTCCAGCTGCGGGACGGGTCCACAGCCGTGAAGACGTGTACGCGCCGCAGCTTTGCAGTCAAGGTCGCAGAGGCGAAGGAGGAACAGAAATGAGACAAGCGACAAAGCGAGGCTTCAGGCAGTATCCTCCCTAGGCTCGGGGGACTATCACACACATATAGGCGCAGAAAGTGAGACAGATCGTCCGCTTGAGGACCGCGACGAGAGCTGCAATGACAAGCACTGAAAGCGAGATGACGGCGGTGAACTTGGACCCGCATTGGTGAGGTTTCGGAGTTCGAAAATGTCACGCTTTGGTCAGAACAAACAAAGATCTCAACGCGTCGACTGCAGACTGATATGCAAAGCACTGTAACAGAAAATATTTCTTCGACGGAAAAATCGGCTCAAAATCAAAGCATGGTAGGTATCATATATTGGAAACAAATGTAAGTATCCATAGATCATAATGGGCATATACGAGACGAAAGGACAATTCAAAGGGCATAAAGGCTGCTATTCCATCGCGACGAATCCGGGCCAAGCACCTAACCGTCGAGCTCGGCGATGTGTGGATCCTCACCAATCGCAGCCATGAACTTCTCGTAGGTAATGTTCCCGTTGAGGGTATCTTCGTTCCAAAGACCGGGAGCCTCCTGCTTACCACTCCGCTTCATGCGCTGAAGCTTGTTGCTGCGCTGCTTCCGTGCAATGAAACCCTCATCGAACATAAAGATAAGCCCTTCAACCCATTCCTCCAAGGGGCGGAATGTCGGTGTTATTGCGTCGTAGATCGATTGCCTGTAATTCTCAGAGTCTTGGGAAAACAGTTCTCCTTTCGCCGACCTGATAGTATTCCAAGTGCCATGCACCCAACCTTCCAGAGCCTCGTGGATGCGTGGGGCTTCAGAGCCGTTCAGGTTGAAGTGGATGGCGCACCAGATAAGAATATACAGGAATGATTCGAGATCGTGGCGATAGAGGTGGGGAGGAGGGTCTTTGCGAAGGAGGTCGAGAGCCATAAAGGGGGCTGTGCCTGTACGATGACGAGCGGTAGTCGTTTCAGATTCCTCGTCCGCGGGAAGCGGCTTTCCTAAATCCCAGTCGTTCAGAAGCGCCAAGGGATCCTTGTCGTCTTCGCGGAGGAACATGAGATTGCCCACGCTCAAATCCCTGTGAAGCACCTTTGCTTTCACAAAGACAACTCGATGGCCTGGAAACGAGACATTTAGATAGACAGTAGGGAAAAGAAAGACCGGCATGCTCACATCGCACAAGACGAATGAAAATGGCCTTGAATTCGTCGATAGACTTGACGTCTTTCAGCTCGTGGGCATGACGGGCTATCAGCAGGCGGAGGACCCGCTCCTCGGGGCTCCCGTCTAGGGAATCCATAAGACTGCGCGGAAGAGACAACGCAGCTGCATCGAGCGTCATCGAACAGAAAAGCTCCGGAATATGCTTCGCCCACACCGAAGGGATATTCGAGCGGATGTCGCGGATGAGGGAATCCTCCGCGACGCGGGTCTTCACCGGCCAACTCAGCTTCGCGATAAGCTCGCCCTCTGGGAACGTCAAGTTACCCGTCTCCTTTGGCTTCACAGAATACACAACCGTGCCTCGGCCGACAATTCCATATTGAACGTAGAGCGCCTTGCCTTGCACCTGAAACGAAACGGAGCCTTGGACCGGAACGCCCTGGCCGTCTACAGTGTGTTTGGGCGAGAGGCGGAGGACGCTATTGTCCACGGTAGATGGGTTGACCATGTCATTCTCCGGAGTGAGAAGCGGCTCATATCCGAAGTGCTTGCGGTCACAAACGGAGACGGCGACGGCGACAAGAACAAACAGGTAGGGATCCTGGAAAATGCTGAAGTCCTTCGTGCGAACGATACCGATCCTATCATAGTACCAGAGAGAGACCATGTCTTCCTTGACGAAGATGCCGGAGACGTAGCGTCGATTGCCGACCGACGCAAACATTTCGTTCGCATATCCTGCGAGCTGGACTTGTTCATTCGTAATCCTTGGTGGACGTGCGCCGTTGAACAGTGTCGTGGATGGGTGGGGGGAGATGATGCTTGTAAACACGTCTTCGTCAACTGAATCCTCAGCGATCGTCGAGGGGTGAGAGCCATAGTCCCTCCTCGGGACTTTGTTGGATCCATCGCTCCGTTCAGGTTTCCTCTTCAAGCTACGCCCTGGTTCAGAAGAATTGACAGAAAGAATGGGAGCAGTCGAGGTCGACGACGATATTGTCGTGGAATGCTGGCGGCCGTCGTCGTCCTGAACTTGATCGCCACCCGGCTTCTTGTAGTCCTTCTTGAATTCTCCGGCCCAAGGGATACCAATCCACGTCCAGCGCTCGCCCTTCGCACAAGTAGATCCCTTCTTTACCTCGGCATAAATGTCCGGGTCGCGCTCGTTGGCCTTGGTGCCAGCGAATCCATGATAGCCATGAATCTTCGTTCGAGTTCGGTTGGGGGTAAGATGGACGGTGCGGCGCTGCTCCGGTTTGATGGAAACACCTTTGCACCATTGCTCGAAAGCATCGTCGACCATCGCGCAGAATGGGAGGTAACGAATAGGCTCCATGCCTTTCGCCCAGTACTCCTTCGCCAGTGGTGCAGACGGCGTAAAGATCCACGATTTTCCCCACTGGAGTTCTTCGGGGTCGAAGCCCCAGACGGACTGGACGAAATCGACTACGTCGACGTTGCCCTGCATGTTGCGGTTGATGTCGTCCTTCAGCTGCGGGTCGACGACTTCCTTGATGAACTTGGAGGCGATTGTAGAGCTGAGACTCGATTTCAAGGGCGTAGACCCTAGACCGCCATCAAACCGAATTCGATAACTTACGGCGAATGAACTCACCAATTGTAGTTTGGGATGTGCTATGGGATGAGACGGGTGGGCCGAAGCGGGGAAGGGGCACAATTCGAGCCTTGGAAGAATCCTCGGAGGGTTTAGGCTCTTTCGACGATAGCGACGATTTGGAAGGGTTGGGCCGTTGAGACGTTGATTTGCGCGCTTTAGGTGGCATGTTTGGTATCAGTAATTGGGGAATGACTGGAGACTGGATCTTACCTTCGAGCAAGCGGGGGCAGGCTTATATATCGTCGGAGATGTTGATTTTCTCGGTTGTGGGTGAGGACAAATGCGAAAGAGGACAATAGGATTGCCGACCATGAGGTAGCTACATGAGGCTGAGGTTGAAATCAAGTTGAAATTGAGGCAAGAACAAAGGCGCTTCGTGGAGCCCACGCCTCGGGTAGCATCATGTGACCGCGTCGACAGTCATCCCGATGCGACTTTCGCCCTAGATCCTAAACTTTCGCTTTGCTCTCATGCAACTTTCTAGTGATCAAGGCAGATACAGTCAGAAAGATACGCAATTCTCAACCCCCTCATATATCTAATACATTGATACTTCGCACGTCAGGCGGTACGTATATCACCAATATCTTCCTACTGTACCATTTGAAACGGTTCGTCAGTCACGCGTCACAGAGCCCTCTGACGAGACGAAATCTGACCCATGTCACTGGTCACAGCCTGGCCTGACGAAATGGTTTTTCGTGTGACCAAAATCAGAAAAATGGGTGGGGCCAATCTGGCTTCAGAAGTGGCCCGAATTATCTATTTTTTTCGCTCACAGACAGTTGATTTCTTGTTTTGAGTGTACACCCCAATAATTACAACCCCCATGGTCCAAACTGCATCCAGGGTACCCCCGACGAAAGGTCACTGCTGATGAAGTTTGGCTGATGTCACGGTCACCGTACGCACCTGACGAATCCGATATTTCGTCAGGCCTGTCACAGTCACAAGTAGGTGACGAACCGTTTCAAATGGTACAGTATCCCAAGTCCTACCCTGTCAGCGACAGCGGAGCAAGCCCAGAACTTGCTGTAATCGAGTCGACTCGTGATATTAGCATGTTGATGGCATGGGTCGACAAATCGCGACTCATAAAGGGGGGTCTGCGCGCGTTCCAGCAAGATTAGCGCTGTAACCACGCGTCGTTACTAGCTATTCTCTCGCAGCAATGAAGTTCCCGCTCTTTCGTTCAGCCGCAATGTTCAGTGATTGTTCAGAGCAGCCATGCAGGGCCCGCCTTCTCTAATCCTGCGTCATTCTCACAAACTACAGAAGTCCACTCTAATCTGCAGAAATAACTATTATTTTAGCTCGTAGAAATCGGCAAGGACGTCCGCGACTCGAAAGTCCCCTCAACTGATGGAGCAGGAGACATCGAACAAGACGTGGAGAGACCTAATTACTTACGGACGCTTTAATTGCTCTCCTATCTCTCAGAGATGACTTCCGATTGCGCTGCGTAATTATTCCCCATGTCGACACGGTTATATGAGAGCAGTCGCCACCCAATAGCGGCGAATCGTGTTATCCTATGCATGACCGTCGAGCCTGGTGATGTGTGGGTCTTCACCAATCGCCGCCATAAACTTCTGGTAAGTTACGGTGCCATTCAGGGTGTCTTCATCCCAAGCGTCAGGAGCTTCCACCCTGCCCTCGAGCTCCAAGCGCTCAAGATTGTTGGACCGGACCTTTTGCGCCAGGCCACCGTCATCAAACATGAACACCAGTCCTTGAATGTATCTCTGGATAGGACGGAACGCCGGTGTGATCGCGGCATAGATTGGTTTTCTGTACTTCGCAGCTTGGGTGGAGAATAGCCGACCTTTTTTGTGCCCGATGGCGTCCCAAGTGCCATGTACCCAACCCCCTACAGCCTTGTGGACGCGCGGCGCTTCAGAGCCGTTCAGGTTGAAGTGGATGGCGCACCAGATCAGGATATAGAAGAATGATTCGAGATCGTGACGATAGATGTGGGGAGCAGGGTCCCCGCAGAGGATATCGATGGCCATAAAGGGAGCTGTGCCGGACCGTTGACGCGCGGTAAGCATGCGATATGTCTCCTCCGCGGGAACAGCCTTTGCTACATCCCGGTCGTTCAGAAGACCAGAAGGAACTCCTCTCTCGTCGCGCGTGAAGAGTAGATTGTTCAGGTTCAGATCGCCATGCACGCTGCTCGTCGTCACATGGACGACCCTGTGACCTATGTACAAGGAGGTGTCTAAGCTAACTTCGGTTAGAGACTTTAAAGGTATGACATACAGCGCACGAGCTGGAGGAAGATATGCTTGAACTCCGCCAAGGACTTGACATGCGACAAGGGTTGAGGACTGATTGGCCTGGCAAGACTGCGCTGCGCTTTACTGGACGCACGCTGGACGGTGCCACCCATAGAAATCTCTTCAAAGCTAGGCATGCTCTCCGTCGAGGCATCTATCTGGGACAGCTCGCGATAGAATTTCAATTTTACTGTCCCTGCTATGCGGTCAGCCAGATATCATAAGTTCGCGAGCATAAAACACACCATCTTCGTAGTACAACGAACGGCGTGTGAGCGTGTACGCAGTGTCTTGTTGCCGTTTTCGCTTCCGCCGCTCGACAAGCTGCTCTGCCTGAATAATCATGATGCAAGACTTTGAAGAGGGGTAAAAGACTGAGATAATAGAAGATTCGAATGAGACCTTGGGTCGATGTCAGGTGAAGCCTTGAAAGAACGACTCAAAACGTAACTGGGGATTTACGTGACTGTGGCTGTGACACCTAGACAATGAACTCGCTGTGAATAAAGGAAGCGAGAGCAACGCGACCTAGCATCAAGCATTTATAGTCGTGCCCTGGAGAATATGGCGACGTGCGTCACGAAGGTTCAGCGAAGTAAGCTCTCCAACTTCTTCAGGAGAGACGACTTGACCTAAGGGTTTTCTGCTTCACGCACCGCTTGGGCGCGGGTCTCGTCCGAGGATACCCTGTCGTGGCACGGCAGGAGAAGATCTGCCAGGGCCGTTCCTTGACAGAAACGAGACGCACCACTTGTAGCCTTGTAGGGTATATCGAAGGGCGGGAACGCGAACGAGAATAATCATGGTATAGGGATAGGTTTCTATGCACAGGTAGCAGGACTATGATTTTGAAGCAGCAATAGCACCAGACTATATATGTCGCGAGGACGTTCAGTTCTACGCTGACAACAGTCGTGTTCTGTCGTGCTGTGTCGCCTTCCTTCTCTGATTCGGCGTTTAGAGTGTTCAGGGCCGGTCGCCGTCGCGAAGACGGCGGCACCGACTGCCAGTGCCACTCTCTCAACTAAAAGTTTGTAACCTGTCTGCACAGGCCTACTTACGGCGACAATTTGACGACAATGAACGGTAAATTACGACGCGTGCTCATGTTCGTCACGCCTTGTCATGGCTGAGTCGTTCCCAGCCGTCCATGCCTTGTCTGTTTTCGTCTAGGTCTTTTGTTCTGACCATGATGGCCAATGCACGGCCACATGCCCCTGAGACGCTTTTATGGCCCTTCTCTCTCCATATGAAAGCTCTGGCAAGAGGTCCTGCTGTCCCAATCGCCTCCGCCATACCCCCGCCGTCATCCCCACATGTCCACCAACGCTGTCACACTCGCCCGTCTACGCTCGCGTATCTTCCGTCCCTCGCACGACCCCACACGCCCCGTCCTCACGTACATCACCGACATCACCGCGGCCATCGACGCCCTCTTCCTGGCCGGCCACACACTTGATGCGCGCGCCATCGTCGATAGTGTAGTCGCACACTTGCATCCGAGCTGGGCGAACGTGCGAGACAAGTTGGAGCGGAGGGGCGGCAAGCGCGATGACTTGTTGGAAGTGGTGATAGTGCTCATGAAGTACCAGGAAACGGAAGAGCTGAGGCGCTTGCTGAAAGAGAGTGCAGATCGAGGTATGTGTGGGGTGTCGAGGCTTTCGAAGCGAACTTATCCCTTACCAGGTCCAGGTCCAGCCCCAGACCCGTCCGCAGCCCTCATCTCTGACGGTGAGCAGGCTGTTCTGGCGCAGAATCCACCTGGCCCTAGTTGCGACGTCCCTGCGGAGCCCCAAAGCGCGACATGTCGGCCAAAGCAGAACAGCCAACTAGTCTTAGGCCTGGAGACCCCTGACGCAGACAAGTCATTTGACCAACCCATCCCCGATTACCTCGAATTCGCTCGTGGAGCAGAGGGGTCGTCGTTCACCACAAGCCCCGTGCGCTCTACCTTCTCGGACAGCGACAGCATCGATTCAAGACGCTTGGATGGCTTCGATCAGTCGCGTGAACTGGTCGATGTCAAGAGCTTTTCTCCCCGTGTTGGTGTCCTAGATCAAGGCGGTGTCCCGAATTATGCCCAGTTCTCACGCGAGATGGATCAAGCTTTGGATGCCGCTGCCTTCGGCGGCGGGCGCGTCGCGTTCTTGGTCGACGAGGGGCTTCATACGAACCAACTGGACTGATTTGGGTTTCTACGCGGTGTGGGATGTGGACGATGTGAATCAACGCTGATCTGTCGACTGACTGTCGAGAGCTAGGGTATCGATATGGACCAATTCTTGCTATTGCAATCTTCATCTGGGTTTCTGTGATCATAGACGACGTTCCGGGATACGAGTGAGCTGTCGAATTCCCCTCTGGTACGTTTTCGCCCGTGACAGCTGAAGCTTGGCCATGAATCCGCGGCGGTCTGCTCCTATACGACATGGTGTTTTTCAGGAATACTTTGGATTCTCTAAGTATTTCACCATCCTGCTGCGAAGTACGAGTCCGTCTAAGTCGTCGGCTTGAATCGAAGCCCAAACGCGGTCACGTGGCCAGCCGGAGGTATCTTGGACTTTCCAGATTGTACCGGTTACGGTCTCGCCAAGCTGAAGTAAGTAGAAGTAGTCTTCGACGCTACCTGCAGAGCAAGCTCACTTGTAGTCGAGAAAATGAGCTTTCATAGCTTGTTCATAGTGATGGAGTTACAGGACATGGTGTTGTACAGACTAAAGGTGTCAAATACTCGTTACATGGCAGGATTAAGGATCCCTTTCAAGTATTTCCATAAATTTGTCGTATGTGATCCTGCCTCCGCATGTCTCCTCATCCCAAGGTTGCTCTTGCACTACAGCAGCCGAGGCGGCAGGAGCCTTCGCAGTGCGCTTCGCCCGAAAGGGGTCGTTATCGTCGTCGTCGTCGTCGCTGTCTTCGTTGAATTTTGAGTTCTTTGGCATTCGTACTTTGCTGCTAAAAGCCGCCTTCGGAGCTGTGTTTGCGGCGCCCGGCAGTTGCGTGTTCGTAGAAGGGATCTTCGACATCTCACGGATGTGCTTGGTACGCGCTATCTGGGCGTCCTTGAGCATATCAACGAGCGGCTCGATCCAGGTATGCACGATGGGCTTGAATGCCGGCTTGACAGAGTCGAAGATGGGTTTCTCGTCCGAGAGTATGAATCCCGACTTTCGCCCGTGTATGTCCTTCCAACTTCCCTGAGCCCAGGGCTGAAGGACCGGCGACAGTTCGCCGTCGTCGCTGTCATCGAGGCTGAACTGGACAGCGCACCAGATGAGCACGTAAACAAACGATTCGAGATCGTGACGGTATAAGTGCGGTGGCGGGTTGTCGAGTAGGAGTTCCAATGCCATGAATGGGGCTGTTCCTGTTCGATGGCGAGCCGTGGCTCCCGTCTTGCGAGAGTGAGGAGGCTCGGTCGAGACAATCTCGCTGAGATCCCAGTCATTGAGGAGTGCGCAAGCTCCGTATTTCGGATGAGGGCGGAACATCAGATTGTTCACGCTGAGGTCTCTGTGTAGAACGCCAGCCGTGCTATAAACGACCCGGTGACCTGTGGGAAGACGAATTGTTAGATAATTCGGAAGGATACAGAGTAAGACAGAAACTGACAGCGTACGAGATCCATGAATACTGTCTTGAAATAATCTAGAGAACGAAGTTCGGAAAGATGCCACGCTTGATTACAGACAAGAATCCGAAAAACGCGCGGTTCCGAGAACCCTGTCGACTTCATATGCGATCGTGGAAGCGCGAGCGCATCCGCGTCGAGAGTTGCCGAGAAGTGGAGTTCGGGAAGATGACGCCGCCATCCCTTAGGGACTTTGCTTAAGATTGTGTGCAGAAGAGAATCCTCGGCGACGCGTGTCGCCACGGGCCAACTGAGCTTCGCGACAAGTTCGTCGTCGCCAAATCTGTCGACATCCACCGGTTCTACGGGCAGGACAACCGTTCCTCGACCGACGATGCCGTATTGCACGTGGAGGGCCTTCCCAGTTACTTTGAAGGAAACTTTGCCTTCCAGTGCATTGCCGCTGCTGTCCTGGACTTTGCCGTCAGGCAGAGTGAGAATGGCATCGACCACAGACGTCGGCGCAACGGATGGCGTAGGTTCCCGCAGTAACGGTTCGTAGCCAAAATGATCGCGATCGCAGCAGTGCAGTGCATGTGCGACGAGAACCAGCTTCTCCTGGTTTGCCTCGTCCTGAATATCGAATTCCTCGGTTTTGATGGCGCCGATGCGATCGAAGTACCAAAGGGACATGCACTGTCCCCTCATGAAGATGCCTGTCGTGTAGCGCCGGTTGCCTATATCCGACATGCACTCGAGCGCATAAGACGCCAGCTGGGTCTGGTCGTGCGTTAAGTTAGGCGCGTCCGGACCAAAAGCATCATACTTCAGTTCGGCGTCGGCGGCACAGGTGTCGGAGATGGTTTCGAGTCGATACTCGGACGATTTCAAAGCCTTCCTCGGTCCGAGAGAATCTGATTTGATTTTGCGCTTCATACCGGTCGAGGCAGTAGAGTCGTCCGCAATAGTTCCATCCTGGACATCGGCGCGCGCTGAACGCTTTGAAGTGGGATTGGCTGGGACCTTCCTGACTTTCCGACTCTTCGAGGAGGGCGCCACTTCGGGCCTTGCCTTGTCACCGAGTCCGCTCTTCGCTTTGTTCTCGTTGCACATTGGGAACCCGACGGTAGAAGCGCGTGGTTTCTTCTTGTCAGAATCGGGGTGAGGTGATTCCGTAGAGCTCACTTCCCAGTCAGGGCTGCGGACGGTTTCCTCGTTGATCAGGCGCGTCGAGCCCATGGGTAGGAGTTTGATCGCAGGGGGCACCACGATGTTCAACGCCGTCCTGGCCTGCTCATCTGCGTCCTCCAAGATAGCGCACAAAGGCTTATACATCAGCGGCTCGGCAGAGGACTTGATGAATTCTGTGTGAAGTTTCTCGGGCCGAGCAAACCGTGACCCCCAGCGCTGCCAGTCAAGTGTGGCGCGTTTCAAGCCCCAGACGCTCTCGACGAATTGGAAGACGTCGGCATGCTTCTGTAGGTTCCACATAAAGTCGTTGCGAAGTAAAGGTTTGACGATTCCTTGTACACGTTTCGGACCGTAAGCCTGACGAAGTGATGTGATGCGTGGTCGGAGCGGTGTAATGTCTAGAGATCAAAGCATCAGCAAGTGTAGTTGGACTCGGTATTGACGAGCTCACCACTAAAAGGAGGTCCGTTGTGCAACTTCTTACGTGGGGGTGTCGAGTTCGGATTATCTGGACCTGGAGACATGGTGCCGATGAGAAGCGGGATAGTAAGGGAAAGAGTTAGGACATACCTGTAAAGGTGGCTCGGCCTTATAGTGTTCTGAGATGAGAGTGGATGTTGGATGTGGATGTGGACGCGTTGGCTGCGAACAATACAAGACCGTATTGTAGGAGACAAAACGATGGGAGTGGCAAGCCACGAGCTGTTTGTTGATCTTGTCGCGGCCTCGAGGACAATCAAACTCCGCGGCGCGATCACCTGATCGCGTTTTGGACTCCGACTCGTCTGTTGTTGTTCAGTAATATTCTTTAGCGCGAAAAGACCGCCGGAACTGCTTCAGTTCATGTCTATTCGCACATATTCGTATCCATCTGGATCTCGAAGTAGGATCTACTAAAGCCAATGACATCGAAAATAGAGCTGGACACAGTTGTACGGTCGTATCGTATCCGTCGTACCGTGACGCACGCGGTAGCGCCTCCTCTGCGCATTGGTTGAAAGGTTGACTCTACTATTGTTATGCTCAACAATGGGCCGCGTGGTGCGTTGTGGGATGTGACGGTGTGGAATTTAGAACAAATAAGTCCTCCGCGCCGGCGCGCATCGATTTAGCCATTATTCGAGTCAGTGATGACCGGGAGGAGTCAGTCGTGTGGCCACGACTCTTTAGCAGAATGCATACGTTACATGTAGCAACATCAAAGTAAGTGCGTTTCACGTCTGAACCGTAACACAAAGAGTAAATGACACGGATTCCTGTACAATAAAAGCATGCTACTTCCCTTGCTCATGTGCTTTGATACGTAGCCGCATGTTCCAAAACGCGTAGTGCTCCGGAACTGGATAGAACGTCCAAATCAGCTCATCTTCAGCAGTCCGCTCCTCCATCTCCGCCTTGCTCAAGTAAAATTCAGATATCTTCGCGTAGGCCCGAAGGTATCCCTCCCTGTCCCCCAAACTTGCATACGCGAGGCCGAGAACCACGAGATGCTGTCGATATAACCTGTCGCTCTGCAAACCTTCCTCCGCTATGAGGTGCAGGATGCGCAAGCTTCTTTCAATGAGATAATCGACTGGTTGGGAAATATTCATGAGTGCCTTGCCCACAGCCTCCGGATCGATCTCAGAAGCAGCTATCTCCTCACGGCGTGCATCAGATACTTCGGGAAAGGAGCAAGAAGAGAACATGCATGCGAAGTTCCAGTTAGAGAGGACCTCTTGGCGGCCCTCTGCCAATCGGTGGAGCGATAGGTCGACATACGAGACCGTGAGTTGCGAATTGGCCGGCACATCGCGTACCACGCGAAGAGCAAATGAGAATGACGAGATGTCAAAGCTGATGACGGCGTTCGGGCGGCAACTATGTTGTGATGAAGATAAATATCGTGCTTATTGATAGCAAGAAGGAGACAGATAATTCACCTATGACTTATCCTGGACAGCACGGCGCAAGTCCCTCCGAGCGCGAACACCGAGTCGGCAGAAAACCCTGGAATCGCCGGTCTCATTTCCGATGCAATGATAACCGACGTATTCGTTTCGCGGATTCCATGCAAAACGTGAGGACTTGCATGCGTACGGCGGTTGTCCAAAGCGAGGAATGCTGTGGCATTCTCATCCGACATACGACCTAATAGTCGCTCCAGCAACGCTTCGCGGTGTTTCAACAGATCCTTTTCTGCCTTTTCGCGCTCTACTCCAAGAAAGGTGATCCCTGGCATCGAAAGAGGGACGATAACAAGGGCTCGCTGAGCAAAGACGAGCTCGCCGGAAGCGATATTCCGCGTCGCGAACATGCCGAAGCCCCTTCCGGGCACGGGTCCAATCCGATGAGCAGGAGAAGTTGGCGAAGGGATAGGGTGCGGAAACCCTGGCTGGGCGACGATGCGCTTTTTCATCCCGAGGGGAAGGGCGCATTCTGTGGTGTGTTTGGGAGTGGTGAATTCGGGGAGAGACGTTATCATGAGACCTGCCATTCCATGCGGGAGAGCTTCCTCTTTTGCGAAAGGTATCGTCTCTGGGGCGGCAGACAGACCAAAGGTGCTGTAAAAAGGGACCAAAACATCACATTTGCGCCGAAAAGGCTTGTCCGATTTTCCACAAGTCAGCCTATGAACCTTCCAATGACAACGCTGACAATCCACGCTCTGTGTATGTTATTAGCCCGGCTGTATTAGTTAGCCTATAAACGACCACGAACGCAGTAAGACGTCTCTTTGCACTTCGAACATATCTTGCAGGGTTTATCTGGTGCCGCAGGTGAACTGGAATGGACGCATGTTACAGTGGAATTAGACATTGTGAGGGAAAAACGACTGAGATGTTTGAGGGCGAAGGGCGTGAAGCAGTGCTTCACCGCCGGGCACCCACTGCATGTGCACTTTCCAACTTCTCCGAACGACGGACGGCCTGCTGGTGTAATCCTTCGAGATGAGATCCGCCGTAGAAGGCAGTGTTTGCGTACTCTCCTGCAATAGGAAATCTAAGAGGTGTCTCGCTCGTTGAACACAAGACGTACTTTGATAGAGGTCAGCCTGAACAGCCCGGCCCACAGATAGCCGATTTCCTCGGACAGCTGCCACGGGACCAGCGGCGATCCTTGCGAGAGGATTACAGAAAGCAGGTTGCCTTGCGACAGACATTCGATCAGCCTCGCAACTTCTTCTGGATAAGGCGGTAGCGCGGAGTCGACCGCACTGGCCGACGAGACCACCGAAGTCATGCGTGAGGTCCAAGCGTCATGGGAATAGTCGCCGAAATGTCTCTCATGACTGAGGCCATGGCCGAAAGAAGTGAGGTGTCGTCCAAGAAAGCGCGTATGGCTGATTCGAGGGCAGCATCGGCTTCGGGAGGCTGTAGCGTCGCATCAGTGCCCTCGCAAAGCTTCGGGCTCAAGAAATCGGGCATTGGCTGGTCATATGCGAAATTCAGCTTCAGGTTGTCCATAGTAGGCGATCCGATGCTTTCTCCCTGCAACCCCACGGGACGAGGAGGGTCCACGTCGAAAAGAGAGACCTCGGGCGAAGACGGCCGCTCGATGCTCATTGCGTCGCTAGCATGTTCGTCAAGCCTATTAGGCGTGGGACATGCAATCGTGACTTCTCTGACACTGTGCAGAAGACGATAGAGTGGTTAGTACGGTCAGATACTCAGACGCATAACGGAGGAACAATAGTATAAAATCCAATAGAAGCTTCTGCGCCCAAACCAGCGACGGAGATGGGTTCGCGTCAACGATTTTGGCAGTAAGATCTGCAGACAGAAGAGGAGAAAAATACTGACATGGAGAAGGTTAACTCCCGACCGTTCCAAGTATCATCGTCCCATTTTCCAAGCGCGCTGTCACTGTCATCTTGACCTGGGAAGACGATAGTCGCAGCGTCCACGCCCTCGACAATGACATCAGTTCCCGGCTTCGCAAGTGAAGGAATGACAGAAAAGAGCTCGGCACGGGTCTATAGGATGGTGATCGCACGGCGTCAAGATGTCAGCACAACGCATGAGCGTGAGCACACGGATACGCACGCCTGTCCAGATACGTGGATGGGTTTCGATAGCCTTCCGGACACGAGTTGGGAAAGCAGGCGGTCTTGAGACCTTAGGTACTTGCCATGCTGGTGGGTCTGATCGAGAAGCTATCGGGGTCTGTCTGGCTGAGAATCCTCCCGTACGGTCGACAAAGCTTACCTTTTCGCGGACGCTTTGCCTTGATCTTCGTCGAAAGCTGTGAGGGCCCTGCCTCAGCACCGTTCGAGCGACAGACTTGTGCCAAAGGGACAGAGACCGAGGACGCGTCTGACTCGACAGGGCCAGAGCTCCGCAACTTGCGCTTCTTTAAACTTGTCTTGCAACCGCCAAGCGAAGCATCCTGGATCGCCTCCTTCTGGAGAGACTGCCGTAGACGTGCGTGACGATCAGCGACGCGATGTGATGCAGTCGCCGAGCCTTGCTGTCTAGGCTCCTTGCGTGCGCTCCCGACTCCATTGGGCTGTGACTTGCTTCGGGTAGGAGACTTGAGGCTACTCTTACCTAGATAAGTCCATCCTGGTTCACTGAACCTGCAAGTTTCTCCATAATCCTTGCACCTCGCACATCCCAGGACCTCACGCGAGCACCTCTTTCTCCGATGGGTGCAGAAGTCGCAGCGCTTTGCCACGACCGGGAAGGGATCATTAGACAGGATATAGATATCTTTGAGGGGTATCGCAGAATCGTATTGAACGAGAATGTCGGAAGAGTTGGCGCGTCGAATATGAGGATCCCACTTCAAGACATGGGAGGGGATGTCGGTCGAGTCTGAGGAAGCGTAAGACCCAGTGGCTGGATCCATAAGTCGATTCAGTGGCGAAAGGATGTCATGAATTTGGGCTGCGGTGTCGACGAGCTTCGGTCAGTATATGTCCCATAGGAAATAGAGCTGTGAAGTTCAATAGTTTCTCATGCGAAGAATTGGAAGTGTCAACTCCGGCGTCTAACCCGGTCCGCCGCCGCGCCGCTTCCCTACGTATCAGACTACGTATCAGACTGTCAGTGTATAGGTGCAGTACTACGTACCAGGATCAAAGGTCAAAGGAAATCTAGTGATATGAGCAAACCGTTTCGCCAGCATCGTATGGCATTTAAATAGATCTAATATATCACTACAACATTGTTGTAGGGTATACACATCCGGATGTGAATGAAGCGCAATGCCCAGTGGGAGAAAGTGTGCGCAGGTTGTGTTAGCGTCACAATAAGGGTATGGTGAGCAGTGGATAAGCAGTGGAAAGGAGGGATATTAAACAATTTCGGAGAGCTCAGGAATAACGGGGTCCTCCCCTATCACCTTCATGAACTTCTCGAAAGTCATCAACCCTCCCCGCGTCTCGTTCCATGCATTCTCCTCCTTCGTCCGGGACAGCCTCGTGTCTTCGAATTCGGATCCCGTTTCATCTTCTTCCCAGTAGACGTCGCTCTCGCGGTTGGACTCTGCGACTTGGACTCGATTGAGTAGCCGGCACAAAGGACGAATCCACTTCTTCAGGAGTGGTTGAAACGCTGGTAGGACCTCTTCAAGGAGGGGATCGAGTTTCTTCTTCAGCTCCGAAAAGAGGGCACGTTTGGCGGTACGGATTTGCGCCCAAGTGCCATCCGTCCACTCATATAAGAGCGGATGACGTGATCGCTCCGTCCCGTCCAAGTTCATGTGCATGGCACAGAATATGAGGACGTAGATGAAGGATTCCAGGTCGTGCCGATACAAGTGCGGGGGCGGTTCGTCTTGGAGAAGATCTAGGGCCATGAACGGCGCTGTCCCCGTTCGGTGGCGCGCTGTAGGTGTTTCGGGTTTGTTGTCTGTCCCGCAAGTCTTCCCCAAATCCCAGTCGTTCAAAAGACCCAAGGGCTTGTTGTCATCACCGCGAGTGAATAGGATGTTGTTGACACTCAGATCTCGGTGCAGAACGTTCGCCTTCACGAATACAACTCTATGGCCTGTTCAACGCGAGCTAGTCAGTTGACTGCAATGAAACAAATAGATTAGTACTCACACCGCACGACATGTAGGAAGATCGCTTTGAATTCTTCCAGAGACCGCGCTTGCTCCAACCCCTCCGCATGATGAGCGATCAACATCCGGAGCACGCGCTCCTCCGATCCGTCATCCAAAGAAGGCATCAAAGAACGCGGTAGAGCCAAAGCATCCTTGTCGAGCGTCATTGAACACAGCACTTCGGGGATATGCTTGGACCACGTCGGACCAATCTTTGAACGGATGTCACGGATGAGGGAGTCTTCCGCGACACGGTTCTTCACCGGCCAGCTCAGCTTCGCAACGAGCTGGCCCTTCGGTAGATCCAAGCCTCCCACGTCCTTGGCCGCGACGCAATAGACGACAGTGCCACGGCCGATGACACCATATTGCACGTAAATTGCCTTGTTTCCTAGAACCTGAAAAGAAACATCGTGCTGCACCTGCGCACCCGAGCCGTCGATGGTGTGTTTCGCGGGAAGGAGAAGGGTGTTGTCCTTCACAGTGGAAGGATTGACGATATCGGTGGGCGGGTGGAGTAGCGGCTCGAAGCCGAGGTGGTCGCGGTCGCAGAGGGACATGGCGACAGCCATGAGCACGACGAGCTTGGAGTCCGCCGGGTCGAGGATGCTGAACTCCTTCGTCTTGATAACACCAATGCGGTCGTAGTACCAAAGCGACACCTTGTCTCCCCGAACGAATAAGCCTGTAACGTAGCGTCGGTTGCCAACCGACGCGAAAATCTCGTTCGCGTAGCCTGCAAGTTGAATCTGGTCCTTGGTAATGGGCGTAGCGTCAACCTCTGCTGGCAAGTGGAAGACTTCTGAGCCGACGGGGGGCTCGGTGCACTCGTCGTCCTCGTCGTCCTCGTCCTCTTCCTCAGCAGTTGGCAGGAGCTGAGGGCTGGGCTCCACCTTTGGACGCTTGGTCGGCGGTCCGTCGGTGGTCGCCCCGAACTTCCTCTTCGCGCCTGTCGACGAAGTGATAGCCTGGGTCGGCAGGTCCGGAGCGGAGACGGGCGGTTTCAACTTGGCCTTGAGCTGCTTGATGAACCACTTCTTGAACTCGCCAACGATCGGCATGCCGTTCCAGGTGACGACGCCTGCAAAAGTCGAAATTTCCCGTTCAGCCAGGCCCGCCAGCGCGTGTCCAAAGACATCCGGATTGCGCTGGTTCTGCTCGCCCTTCCACAAGACGTAACCCCGAAAGCGCTTCTTGTCGGGGTTGGGGACGAGTTGGACCGTGCGCTTGCGTTGGGTGACGCCGGGAAGCTTGGAGTCGCGCCACTGATGGAAAGCGTCGTCCAGCATGCCACAGAATGGCTTGTAGCGTTTAACCTCTTTGGGCACCCTAAACTGGTCTTGCAGCTTGGTGGAAGGCTTGAACGTCCACTTGTCCCAGTGAAGATCGGCCTGGTCGAAGCCCCAAACGGCCTTAACGAACTCCTCTACGTCGATGAGGCGTTGCATACTGCGATTGATGTCCTCCTTGAGTTGGGGATAGACGATGTTCTTGACGAAGACACGGGCGTCGGTCGTACTGAGTCCAGACTTGATGGGCGTAGGGCCTACGGCATGATCAGCTTGAAACGATATCGATGCCATGAGCGAGGTGCTTACCGAAGGTATCAGGCAACGGGTCGTGAGCAAGGCCTCCTTTACAAGGCAGAACTGCTTGCGGAAGTGGAGGTCTCGCGCGAGGCGGCGTAAATGGTGTGTTGTTCTTTCGGGGAGGCATGATGCGTCAAGGGATGAGGGAGAGGAAAGAGCGGTGTCCCTTACCTCGGGTAGTCTTATATACCTTGCGAGATGTTGGCTCGGGTCGGATGTAGACAATAAGCTGGTTTTGAAAGACAACAATGGCAGAGTTGCTTGCCATGAGGCAACCGCATGAGGCTGAGGTTGAAATCAAGTTGAAATTGCAACAAGAACAATCGGCGCTTCGTGGAGCCCGCGCGTCGGGTAACGTCATGTGACCGCGTCAACAGCGCATCCCAGCACGACGTTTGCCTTGCTCCTCCAACTTTTCGGTCATAAAGTAGGTACAGACGGTGGAATATTCTTATCCATGTATCTGAAGCAACTACACTAATTAATCCTGCAGATCTATGTGTTATGCATGCCGCCGATATCTGTCTGTCCCGTCACGACAGCACAACGAGCCCGCGTCGAGTCAAAGTACACCTCGTACAAGTTAGGAGCGTAGCGACGCTAGCGTGTTGTTGTTGCCATGACAATGGACATATCTCAGAGAGCTTATCGATCTGGATCCGGTTCGGCAGAGGGCGAGATCAGCGCTACAGCCAGGCAGCTCTTGTCTCGCCGGGACGTTTTCCCCGCTTTGTCGTTCAGCGCCGAGGCTCTATTCTTGCTCAAAGCGCATGTCTCTGCTATTCCGAATTCTACATTTCTCGCAAAAAGCGCGGCCGCTCATTACAGGTTTTTGGCTCTCACCATCTATCACTTGCCCTATTGCCTCGACGTGACTATGCATACTCAAAATGCTTTGCCAATGAAGCGAGCGGCCGAACGTGACAACATCATCATCTGCTGCATGGTCAAACGAGCGCGCCGTTTTGGTATGATTTGTCCTCATAAAGCCACGGATCCTAAAGTTAACCGCTTTGCAGGGACGGCACACCCAAAACTGAACGTGCGCTCCGCTATACCGCGCTTGCAGCTGTACTTACCACCGGTGGCATCGCAACACTGTTGAAAAGCGTTCTGTGCATGATGCATTGCAAGCAGCCCGGCGCAATTCACAAGTGGTCAGGCCGATTCACTCCCACGCCCTGCACGAGCTTATATCGCTCGACGAGTTCAAATCCGTCTCCCTCCATCTCGTCCACAGTAAGCCATTCATCTTCCGCCATCAATGCCAGCCCAACGACCCTTTCTCATATAGGCCACAGGACCGTCTACCTCGAGACGCAGATCCTGCGTCAAGATCTGAGCATGAACAGCCTCCTCTTCACGCGCACCGTGGACGGCGCACCGTGGACGGCGCGCCGACGGGACTCGCAACGCCCTGCCCGGCCGCCATTACGTAGGCACCGCGCCGCCCTCGACGATGTACCACCACGCCCTCGAGGCGCTCGTCCACGCGCTCCTCTGGTGCGCCGCTCACTTCGACTTCGACGGAACGCGCCCGCTCTCCCGCGCGCGGACGGACGGCACCAAAGACGCCGTCTACGCCGCGAACCACGCGCTCTTCTCGAGCTATAGGAAGCTAGACGCGCTGTTCCGCGGCGTGTGGCGTGCGTTTGCGCCGCTCGTGCGCGCGTGGGTCGCACCGCTGTGTAAGCTGCTCAATGAGGCGCGGCAGCTGTAGATGGCGCGCGCGGACGCGTTGTATCGCGCGGTGTGGAGGGGCGGAGGTCGGCGTGCTGGCGCGGTGGTGTCGCAACAGGCGGGGGCGAATGTGTGGAATGAGACGGGGCGAGCGCTCGTGACTTGTGAACGGTTTCATGGAGTATATCGGGCATCCTGTGAACGGTAGTCCTTGCTAATTATTTAGGCGCGTGTACTTGAGTTGTATCGTGGATAGATGGACTGTAGATGACTCCCGACCTTCTACTCTCCGAGTCCCCGCCGAAATTCGAACGTAGTGGTCCAGATCTCGAGCACAGTGAAACCTTTACTGGTAAACTCGACACTGAATGAGGTACAATCTCGCGAGTATCAATAGTTGACGGAGCCAAAGCACGGGTAATGGCAACTGATTTGCATCCGCTGCTGCTCCCAAACGGTCCTCCCCGCACCCGCCAGAGAACCAGACGGCCGCGCCCCTGCAGCTCTCAGGCAAGCAATGAAATATAATTTATAGATGCTCTTTAGCATCGTCGGGATGGTACATTCAGTATGCTACGATGAAATGAAATTACTGGGGAATATCTGCAAGCTCTGGGATATCGGGGTCCTCTCCGATCGTCGTCATGAAGTTCTCGAAAGTCATGAGCCCTCCTCGCGTCTCATTCCATGCATCCTCGTTCGCCTGCTCAGCTACAGCCTTGGCCTTTCGGCCCCATATCTTGCCATAAGTATCATCGTCGCGATTCGACTGTTGTTGTTGAATATCCTTGAGCAGCTCGCACAAAGGCACGATCCACTCCCGCAGAACGGGTTGGAATGCAGGCTGAATATTTCTGAAGATAGGGTCCAGAGTTTTGAAGTTCGAAAAAAGGGCATGCTTGGCCTGGTATATATCGTCCCATGAGCCTTCAGTCCACGATTCCAGGAGAGGATGACGTGACTGCTCCGACCCGTCCAGTCTCAAGTGCATAGCGCACCAGACGAGAATATAGATGAAGGACTCCAGGTCGTGTCGGTACAAATGCGGGGGTGCGTCGTCTTTGAGAAGTTCAAGGGCCATGAACGGCGCTGTCCCCGTTCGGTGGCGTGCGGAAGGAGTTTCAGGCGTGGTCTCAGTCTTGCAGGTCTTTCCCAAGTCCCAGTCGTTCAAGAGACCTAAAGGCTTGTTGTCCGCGTCGCGGGTGAAAAGAAGATTGTTGACACTGAGATCACGATGCAGAATGTTCGCCTTCACGAATACGACTCTGTGGCCTGTCAAACAGCAGCTAATCAGTCCGTTGACATGAGACGAACAGAGCCCCACGTACAACGCACGACATGCAAAAAGATTGCTTTGAACTCCTCCAGAGACCGCGCTTTCGCCAGTTCCTCCGCACGTTGAGCGATCAATACCCGGAGCACGCGTTCCTCTGACGTATCTTTCAAGGACGGCATCAAAGTACGCGGCAGACCCAAAGCATCCTCGTCGAGCGTCGTTGAACATATCAGTTCGGGGATGTGCTTGGACCACGTCGGGCCAATCTTCGAACGGATTTCGCGGATGAGAGAGTCCTCTGCGACGCGCGTCTTCACCGGCCAGCTCAGCTTCGCAACCAGCTCGCCCTTCGGCAGTTCCAGGCCGTCGGTGGCCTTGGCCGCGACGGAATAGACGACAGTGCCACGTCCGATGACGCCGTATTGGATGTAGATAGCCTTGCTTCCTAGAACCTGAAAAGAAACATCTTGCTGCACCTGCGCACCCGAGCCGTCGATGGTGTGTTTGGCGGGAAGGCGGAGGATATCGTCCTTCACGGTGGAAGGATCAACGATATCGGTGGGCGGATGGAGGAGCGGCTCGAAGCCGAGATGGTCGCGGTCGCAGACAGACATGGCGACGGCGGCGAGCACGACAAGTTTCGAATCTGCTTTGTCGAAAATGCTGAACTCCTTCGTCCTGACGACGCCGATGCGATCAGTATTGGAGACCTACCCAGGGCCAGAATCGAGGCAATACGGAAACTGGACAGAGATGATGCTCGCTGTGGGATAACACGCGAGGAGTACGCCGGGCGACGCGAATCCCTCGTCCCGTTTCGGTTATCGTATGTCTCGTTTTGGTCACTCTCTGTCTGCTCTGTCTGCTCTGTCTGCTCATGACATCATGTTCGTCATCTCATGTATTGTCCCGCCAGTGTCTGCCTCTTCTGTATTTATCCCGTACGACTCCCGTCTCCCTCCCTTATCCCCCGTTCACGACTGAGGTGAGCTTCTGTTTCCTTTACCTTACGTTTGATCATATTACTCATGTACCTTACCCGATAGTCTTACCGGGTTGTTCAGGTGCATAATACAGTCGTTCTTATCCCCCGTTCACGACTGAGTCTTAGTGGGTTGTTCAGATTCTAACACTCGCTGTGGTCGGGAGGAAGGGTTCGTGTTGGTGCCAAGGTTGGTGCACGCCCAAGGGGACACCCAAGCTAGGGTTAAGGTGGGCGTTTACGTAAAACGATGACTGCGGAGGAGGTGCTGTGCCGTGCAGCAGCACAGCGCCTTGGCCTCCTCATCGACAACGACAACGGCTCCTCTTCGAGCCTTACAACGAACAGGGATGTCCTCGCGAAACCCATTCCGCACCCCCGCAGTCACTCCCGTCTCTACCGGCGCATCGGCTGCCCCGCCGTTTTCGCCCTTGGCCTCGATACCCGACTATGCCCCGCCTCCTGGCCCTCCTCCATCCCACCTTCGCTCTTCTAGTCCCGCATCGACGCCACCCGACTCCCGCTCTCCCTCACCAGAGCACCTGCCCGATCTCCCGGTGCACGCCCCACCCACCAGCCCCCGCCTGCCCCCGGAGCCCGCACCCCCCGTCCCACCCCGGCCCACAGTCACCGTCTCCCCACCCCCTCCGATAACCCCCAGTCCCCCCCAGCCCATCTGCCTCCGCGCCCCTCCTCACCCGCAGTCGACGACGCGGACCTTCTCTCCGCCGATCTGCCGCCCGCCTACACCCCCGCGCCCAACTTCGACGAGGGCGAGTCTTCCGTCGACTTTGGCCCGCGCCGCCCCTTCCAGCGCGCACCCCCTGCACCCGCACCCGCGCCCGTGCCCGTCCCGCAGCCGCAGTACGCCCCGCCTCCGGGCCCCCCGCGCCGCGTGCCGCCGCCCCCGCCCCTGAGCCCGCGCCCACGGCAGCAGTAGCAGCAGAGCGCGCGACGCGCCGCGCCGCTCTCCGACTTTGCGCGCGAATTCTACGCCGCGGGCGCGGGCGACCGAACGCCGCACCGCCCGCCGGTGCCGCAGCAGCCACGCTATGCGCCCCCGCCGGGCTCGCCGCCCGCGCGCCACCGCGCGCCGCCAACTCGAGCGCACCGAGTCCCGGCGGGAGCAGCGCAGGGGCGAGCCGCGCGGGCCCCGCGCCGTCCGACGGCCGCCCGACGCGCGAGCCCGTGCCCGGCCACCCGCTACTGCACGACGGCCAACTGCTCGTCTACCCCGCCCACTACGAATGCCACAAATGTGCGCGCGCCCGTCCCCCCCTCCGCTGCCCGTGCTGACCGCCCCGCAGGCAAGAACACGGGGTACAAGAACTTCGACCCGAGCCACCCGTGCCGCGCGTGCTGGGCGAAGCACGCGCGCCCGTTCGCGGGCGCGCTCGCGTATTCGCCGTGGAGCGCGGACGCCGCGAGCGCCGCCGCGAGCCGCTCGAACCGCCAGATGGCCTTCCAGCGCCCGCTGCCCACGTTCGCGCCGCCGCAGTCCTCATTCGTGCCGTCGACGGTGCCGACCGCCGCGTCGCCCGCGACGTCGTCGGCCCACAGGCGCGCGGTGTCGCAGCCGCAGAGCCGCCCGCAGCAGAGTATGCGGAGCGCGATGGGCGCGCCGGCGCGCGCGCGCCTGCTCGGATGGGGCCAGGCGCCGCCGCCGGGCGCGCTCGTGCTGCGCCCGGGCGACCCGCGGCTCGGCGGGCGGCTGTGCGTGAACTGCGGCGGCTCGGGGACGGTGCCGTTCTTCCTGTTCGACGAGGTGCAGTGCGAGCGGTGCCATGGTGCCGGGCGTGTGTTTCCGTAGGGCGTGCGCGGTTGTGGGTTGTATGGACTGAATGATATACCTGTTGTTATTTATTGAGTGTTTGGTGCGGCGGCGGGTGGGGCGATTTGGGGTTGCTGTGTACATAGATCCAAGTGGCCGTCCGGTTGTTTGGCGGGTGCAGGATGGCCCATTTGGGAGTAGGAAAGCCATATGCGGCGGATGCAAATCAGTTGCCCTCACCAGTGCTTTGGCTCCGTCGCGCATGTAAGTACTGACACTTGCTGATTTTGGATGTCAGTATAAAGGTTTCACTGCCTTCAAGATCTGGACCACTACATTCGAAATCCGACGGGAACTCGGACAGTTGAAGGTCGGGGGTCACCTCAGGCTCCTCTATCCATGAGACAACTCAGGTATATGCGCCTACATAATTAGCAAGGACTACCGCTCACAGGATGCCCGATACACGCCATGCAGCGTTCATAAGTGACGAGCGATCGCCCACATCATTCCACATATCCGCCTCCGCCTGCCCGCCAGCACCCCGCCCCCCGCCCCTCCGCACCGCGCGTCCTCGCGCGCCATCTGCAGCTGCCATACCTCCTTGAGCAGCTCGCACAGCGGCATGACCCACGCCCGCACGAGCGGCGCAAACGCACGCCGCACGCCGCAGCGCCCTCAAGCTCGAGAACGCGGCGTCACGTGCCGTGCGTGCCGGCCGTCCAGACTGGTCCAGGCGCGCTGCATCCCGTCGAGGTCAAAGTGCGCGGCGCACCAGAGGCGCCTCGAGGGCGTGGTGGTACGGCGGCGGCGGCGGCGCGGGGCCTGCGTAGTGGCGGCCGTGCTGCTGGAGGGTCTCGTCTGCGGCGTACGGCTTGGCCAGGTCCCAGTCGGCGAGCAGGCCCGTCGGCGCGCCGTCGGTGGCGCGCGTGAAGAGGAGGTGGGGCATGCTTAGATCTTGCCGCGGGGTCTGTATCTCGAGGTAGATGGTCCTGTGGCCTAAGGGTGGTTGGGTTGGCGGGGTGATGGCGCGAGACAAAAGGCTTACAGTGGATGAGGTGGAGGTAGACGGATTTGAACTCGTCGAGTGATAGGAGCTTGTGCAGATGTTGGGGGTGGATCTGCCGGTATTTACGCCCAGGCATATTGAGTGTCATGCACGGCACGCTTCTCAGTGGTGTTGAGTGCCATGATGCTACCAGTGCTGGGTACAGCTGCAACAGCGGTGTAGGGGCGCGCGCGCTCGGTTTTCAGGTGTACCGTCCTTGCAAAACGGTCAAGTCAAGGATCCATGGCTTTATGAGGACATACCATACCATAATGGCGCGCTCGTTATACCGTGCAGGAGATGATAGCGTCGTCTTCTGAAGTCTCTCGTTCCCGCTTCATTGGCAAGACAATAGAGTGATGGACGCGGGTAAGAGATCGGAACCTGTGGATATTGTATATTGAGACGGTCTTGCGTCCGAGAAATGCAGAATTAGAAACATGCGCTTTGAGAAATAATATAGAGCCTCCAAGCTGAACAACAAAGCGGGGAAAACGTTCCGGCGAGACAATAGCTCCCGCCTGGCTGATAGTGCTCATTTCGCCTGCTGCCGAGACGGGTGCAGATCAATTCTGAAATATGTCTTGATGGCACGCTGGAGTCGTGACGCTCCCAACAGGGTGCACTGTGACTCGACGTGGGCTCGTTGTGCTGTCGTGACCGGGTAGGCAGAGATCGGCGGCATGAATACCGCAGGGATCTGCAGGACTAGTTAGCTTAATTGCTTCAGATATACTTATGAGAGTATTTCACCGTCTGTACCTGCTTTATGGCCGAAAAGTTGGAGGAGCAAGGCAAACGTCGCGCTGGGATGTGCTGTTGACGCGGTCACATGACGTTACCCGACGCGCGGGCTCCACGAAGCGCCGACTGTTCTTGTTGCAATTTCAACTTGATTTCAACCTCAGCCTCATGCGGTTGCCTCATGGCAAGCAACTCTGCCATTGTTGTCTTTCAAAACCAGCTTATTGTCTACATCCGACCCGAGCCCACATCTCGCAAGGTATATAAGACTACCCGAGGTAAGGGATACCGCTCTTTCCTCTCCCTCATCCCTTGACGCATCATGCCTCCCCGAAAGAACAACACACCAGTTACGCCGCCTCGCGCGAGACCTCCACTTCCGCAAGCAGTTCTGCCTTGTAAAGGAGGCCTTGCTCACGACCCGTTGCCTGATACCTTCGGTAAGCACCTCGCTCATGGCATCGATATCGTTTCAAGCTGACCATGCTGTAGGCCCTACGCCCATCAAGTCAGGACTCAGTACGACTGACGCCCGTGTCTTCGTCAAGAACATCGTCTATCCCCAACTCAAGGAGGACATCAATCGCAGTATGCAACGCCTCATCGATGTAGAGGAGTTCGTCAAGGCCGTTTGGGGCTTCGACCAGGCTGATCTTCACTGGGACAAGTGGACGTTCAAGCCTTCCGCCAAGCTGCAAGAACAGTTTAGGGTGCCCAAAGAGGTGAAACGCTACAAGCCGTTCTGTGGCATGCTGGACGACGCTTTCCATCAGTGGCGCGACTCCAAGCTTCCCGGCGTCACCCAACGCAAGCGCACGGTCCAACTCGTCCCCAACCCCGACAAGAAGCGCTTTCGGGGTTACGTCGGGTGGAAGGGCGAGCAGAACCAGCGCAATCCGGATGTCTTTGGACACGCGCTGGCGGGCCTGGCTGAACGGGAAATTTCGACTTTTGCAGGGGTCGTCACCTGGAACGGCATGCCGATCGTTGGCGAGTTCAAGAAGTGGCTCATCAAGCAGCTCAAGGCCAAGTTGAAACCGCCCGTCTCCGCTCCGGACCTGCCGACCCAGGCTATCACTTCGTCGACAGGCGCGAAGAGGAAGTTCGGGGCGACCACCGACGGGCCGCCAACCAAGCGTCCGAAGGTGGAGCCCAGCCCTCAGCTCCTGCCGACCGCCGAGGACGACGACGATGACGACGAGGACGAGGAGTGTACCGACCCCCCCGTCGGCTCAGAAGTCTTCCACTTGCCAGCAGAGAACGACGCCACGCCCATCACGAAGGACCAGATTCAACTTGCAGGCTACGCGAACGAGATCTTCGCGGCGGTTGGCAACCGACGCTACGTTACAGGCTTGTTCGTTCGGGGAGACAAGGTGTCGCTTTGGTACTATGATCGCATTGGCGTCGTCAAGACAAAGGAGTTCAGCATTCTTGACCCGGCGGACTCCAAGCTCGTCGTGCTCATGGCTGTCGCCATGTCCCTCTGCGACCGCGACCATCTCGGCTTCGAGCCGCTACTCCACCCGCCCACCGATATCGTCAATCCTTCCACTGTGAAGGACAATACCCTTCGCCTTCCCGCTAAACACACCATCGACGGCTCGGGTGCGCAGGTGCAGCACGATGTTTCTTTTCAGGTTCTAGGAAACAAGGCGATTTACGTGCAATATGGCGTTATCGGACGTGGCACTGTCGTCTATTGCGTCGCGGCCAAGGACGTGGGAGGCTTGGATCTACCGAAGGGCCAGCTCGTTGCGAAGCTGAGCTGGCCGGTGAAGAACCGCGTCGCGGAGGACTCTCTCATCCGTGACATCCGTTCGAAGATTGGCCCGACGTGGTCCAAGCATATCCCCGAAGTGCTATGTTCCATGACGCTCGACAAGGATGCTTTGGCTCTACCGCGTTCTCTGATGCCTTCTTTGGATGACGCATCGGAGGAGCGCGTGCTCCGGATGTTGATCGCTCATCATGCGGAGGGGCTGGAGCAAGCGCGGTCTCTGGAGGAATTCAAAGCGATCTTCCTACATGTCGTGCGGTGTGAGTACTAATCTTTTTTTTTCCTTTTCTTTGCAGTCAACTGACTACCTCGCGTTGAACAGGCCACAGAGTTGTATTCGTGAAAGCGAACGTCCTGCACCGAGACTTGAGCGTCAACAACATCCTATTCACTCGCGGTGATGACAACAAGCCCTTGGGTCTTTTGAACGACTGGGATTTGGGGAAGACTTGCGGGACAGACAACAAACCCGAAACACCTACAGCGCGCCACCGAACGGGGACAGCGCCGTTCATGGCCCTAGATCTTCTCCAAGACGAACCGCCCGCGCACTTGTATCGGCACGACTTGGAATCCTTCATCTACGTCCTCATATTCTGTGCCATGCACATGAACTTGGACGGGACGGAGCGATCACGTCATCCGCTCTTATATGAGTGGACGGATGGCACTTGGGCGCAAATCCGTACCGCCAAACGTGCCCTCTTTTCGGAGCTGAAGAAGAAACTCGATCCCCTCCTTGAAGAGGTCCTACCAGCGTTTCAACCACTCCTGAAGAAGTGGATTCGTCCTTTGTGCCGGCTACTCAATCGAGTCCAAGTCGCAGAGTCCAACCGCGAGAGCGACGTCTACTGGGAAGCGGATGAAACGGGATCCGAATTCGAAGACACGAAGCTGTCCCGGACGAAGGAGGAGAATGCATGGAACGAGACGCGGGGAGGGTTGATGACTTTCGAGAAGTTCATGAAGGTGATAGGGGAGGACCCCGTTATCCCTGAGCTCGTCGATAATCCCTAGTAATTCCTCCTCTGCACACCCTACTATACCCTCAACTAGCGCTTCGTTTCGATAAGGAAATGTACCATATAATGGCATTGTATTTATATATTAGATCCATCCGAATGCTATGATTGTTCATACGATGCGAGCGACATGATTCTTTCCTATTGCTCTGTACCTGTCTTGTACTTCGGCGAATAGGAAGCGGCGGGGCAGCTTCTGCTAGGCCGTCATCCTTGTCCATCGCTTCACAGGCGCGGAAGGGCGTCCGCGATGACAGCGCACGCGCCGCCCCGCGCTTCGGGAATGGCCACTATCTCTATGCACCACGAGCTCTCCTGCTTGACCTGAATGCAAGTACCACGTTCCCCGCCACGCGGGTCTAGCCCACTTCACGGCGCTCGAGCTGGTCGCCCATGCTCCGCCGCGGCACTCACCTACGTTTTCACTTGCTGTGCGATGCACATATATCCCTAGAACACTACCATTGCCCGCGCACTTGGGCGGGCGGGCGGTATCTGCTCCTTATGCATGTAGGTGAGCGCCTGGAAGGTGCGGCCTGCACGTCGGCCGCTTGTGCGGGCGTGGGTGCATCCATTGTCTCTGGTTCAATCGAGCACAGGCCGAGCGTGATAATTGTGAACGTAACTATCCTTTAGCGCTTCGCTGAAGGCTGTGAGTCATTCCAGTTACATTTGGCGGAGGAGATGTGAGGCAGATTGATTTTTTCAAGATGTATATGACGCCGATGGAAGAGGAAGAGGACTGTCATTTAGTGCAAGCCGGGTACATATCGTCACCGCTGTCAAACTTCGAACATGAGAATGCAATAAGATACTTGAGTACTCATGTAGTGATATTGTTCGACGGGCGAATACGAGGAGGCTTCTCGATGCACTCCATAAAGTGTTCGTACGTCATCGACTCTTCCCCCACCTCGTCCGACATATCTCGTATCCTGGTCGTGTCGGCATCATGATCCCAATCTTCGTCAAAGAAAAGATCAGATTCACGCTCCCAGATCCGGCACTGCACCTGGCAGTGCAGGCCGCACAAGTGAAAGATCCACACTGGCACGAGCGGGACAAACGCAGGCCGAACCACGTCGAAGAGACGGCCGAAGGTTTCCTTTGGCGTCGAGATGAACATCTTCTTGACAGTGCGAATCTTGTCCCAGGGGCCTTCCGCCCACCCGTGCAGGAGAGGATGTTGCGGCTGCACCGTCCCATCCAGGTTCAGGTGGGCCGCACACCACAGGAGGATGTAAATGAATGACTCGAGGTCGTGCCAGTACTTGTGCCGAGGCGGGCTTTCCTGCAGCAGGTTGAGCGACATGAACGGTGCGGCGCCTGCGCAGTATCGCCCGCGCTGCGGTGCCGGGTCTGTCGGAAATGCCTTCGCCAAGTCCCAGTCGTGGAGAATGCCCGAGGGCGCGCCGGCGTCTGAGCGTGTGAAAAGGAGGTTTCCCATGGTCAGGTCTTGACGTAGGCTTCCTGTCTCGACGTAGACGGTTCTGTGGCCTGTGCACAAAGCGTTAATCAGTCCGGTGACGGTGGTTGTAGATGACTTACAGTGGACAAGATGGAGAAAGACAGTCTTGAAGTCGTCAAGGGTTGCGATGTCCCGCAAGTACTGCAGCTGGGCTGGCTTGACTAGATTGTGCCGGGCCGTATCGAATGTGCCATCAAACGAGTGTCCCATGGTGCCGCTGGGATACTCGAGGCTAACCAAGCTGAGATCCGCTGTGATCTCCGTCTGGGGGGGCTCGCGACGAGCTTTTAAGCGCACCGTCCCTGCAAAGCGGTCGATCAAAGCCCCACGAGTCCACGAGAGCAAAGCGTACCATTATGACGTGCCCGAAGGACCGTACAGGACGTGATTGCCTCACCGTCTCCGGATGCCTAGTCTCGTTTGCGCTTCAGCTGTAGGGAATGATCATTCTGGATAGCCATGGCTGCGGGAGACGGACGAGCGAAGGTGACAGCTCAAAGTAGGACACACGTACGGACTTGTCCGGATGTTGAAATCCGCGTATAACCCGAAAAAGCAGACACGTGGCTGTGAACAATAAATTGAGCACTTCTCGGCCTCACAGAAAACGGGGAGACAATTGTCACGAGACAATAGCTCTCGCTAGTCTCTCGCCTGGCGACAGAATATGACAGCACTGATCTTGCAGAGCCACACACGAGCAGGCCACCCGCCATACTTGCCATACTATCACGCTACCGTATCACAGACAAAGTTTGGCTCGACACGAGCTTGTTATGACGCGGTCGGAGTAACGCGTTACGCGTACGGATGTTGAATGATGGCGATGGCGTACGGACTGACTGCTACGCAGAAATATATAGATTTTCTCCTTAGTATCAGGGTCGAGGAAGCATAAATAAGAAGGCGTACTTAGCTATCTTGGAGACTGGAAAGCTGGAGGAGGATTGATCAGAGAGATCGACTAGAGTCTACTAGAGTCTAGAGGAGCTCGAGCAAGGCGTCGGGATGTCGACGCGGTCACATGACGCCGCCCGAAGCATGGGCTCCACGAAGCGCCTTTGTTTCTTGTGGCAATTTCGACTTGACTCCAACCCCAGACTCACGCGTCTACCTCATGGTCGGTAAGTCATTGTCGTCCTTCATATCCTTCATATCGATCATCGTCCACAGCCGCCCAAGTCCACATCTCTCAAGGTCTATAAGACCGGCCGCGCTTGGTTGAAGGTAAGACCCATTGCTCTTTCCCCTCTGCGCCTTGACCCATTTGCATCATGCCTCCCCGAAGTATCAATACACCTGTTACCCCTCGCAATCAACGTCCGGAAACGAAGCGAGTCCCGCCTCGTAAAGGAGGCCTTTCACACGACCCATTGCCTGGCACACTCGGTGAGCGCCGCATCTACAATATCCCTTTCTCATTATGCTGATCGTATCGTAGGCCCTACGCCAATCAAGTCTGGTCTTAGTACAACCGAGGCCTACGAATTCATCAAAGACGTCGTATATCCTCAACTGAAAGAAGACATCAATCGGAGTATGCGAGGCCTTCTTGACGTAGAGGAGTTCGTCGAGAGCGTTTGGGGTTTCAACAATGCGGATCTTCGTTGGGACGAATGGACGTATAAGCCTCCTACCAAGCTGCACGGCAAGTACAAGGTTCAGAAAGAGAAAGCGCGCTATGAGCCGTTCTGCGGCATGCTCGATGACGCCTTCAAACAGTGGAACGATGCTCCCGGTGCACCCATTCGCAAACGCACAGTCCGCCTCAAACCCAACCCCGACGACGAAACTATCAAAGGACGTGATGGATGGGGAAAGGCGAATGAACGCAAACCGGACGTTTTTGGAGAGGGGCTGGCAGGACGTTCTGAGAAAGAGATCTCCACTGTCGCTATCATTACCTGGAACGGCATGCCGGTCGTTGGCGAGTTCAAGAGGCGGCGACCGAAGAAGCAGAAGGCGAAATCTGGCCTTCCAAAGTCAGCCCCCGAACTCCCCATCACGGCTATGGCCTCGTCTTCAGGGATCAAGAGAAGGAGCGAGGCGACCACCGATGGACCGTCGGTCAAGCGTCAGAAGTTGGGACCCAACCCTCAGACGTTAGCAACCATCCAGGACGACGACCGCAACAATGACGACGACGACGACGACGACGACGACGACGACGACGATGACGAAGCTGCACTTGGCGTAGACGAATTCAATATGCCGGCCGAGACCAAACTTACACCAGTGACCAACGAGCAGGTTCAGCTCGCAAGCTATGTGAACGAGATCTTTGCTTCGGTCGGCAATCGACGCTATGTCACAGGTCTCTTCGTACGTGGGGACAAGGTCTCGCTGTGGTACTATGATCGAATTGGAGTTGTCAAGTCGAAGGAATTAAGCATTTTCGACAAAGCGGATTCGAAACTTTTCGTGCTCGTTGCCGTCGCCATGTCTGTCTGCGATCGCGACCATCTCGGCTTTGAACCTCTCCTTCGCCCGCCCACCGATATCGTCAATCCGTCCACCATCAAGGACAATACTCTTCACCTTTCTGCCAAGCACACTATCGATGGCTCGGGTGTTCAGGTGCAGGATGATGTTTCTTTCCAGGTCTTAGGAGATAAGGCGATATACGTTCAATACGGCATCATCGGGCGCGGCACTGTTGTCTATTCCGTTGCGCCCAAGGACACGGGAGGCTTGGAGATACCCAAGGGCAAACTCGTTGCGAAACTGAGCTGGCCAGTGAAGAGCCGCGTCGCCGAGGACGCGCTTATCCGCGAAATCCGTTCGATGATCGGCCCAGCGTGGTCGAAGCATATCCCGGAACTATTCTGTTCTATGACGCTTGACGGGGATGCTTTGGGTCTGCCACGTACCCTCATGCCATCCTTAAACGGCGCATCAGAGGAACGCGTGTTACGGATTTTGATAGCTGAACGTGCGGAGGGGCTGGCACAAGCGCGATCTCTGGAGGAGTTCAAAGCAATATTCTTGCAAGTCGTACGCTGTAAGTACTGGCGACTTCGCTGTGTTCTGATTCTCACTGATGGTTCGTCTCGGACAGGCCACAGAATTATATTCATGAAAGCAAACATCCTGCATCGAGATCTGAGCGTCAACAACATCCTCTTTACCCGCGATGACGACAACGAGCCGTTAGGACTATTGAACGACTGGGACCTGGGAAAAAAATGCAAGACAAACCAGACGACTGAAACGCCTTCCGCACGCCACCGAACAGGGACGGCGCCATTTATGGCCCTTGATCTTCTCCTAGATGACCCACCCCAGCACTTGTACCGACACGACCTAGAATCCTTCATCTACGTTCTCATCTTCTGTGCTATGCACATGAATCTATGGGAGGAAAACAAAATTGCATCCTTCTATGTATGGATGGGTAGAAGGTAGCTGGAAAGATATCTACCTCGTCAAGAGCGAACTATTTTCAAACGTGAAAGACAAACTCGATCCTTTTCTCGACCAAGTTCCCAGCCTCTCATATCGGAGTGGATCTGGCCCCTGTGCATGCTACTCAACGAAGTCCAGGTTGCGAAAATGAGCCGAGGGAGGAACCAGTATAGCCGGTCGTCGAAATGGGCAGCCGCACCCAAGAACTCAGCCGCGTCCCGGAAGGAGGAGGATGCGTGGAACGAGACGCGAGGCGGATTGATGACTTTCGAGAAGTTCATGACAACGATAGGAGAGGATCCCGATATCCCAGAGCTTGCAGATATTCCCCAGTAATTTTGTTTCATCGTAGCATACCTAGTGTACTATCAAGACGACGCTAAAGAGCGCCTGTAAATTAAGTATACCTCATTGCCGGCCTGAGAGCTTGCTGAGCTGCAGGGACGCGGCGGCGCGGTGGCGGGCCGGATTAGACGCTAGAGTCGACACTTCCAATTCTTCGCATGAGAAACTAGCTTGAGCATCACAGGTCTATAAGTTCCTATGAGACACACACTAGTCGAAGCCCATCGATATTGCGGCCCATTTCCATGACACTCTTTCGCAACTGAATCGACTTATGGACGCTACCACTACGTCCTACATTTCCTCAGGCTCGACCGACATCCCCTCTCATGTTCTGAAGTGGGATCCTCACATTCGACGCGCCAAATCCTCAGACATTCTCGTCCAATACGATCCTGCGATACCCCTCAAAGATATCTATATCCTGTCTAATGATCCCTTCCCGGTCGTGGCAAAGCGCTGCGACTTCTGCACCCAACGGAGAAAGAGGTGCACGCGTGAGGTCCTGGGATGTGCGAGGTGCAAGGAGTATGGAGAAATCTGCCGGTTCAGTGAATCAGGATGGACTTATCTAGGCAAGGGTAGTCCCAATTCTCCTACCAGAAGCAAGTCACAGCCCAATGGGCTGGGGAGCGCACGCAAGGAGCCTAGACATAGCAACGGGGTTCAAGGCTCGGCGACCGCATCGCATCGCGTCGCTGATCGTCACGCACGTCTACGGCAGTCTCTCCAGAAGGAGGCGATCCAGGATGCTTCGCTTGGCGGTTGCAAGACAAGTTTGAAGAAGCGCAAATTACGGAGCTCTGGCCCTGTCGATTCAGACGCGTCCTCGGTCTCTATTCCTTTGGCACAAGTCTGTCGCTCGAACGGTGTTGAGGCAGGGCCTTCACAGCTTTCGACGAAGATCAAGGCAAAGCGTCCGCGAAAAGGTGAGCTTTGTCGACCCTATGGGAGGATTCTCACCCAGACAGACCCCGACAGCTCCTCGATCAGACCCACCAGCATGGCAAGTACCCAAGGTCTCAAGACCGCCTGCTTTGCAAACTCGTGTCCGGAAGGCTATCGTAACCCATCCGCGTATCTGGACAGGCGTGCGTATCTTTGTGCTCACGCTTATGCGCTGTGCTGACATGTCGATGCCGTGCGATCACCATCCTATAGACCCGTGCCGAGTTGTTTTCTGTCATTCCTTCACTCGCGAAGCCGGGAACTGATGTCATTTTCGAGGGCGTGGACGCTGCGACTATCATCTTCCCAGGTCAAGATGACAGTGACAGCGCGCTTGGAAAATGGGACGATGATACTTGGAACGGTCGGGAGTTTACCTTCTCTATGTCAGTATTTTTCTGCTCTTCTGTCTGCAGATCTTACTGCAAAAATCGTTGACGCGAGCCCATTTCTGTCGCTGGTTTGGGCGCAGAAGCTTCTATTGGATTTCATACTATTGTTCCTCCGTTATGCGTCTGAGTATCTGACCGTACTAATCACTCTATCGTCTTCTGCACAGTGTCAGAGAAGCCACGATTGCATGTCCCACGCCTAATAAGCTTGACGAACATGCTAGCAACGCAATGAGCATCGAGCGGCCGTCTTCGCCCGAGGTCTCTCTTTTCGACGTGGACCCTCCTCGCCCCGTGGGGTTGCAGGGAGAAAGTATCGGATCGCCTACTATGGACAACCTGAAGTTGAATTTCGCATACGACCAGCCAATGCCCGATTTCTTGAGCCCGGAGCTTTGCGAGGGCAATGATGCGACGCTACAGTCCCCCGAAGCCGATGCTGCCCTCGAATCAGCCATACGCGCCTTCTTGGACGACACCTCACTTCTTTCGGCCATGGCCTCAGTCACAGGAGACGTTTCGGCGGCTATTCCCATGACGCTTGAACCTCATGCGGTTGGCGACTCGACAAAGTCGATGCGCGCGGATGGTTCAGTCTCAGACCCGACTCTCAGGGAGGACCCTTCCGGGTCTACCCCTGTTCTGCTGCACTCCATGAGTCCGTCTCCAGGTCCGCCCGCGCTGTCCTTAGCTGGATCATCAGAAGGTCGTGATGTAGGGGAACCGCCAGCCTTTCTCGATGACAGTTTATCTTCTGTGCCCATGGACGTGTCGCCCTCTCCGCTAGCTCCGCACCACCCTCGCTCTCCCTCCCACGTGACTTCGGTGGTCTCGCCGGCCAGTGCGGTCGATTCCGCGCTACCGCCTTATCCAGCAGAAGTTGCGAGGCTGATCGAATGTCTCTCGCAAGGCGAACTCCTTTCTGTAATCCTCTCGCAAGGATCGCCGCTGGTCCCGTGGCAGCTGTCCGAGGAAATCGGCTATCTGTGGGCTGGGCTGTTCAGGCTTACCTCTATCAAAGTACGTCTTGTGTTCAACGAGCGAGACACCTCTTAGATGCCCTATTGCAGGAGAGTACGCAAACACTGCCTTCTACGGCAGATCCTCCCTCGAAGGAATGCACCAGCAGGCCGTCCATCGTTCGGAGAAGCTGGAAAGTGCACATGCAGTGGGTGCCCGGCGGTGAAGCACTGCTTCATGACGACATGGACGAAGGCTATCTCAAATGGCTACAGTCCACTTCCCTGCCGTGGTGGGAAACATCGACACAAGACAGTAACGACAGCTCCATGGTGGACGTCTGCGCCGACCCGTTCGCGTCGTCCCTCCTGCCCCTCGATCTGATTGCTCCGTTCTCCGCGACTTCGTCGTCTGGCGATTCGTTCCCGCTCGGATGGTACTGCAGCAAATGCGGCCGGGTCAACGTGCAGCGCCACCTCCGCCATCGGCTCTGTGAAAGCATAGCTTGCATCGCTGAGGCTGGCGACGTCCCGCAGCGCGGATGGGCCGCCGACGTGACTTCAGTTCGCAACCCGTGCCGCATCGCTGTGTGTGTGGCCCCAGACGATTTCCATGCGGAAGGCATCGTTACCCAGCGCAGGGTCGATTCTGCAGACGGGAGGTCCGTGTATCAGTATCACATCCCCTCTGTGCGAGACTTAGCACGGGATGAGAGGTCTATGAGTTCTGCAGCAGCGAACCCCGGTCAGGCTTCGTCTCTAGGAGCCGTGGATGTATGGCACCTCTTCACTTCCAATCTACCTCATGCCCAGACCGAGCCGACAGAGCTGTTCACCAAGATCCAGCGCGAGGTCGTTCTCGAGCGGCAGCCGGGTGCTACCCTATTTTCGGCGTCACCCTCTTTACCTGATGACCCTCCTTTCGAATCTCATGAGACGGACGGCGCTTCGAGTGTTCGGCAAGCTGTGCGGTTCATGGAACGCGCGGCTTGTGAGAGTCTCCGTCTCGAGATTTCTCTGAAGATATCGAAACTGGAATTCCAAGCTTGCGTCGCCGAGATGAAGGTACGTCTACCATCTTCGTATCCATAGGCCTTCTGTGACAGCTTTACGTTCTGGTGTAGAGCCGCGGCACTTTCCATTGCAAAGCTGCGCATACGATGTTGCTCTGCCTTGGAGCAGACGTAGTCCTCTCCGTTGTCAGAAAGGATCTGAAGAAGCCACCGCCAGCACTGACGAAGAGTAAGAAACGGGATCCAAACGAGGTGTTGAGCGTCACGCTTCTGCATGGAGACATGGCCATCCTACATGGAGATGATATTGATGTGAGTTTTCGGTTTCGACGGTCGTCTGTTAGACTCACCAGCGTGCTGTCGTGTCGTGACTTTTGCAGTACACTATACTCCGTACGGGGATGTCGATCGGTGAGGCGCACGTTCTTCCACATTTTTAACTGGGCTAAAATTGACACCATGGCCACTCTAGTTGTGGTCGGTGAATGCCCTGCCTAACCCTCTCGCCCTCTCGCCCACATCACGCGTTCGGTCGCTCGCTTTTCTTGATTTTATTCCTATCTAAGCTACATATATCCCCGAATACCCTATCCACACATTAATGACCCGTCGTACTGTCGCCTCAGCGAGGTGTGTATATACCCATCTCTTTCAGACACAAGCAACGAGCCAAAGGCGCATGTTGGGATCGCGAGTGATGAGATGCTGTATTTCATTTTATTACGTAATGCGACCAAGCGCCCTTCGAGCAAATCGACGCTCCGAGTCTTGCAACCGTTCCCCCAGCGTCCTTCGGCTTGTTTGCACACATCTCTCTGTACACCAAACCCTCCGATGGGAAAGAAACGCACCAAGCCCAACTATGCAGGTCTCTCGAAATTCGTGCTCCAGGCATTCGACAAACCGCCTGCAGATGCGCCGGAAGCCGACTCTGCCGTGACCTCGATCGTTGCGGACACATCCCTAATAGCAACTACCAGTGATGCTGCAGAGAAAGAGAGGCCGACCAAGAAGCGAAAAGTGGGAATGCTCGGCTCTGGCTATGAACGGTTCGACGCGACCGGACTGGCGCCGTACTACTCGGACGCATCCCAGGTCCCAGAACATCTCCAAAAATGTACGTGATACACCGGTTTCTTGTTGTGTATGTTCTAGCGGACTGACTGATGACAGTTTTCAGACTTTGCGCAGCGCCATAGGTTCTTCTCGCTCTATGATGAGGGGTGTCTCCTGGACGAGGAGGGCTGGTATAGTGTGACTCCAGAAGCCGTCGCAGACCAGATCGCGGAGCGCTGTCGATGTACAACGATACTTGATGCGTTCTGTGGGGTCGGAGGAAATGCAATTGCATTTGCGAAGACGTGCGAGCGAGGTATGCATCCATCAATTATATCCCTCCAACGAGCCTTCATAATTAATTCATGCAGTCATCGCTCTCGACACCTCTCCGACACGGCTCGCCCTCGCGCGGCACAATGCCGCACTCTATGGCGTCGAGGATCGCATCGAATTCGTCCTTGCAGACTATCTCGACTTCGCGCGCTCCCAGCGCTCGACGACAAAAGCGCGGAAGATCGACGTTGTCTTCCTGAGCCCGCCGTGGGGTGGGCCTTCCTACCTCTCAGGCAACACGACCCCCCCGTCTGAAGAGGAGGGCGACGATGCTGCGGTGGAGCAGATCGTCGACGCACATCCGGAGTACTCGCTTTCCAGCATCCAGCCTGTTCACGGGCGGGAGCTGGTGCAGCTGACACGCCAAATCACGCCAAATATCGCGCTGTTTCTGCCGCGGAATACGCGGCTGGAGGAGATTTCAGAGTTGGCGGACGGTGGCAGTCCGGGGCCGAAGAACGGGGAGAAGCGCAAGGGCTGCGAGGGCGCGGGCGAGAGGATCGAGATCGAAGAAGAGTGGATGGGCAATAAGCTCAAAGCTCTGACCTGCTATTTTGGTGGGCTTGCAGCTGGGCAGGAGCACCTCTTCGAGTGACGTGGCTCCTCCACCGTGTACTATCGGCTCCAACTGCGAGGTCGCCAGCGCCGCGGTCAGTTTAGTCACCACTGACTGTATGCTTTTGGTCTCTTAAGAAATGCTAATTGTAAACTTGATAGACATTCGCTTTATGGCGTTAGCCCGTTCGATGCTCGAAATCTATCTCGGCGGGGAAATCTACTGACGCGACGTGCTTGATGGTCCGAACAGGAGCGAACGCTGAACGGCATTCTGGAATTTGTGATTTGAACACGTCCTTTGCTATCTGCTATCTCGTTGTATTGTCTCGTTTCATATCTTGGCTGCTGACTTTCGACATCAGCGCCCCGTTTCTACTTCAGGAGCGAAAAAAAAAGGTTGAACTCCATTGACTCCATTGACCGATGCTTCATCGCGATCCTTGGCAAGATGTCGAGCTGATTCTAAATGTTGCCAATTTTCCGCGTTCAGAACACATGCGACATTTCGCTGGCATACAGACGCATATAATCTGACTTTGTAGGGGGCTTTCCTTGAGCGGAAGGACTTGCACCTTATTCGGCCAGCCGCCAGCCGATCAAGAATGCGCTTCTTTTCTGTTATAAAGCTCAGAGCGCGACAGCTTCAGGACGCGTCTCTTTTCCCTCTTCGCTCTGACCCTTCGCCCTCAAACATCTCAGTCGTCTTTTCCTCACGATGTCTAACTCTATTGTAACATATGCTCATTGCAGTTCACCTGCGGCACCAGATAAGCCCTGGAAGATCTGTTCGAAGTGCAAAGAGGCGTCGTATTGCGTTCGTCATCGTTCCCTTATGGATCATTGCAACAGAATTGACAGCATGCACAGAGCGTGGGTTGCCAGCGTCGTCATTGGAGGATACATAGAGTGTCTTGTAACGAGTCGAGCAAGCCTTTTCGACACGCAGAAGATGAACGAATCCCCTTTTGTACCATCTTTGGACTCCCCATCCATCACTACACAGTTGCGGTCCCGAAAGAGGAAGCCCTACCGCATGGATTCGAGAGTCTCGTTCTCACATCAATTCCCCCATCTACCGTTCCCAATGAGACTACAGAATGTGCACTTCCGCTGGGGATGAAAGAGCTTATCGTGGCCCAGCCAGATTTTCCTCACCCTATCCCGTCGCCAACTTCTCCTGCTCACCAAATTTCACCCGTGCCCGGAGTTGGCTTTGGCATGTTCGCGACGCGGTATATCACTGCCGGCGAGCTCGTCTTCGCGGAACGCGCTCTTATCATCGAACCTGTTGCGATGCCCGTGCCCAACGTTCCCGGACTTCAGCGTGCCGACTTGGAGAAGGAGCAGTTGAAAAACCGCGAAGCATTTTTAGGGCGGCTATTGGGTCGTATGTCCCCTGAGAACGCCACTGCATTCCGCGGATTGGCTAGCTCGCGTGCGCGTGAAGGTCCTCATGTTTTATTCGGAATCGCCGACACGAACGGATGGAACATCAGTGCACCGGAAATGAGACCGGCAATTCCAGGTTTTTCTTCAGATTCAGTTCTCACAATCGCAGGCACCTGCGCCGTGCTGTCTCGCATAAATCATAGGTAAGTACCCATTCGCCGCTGGTCGCTATCAACACATCTAACGTTTCTCTTCTCAACACGCTATAGTTGCAGCCCGAACTCCGTCGTCAGCTTTGACATCTCGTCATTCTCTTTTGCGGTTCATGTAGTACGCGATGTCCCAGCCGGTTCTCAAATCACAGTCTCATATATCGACTTGACCTCGCGATCGGCGGAAGCCCGTCAAGAAACTCTCTCTCGCTGGTGCTTCACGTGTACATGCATATCCTGTTCTTCTCCCAAGGCATCCGACGCACGCCGCAAAGAGATGGCCGCGTCTGACGTCGACTGGCAGACGGTGTTCACGGCACTCATGGATACTTCCCGACGAGTCGACTATCTCATCGAACGAAGCTTGCGCGTTCTACGCCTCATAACAGAGGAAGGTCTGCAAAGCATTGACTTATATCGAGACCATCTCGCCGTTCTCGGCGTCGCATGTGCAAGCCTGGGGGACAGGGAGAGGTATCTGTGGGCCTCAGCGAGGATATCTGAAGTCAACTTCGACACGGCAGAGACGGAGGCTTTGTCTTCCCTTGAGAGGCGGCTTTGGGATTTCTCTCCAGATCCGGAGAAGTACGCATTTTGGAACCTGCGACGGCGTATCAATGCTCACAAGCAGAGGAAGTAGCATGTTTTTATTTGACAGGAGTCCGTGCCCACTTTACAACCATTCGTGTCCGACTTGTACCTTTTTTGATGCCGCTATATGCAATTCATGCATTGTGCCAAAGGGCCGCGACCACACGGCTGCCTTTTGCTAGCTATCGCTGACTCGAATAATAGCTGGTCGGTACGCACCGAGAGGCAGGTTCCTTTGTTCGAAACCCCACATCGTCACATCCCACAGCGCAGCACGCGGCCTATTGTTGAGCGTGGCAAGAATAGGCTTAACCTTTCAGATCGCAATGAGTAAGGAAGGTGGCGCTGCAACTGTCGTGTGCGTTACGGTACGACGAGGTATTACGGGTTCGCACAATGGTGATACGTTACAATCGTATGCAAGGGGCTCGCAGGATTGTAATCCAAGACATACGGTTGTTTTTTTCCGTAAGATCTCTGTAGGTCGGACTACCTAGGTACATAATCAGGCACATAACCATAAAAGGAAATTGATAAGATAAGATATCTGCAACACCTCGCAACCCAACAATGACTGAAATCGAGCGAAGTTCATCCACAACGCCGTGCTCGATACTTCCACCCCAGAACTCAGCCAGCAATTCCACTGGCTTCGGAGCGGTGTGACAACGGATAGTAGATCGACAATCTGTGCAGTCATGCAGGCATAGGCAGGTGCGTGCGATCGATGGACATGGACAGACTCCATGCTAACAGAACGGGCAGGCGCGCTCTATCGGGTTGTTTTAGTATTTAGCAATGACTCTGAGGCGCACGCCCGCTGTTTAGGGCATGCTGTCGTACCCGCACATCTTGGCCACGCACTTGGCTGGGCCATCCTCACTTCGAATGACAGGGGCTCCCATATGCTATAGATTTCTTCGCTCGATACTGCCAACCACGAGATCTTGGGCGAGCCTCGTCGCTGTACCGTCGCCTGTATGGCGGTCTCCTTGGTTTGACCTTCGAACACATCTTTGGTGGGTATGGGACGGCGCAACCCTCAGCAGCACATCATACATGCAGTCGGTTTGCGGACACCAGCCGCTCCCCAGAACAAGCGGTATGCTCTCAACAAGGCAGTACAGCTGCTTTTGCTGCATTTCACAACACCCTTGGCCATCAGCTTCGTCTCGGCCACGTAACCCCATGCAATAGCTCTCGCCCTGCTCTTATGCAGCCCTGATCTCGCACATGCTGCCGCCGCCTTCCGAGCCCGAACTTGCGCCAGGCGGCCGAATGTCATGGCACGCAAGTGACAAGTGGGAGCAGCATGGTACCAACAAAAATGGACCTTGGCACACGCAGATGGCGCCGTGCGTGGCTGTATGCATGTGGGCGGACATTGTAAATGGCTTTCTGTATCAAAAATAAGGATTAAAATATACAGTACATTTTTTCGGTAACGACCTCCGGGGGTGGACTAACTACCCTACCCCCGGTCACGGATTACAATCCCGCGAGCCCCTTGATCGTATGAGACAGTCCAGGTTGGGTTTGAATCCTACTTAGAGTCCAGATAGACACGATAATGTGCGAATAGACTCGAATCAGAGCAGTTACGGGCGCTCTTGCGCGCTCAGCTAGGGAACAGAACAATGACAGACAAGTCGGAGTCCAAAACGCGATCACCTGATCGCGCCGCGGAGTTTGACTGTCCTCGAGGCCGCGACGAGCTCAACGACTCGTGGTTTGCCGCAAGGTTGCCACTTCCAATGCTTTGTCTCCTACGGCCTGGTCTCGTATTGTTCGCACTCAACGCGTCCATATTCACGTCCACTCTGGCTTGTCTCAGAACACTATAAGACTGAGCCAGTCTTGCAGGTATGTTCTAACGCTGCTCCCTGCCATCCCGATTCTCATCGACGCCATGTCTCCAGCTCCAGATAATCCGAACTCGACACCACGCAAGGAACTGCTCCAAGGGCCATTCCATAGCAGTAAGCATGATGAAATCGAGTCTGTCCTCCCTTGCTCATGTTACCCCAGACATTACCCCGCTCCGACTGCGTCTGACCTCAGTCCGCGACGCTTACGGTCCAAAACGCTTGCAGGGAATCGTCCAGCCTATCATTGGCAGCGACTTCATGGGGAATCTACAGAAATATGCCGATGTCTACCAGTTTATCGAGAGCGTCTGGGGCTTGAAACGTGCCACGCTCGATTGGAAGCGCTGGGAAGCGCAGTTTGTCCGGCCCAAGGACCTCCACGAGGAGTTCATCAAGTCTGCCGCTGAGCCGCTGATGTATAAGCCCTTCTGCTCTATATTGGAGGACGCAGATAGGCAGACTAGGGAGGCGCTCGGCATCAAGACGCAATCATCAATCAAACTCGTACCCATGGGCTCGACACGCATCACCAACGAGGACACCGTCCGCAGCCCCGACTGGGCAGCATTCTTGGCAGATTCTCTACAGCTCAATTCCAAAGGAGATAAAATTCGCACTTCCACTGTTGGCATCCCGATCTGCAACGAGAACAAAGCGAAGAGCGGACTCGGTGACAACGCTAGGGCGGAGGTGGCGCCATCTTCCAAGGGCCGCAAGGCCAGGAAGACCCCAGCCAATCCCACTTCCAAGCGTTCGGCTGCTGTTGATGGGCAGGAAGCTATTGTGGACGACTCCGGTTCCTCGACTGGTATGAAGCGCAAGGTCAAATCAGAATCGCTTGGACCGAGGAAGGCTCTCAAGGCGTTCGAGAATCCACCAGAAGCCATTTCCGACCTCGCAACTACTTCTGCGCAGTTGCAGTATGACGCGTTTGGACCGAATCCGCCGAAATTGACTCAGGACGAACGTCAGCTGACGTCTTATGCAGTTGAGGCCATGTCCGACATAGGCAACCGTCGTTACACCACAGGCATCTTCATGAGAGGGAAGTTCATGTCTCTTTGGTACTTTGACCGCATGGGGGCCATCAAGACCGCGGAGATCAATATCATGGATGAGGCGGACCAAGAGAAGCTGGTGCTCATCGCACATGCTTTGCACTCCTGCGATCGCGATCATTTCGGCTACGAGCCGTTACTGCGGGAGCCCACACCATCCATTGCGCCAACGTCTGTGGTCGATGCCATACTCACCCTTCCTGACAGCAAAGTACTGGACGGTGATGGCAAGGCAGTGGCAGGCAACGTTTCATTCAAAGTGACCACGAAGGCTCTTCACGTGCAGTATGGCATCATCGGTCGAGGAACGGTTGTCCTTCCCGTGATCCCAGAGGACGTCGAGAAATATGGCGACGACGAGCTTGTTGCGAAGCTCAGCTGGCCTGTGGCCACACGTGCAGCGGAGGATTCCTTACTTCACACAATTTTAGGCAAGGTTCCCAAGAAATGGCGACGTCATCTTCCCGAACTCTTCTTCTCAGCGACCTTTGACGGCGATGCGCTCTCGCTCCCGCGGAAGAGCATTGAGTCGAAAGATGGTCATCTCTCGGAACAGCGCGTCCTCTGCATTCTCGTCTGTGGTCGTGTGTGGCACCTATCCGAGCTTCGTTCCCTGGCATACTTCAAGTCAGCATTCCTCGATTTCGTGCGCTGTGGGTCTTTTTCTTGCCCTCCTCTTTATCGAATTTTCTAACCGTCGGTCTTTGCATAGGTCATCGGGCTGTTTATTTGACAGCTGGAATTTTACACAGAGACCTCAGTGTCAACAATTTGATGTTCCGCCCTCATCCGAAACACGGGATTTGCGGCCTCCTTAATGACTGGGATCTCAGCAAAACCGTCTCGACTGAGGCCCCTCATCTCCGCACTACCGGCGCCACGGCACGACACCGAACAGGAATGGCCCCCTTCATGGCATTGGACCTCCTATTGGACAAGCCACAGAGGCACTGCTACCGGCACGACCTCGAATCTTTTGTCTACGTGCTAGTATGGTGCGCTGTTGAGTTTAAACTCGACGGCACCAGAAACAGCATGCCATCACCTATCCTCCGTTCCTGGGCGCAAGGAAGTTGGCAGGAAATCCATTCTCAAAAGTCCAGTTTCATTCTCTCAGCAGGAAAGCCAATTTTGGATGCCATCCAACCCGTGTTCAAGCCCCTTTTGGATACCTGGATTCAACCGCTTGTTTCTATGCTGCAGGATGCCTACGTAGCAAAATCCAAGCGTGAAAAGGTCACTTCCGGAAAACCTTCCACAGCCAGTCAACAGCCCGTTGCAAATACGACTCAGGACCCAGGTTTTAGCAGCAATGTACGAATGGCAAAACACTCAAAACTTAACGAAGATACCGACGATGAAGATGAAGACGATATAACTAGAATAAAGAAGACGGAAGCGGTCGCTAACATACCAACATCCGTGGTGCAGGAGCAGCCTTGGGATGATGAGACGTGCGGGGGTCGGATCACATATGAAAAGGTTATGGCCATACTCGAAAGTGATTATGATATGTAACGAGAAAATGATTGTATCTATTAGACTCTGCAGTATGTACAAAACCTCTGGCATGTAATTCTCATTGCTGCATGAATATTCGCGTGGCCTGCTGTAGATGTCAAGCCATGATAGAATTTATTTAACGCGTGCAAGTGAGCGTGAAAGATGCGACGCGACGCGTCGGGACGTCAAATCGGAGTTGCGTGGCAACCCTTTTGTCCTCATCCCATTTCGACAATAAGGAAGGGCTTGAATCGATGTTACCCTCGACTTCTTTATCTCAGCTTCTATCGTCACTTTCCCGTACGTACTCGAATCTCGACTTCGCAACAATCTTATGGGCAATCTACAGAAGTATGCCGACGTCTTTCAATTCATCGAGAGCGTCTGGGGCTTGAAGCGCGCTACACTTGACTGGCAGCGCTGGGGCTCACAGTTTATTCGACCCGAGAAGCTTCACACAGAGTTCATCAGGTCATCCGCGAATCCGCTGTTGTATACGCCTTTGTGCGCTATCTTGGAGGACGCAGATGAGCAGGCCAGGACGGCATTGAACATCGTGGTGCCCCCTGCGATCAAACTCCTACCCATGGGCTCGACGCACCTGATCAACGAGGAAACCGTCCGCAGCCCTGACTGGGCAGTGAGTTCTACGGAATTACCCCACCCCGATTCTGACAAGAAATCACGCCCCTCTACTGTCGGCTTTCCGATGTGCAACAAGAACAAAGTGAAATCCGGACTAGGTGACAAGGCAAGGCCGGACGTAGCGCCCTCCTCGAAGAGTCGCAAAGTCAGGGAGACCTCAGCCAGCCCCACTTCCAAGCGTTCCGCACGCGTTGATGTCCTGGTTGGAGCTATCACGGACGACTCTACTGCCTCGATCGGTATGAAGCGCAAGATCAAATTTGATTCTCTCGGACCGAGGAAGGCTCTGAAATCGTCTGAGTATCGACTCGAAGCCATCTCCAACATCTGTGCCGCCGACGCCGAACTGAAGTATGATGCTTTTGGTCCGGACGCGCCTAACTTAACGCACGACCAGACTCAGCTGGTGTCCTATGCGCTCGAGTGCATGTCAGATATAGGAAACCGGCGCTACACGACAGGCATCTTCATGCGGGGACAGTGCATGTCACTTTGGTACTTCGATCGCATCGGCGCCATCAAAACCGAGGAATTCGATATCCAGGACGAGGCAAACCAGGAGAAGCTGGTTCTCGTCGCACATGCACTGCACTGCTGCGATCGCGATCATTTTGGCTACGAACCGTTACTGCGGGAGCCTACGCCATCCGTTGCGCCGACGTCTGTGGTCAATGCCATTCTCACTCTGCCTGACGGCAAAGTGCAGGACAGCAGCGGCAATGCACTGGAAGGCAAAGTTTCCTTCAAAGTAACTGGGAAGGCCCTCCACGTGCAATACGGCATCGTCGGTCGAGGACCGGTTGTCCTGCCCGTGGAACCGGTGGACGTCGACAGATTTGGCGACGACGAACTTGTCGCGAAGCTCAGTTGGCCCGTGGCGACACGCGTTGCCGAGGATTCCCTCCTGCACACAATCTTAAGCAAAGTCCCCAAGGGATGGCGGCGTCATCTTCCCCAACTCCACTTCTCGGCAACTCTCGACGCGGATGCACTCGCGCTTCCACGATTGCAAATGAAATCGACAAGGTTCTCGGAACTGCGCGTCCTCCGGATTCTTGTCTGTAATCATGTGTGGCATCTTTCTGAACTTCGTTCTCTGGATTATTTCAAGACAGTATTCATGGATCTCGTACGCTGTCAGTTTCTGTCTTCCTCTGTATCTTTCCGAAATATCTAACAGTTAGTCTTCCCACAGGTCACCGGGTCGTTTATAGCACGGCTGGCGTTCTACACAGAGACCTCAGCGTGAACAATCTGATGTTCCGCCCTCATCCGAAATACGGAGCTTGCGCGCTCCTCAATGACTGGGATCTCAGCGAAATTGTCTCGATCGAGCCTCCTCACTCTCGCAAGACGGGAGCCACGGCTCGCCATCGAACAGGAACGGCCCCATTCATGGCATTGGAACTCCTACTCGACAACCCGCCGCCGCACTTATACCGTCACGATCTCGAATCGTTTGTTTACGTGCTCATTTGGTGCGCTGTCCAGTTCAGCCTCGATGACAGCGACGACGGCGAGCTGTCGCCGGTCCTTCAGCCCTGGGCTCAGGGAAGTTGGAAGGACATACACGGGCGAAAGTCGGGATTCATACTCTCGGACGAGAAACCCATCTTCGACTCTGTCAAGCCGGCATTCAAGCCCATCGTGCATACCTGGATCGAGCCGCTCGTTGATATGCTCAAGGACGCCCAAATAGCGCGTACCAAGCACATCCGTGAGATGTCGAAGATTCCTTCTACAGACACTCAGCCACCGCCGGTAGCAGACGCAGCTCCGAAGGCGGCTTTTAGCAGCAAAGTACGAATGTCAAAGAACCAAAAATTTATCGAAGACAGCGACGACGACGACGACGATAACGACCCCTTCCGGGCGAAGCGTACTGCGAAGGCTCCTGCCACCTCGGCTGCTGTAGTGCAAGAGCAACCTTGGGATGAGGAGACATGTGGAGGCAGGATCACATACGACAAATTTATGGAAATACTTGAAAGGGATCCTTAATCCTGCCATGTAACGAGTATTTGACACCTTTAGTCTGTACAACACAATGTCTTGTAATTCCATCGCTATGAACAAGCTATGAAAGCACAGTTTCTCGACTACAAATGAGCTTGCTCTGCTGGTAGCGTCGAAGACTACTTCAACTTGGTGCTGACGCGCTCACGTGCGAGACCACCTCGCGGTTCTGGCCCTCGCATACGCAAGCCTAGGGGACAGGGAGAGGCATCTATGGGCCGCAGCGAGGATATCTGAAATCAGCTTCAGCAAGGCAGAGGCAGAGGCCTTGTCTGCTGATGAGAGGTTGCTTTGGATGTTCTATCCAGATCCGGAGAAGTATGCTTTTTGGAACCTGCGACGGCGTATCAATGCTCGCAAGCAGAGGAAGTAGTACGTTATTTATTTGACAGGAGTCCGTGCCTGCTTTACGACCATTCGGTCTGACGTGTACCCCCTGTGTAATTCATGCATTTTGCCACAGAGCCGTGACCACACGGCCGCCTCTTGCTAGCCATCGCTGACTCGAATAATAGCTAGTCGGTAGCGCACCGAGGGGCAGGATCCTTTGTTCGAAAACCCACATCGTCGCATCCCACAACGCAACATGCGGCCCATTGTTGAGCGTGGCAAGAATAGGGTCAAACTTTCAGATCGCAATGAGTAGAGAAGGCGGCGCTGTCATGTGCGTTACGGTACCGGTACGACGGGTTCGCATGATGGCGATACGATACAATCGTACGAAACTGTCCAGGTTGGGTTTGAATCCTACTTGGAGATCCAGATAGACAGGATAATGTGCGAATAGACCGAAGCACTTATGGATGTCCTTACGCGCTGGAGAACATTAATTTTGTGAACAATAACAGACGAGTCGGAGTCCAAAACGCGACCACGTGATCGTGCCGCGGAGTTTGATTGTCCTCGAGGCCGCGACGAGCTCAACGACTCGTGGTTTGCCGCAAGTTTGCCACTTCCAACGCTTTGTCTCCTACGGCCTGGTCTCGTATTGTTCGCACTCAACGCGTCCATATCCACATCCACTCAGGCTTATCCCAGAACACTATAAGATCGAGTCAGTCTTGCAGGTATGTTCTAACGCTGCTCCCTGCCGTCCCGATTCTCATCGACGCCATGTCTCCAGCTCCAGATAATCCGAACTCGACACCCCCACGCAAAAAGTTGCACAACGGACCTCCTTTCAGTGGTAAGTTCGTTAACAACGAGTCCAACTATACGCTAATGCTTTTACGCGTAGACATCACACCGCTCCGACCGCGCATCACATCACTTCGTCAGGCTTACGGTCCGAAACGTGTACAAGCAATCGTCAAACCCCTACTTCGCAAGGACTTTATGGGGAACCTACAGAAGCATGCCGACGTTTATGAATTCGTCGAGAGCGTTTGGGGATTGAAGCGCGCCACACTTGACTGGCAGCGCTGGGGCTCACAATTTGTTCGGCCCGACAAACTTCATACAGAATTCATCAAGTCCTCTGCCGAGCCGTTGATGTATAAGCCTTTGTGCGCTATCTTGGAGGATGCAGATGAGCAAGCCAGGACGGCGTTGAACATCGTGGTGCCCCCTGCGATCAAACTCCTACCCATGGGCTCGACGCGCCTGATCAACGAGGAAACTGTCCGCAGCCCTGACTGGGCAGTGAGCTCTACAGAATCTCCCCACCCCGATTCTGACAAGAAATCACGCCCCTCTACTGTCGGCTTTCCGATGTGCAACGAGAACAAAGTGAAATCCGGACTAGGTGACAAGGCAAGGCCGGACGTAGCGCCCTCCTCGAAGAGTCGGAAAGCCAGGAAGACCTCAGCCAACCCCACTTCCAAGCGTTCCGCACGCGCCGATGTCCAGGATGGAGTTTTCGCAGACGATTCTACTGCCTCGATCGGTATGAAGCGCAAGGTTAAATCAGAATCTCTCGGACCGAGGAAGGCTCTCAAGTCATCCGAGTATCGACTCGACGCCATCTCCGAGACCTGTGCCGCCGACGCTGGAGTGATCTACGATGCTTTCGGTCCGGATGCACCCAACTTGACGCATGACCAGACTCAGCTGGCATCCTACGCGCTCGAGTGCATGTCGGATATAGGCAACCGGCGTTACACGACAGGCATCTTCATGAGGGGACAGCACATGTCGCTTTGGTACTTCGATCGTATCGGCGCTATCAAGTCCGAAGAATTCGATATCCAGAGCAAGGACAACCAGGAGAAGCTGGTTCTCGTTGCTCATGCCCTGCATTCCTGTGATCGCAACCATTTTGGTTATGAACCGCTACTGAAGGAGCCAACACTGTCTGTTGCGCCGACAACCGTCGATAACGCAATCCTCACTCTTCCTGGCCGCGAAGTAGCGGACTGCGATGGGAAGCCAGTGGCAGGCGACATATCTTTTACGGTAAAGGGGGATGCTCTCCATGTGCAGTACGGCATCGTCGGTCGAGGGACAGTTGTTCTGCGCATCGAACCGCGGGACGTTGAAGGGTTCAGCAAGAAAAACCGGGATCTCGTGGCGAAGCTCAGCTGGCCCGTGGCCACGCGCCCGGCGGAGGACACGCTATTGCGCACAATTCGTGCCAAGGTTCCTAAGAGATGGCGTCGCCATCTCCCCGAGCTTCACTTCTCGGCAACTTTGGACGCAGACGCCCTCTCTCTTCCGCGCAAGTATATGACGCTCAAGGGGTTTCCTGAACTGCGCGTCCTTCGGATTCTGATCTCCAACCACGCGTTCCATCTCTCGCAAATCCGCGCTCTTAATGACTTCAAGAAGGTCTTCATTGACCTCGTGGACTGTGAGTCCTACTTGCTTTGTTTTTGCCTTGTCATTTGACCGCCGGGTTTCAAACAGGCCATTACTATGTCTATAAGAAGGCCAATGTTCTACACAGAGACCTGAGTGTGAACAATTTGATGTTCATACGCACTCTGAAATATGGCACCACCGGTATTCTGAATGACTGGGACCTCAGTGAGACCATCTCGAAGGGCTCGAATTCTCGGGCCGGCGCTACAGCGCGACACCGAACAGGAACAGCGCCTTTCATGGCCTTGGAACTCTTGGCCGACAAGCCGCCGAGGCATCTGTATCGACACGATCTCGAGTCCTTCATCTACATCCTGGTCTGGTGCGCTGTCCAATTCAACCTCGACGGCACGCAGGAGACGGAACTATCGCCCGTCCTTCACCAATGGGCACGAGGGAGCTGGCAAGCCATCGAAGAGCACAAATTCCATGTTCTTTGTGCCCCGACGACACCGAAACGAGAGCTCATTTATGACGCCGTCAAGCCACGCTTCAAGCCTTTATTGGAAACCTGGATCAAGCCCCTCATGAAGTTACTGGGCGACGCTCACTTGGCCCGCAATGCACATGTCAATGCAGCCAATTCGGCGACACCTGTGCAAACCGCAGCCGAAACGACAGCAGAGACAGACGATCCTTATGACGGCAGCGGCGTGGGAGTAGTGGCACTAGAGGACGACGAGGATGAGGATGACGACGGCACCGATGACGACGACGACGACGACGACGACGACGACGACGAAGAAGAAGCCGACGAAAGCGACCACGTACTGCCCTCCAGCAAGGAGAAGCCTTGGGATGAGGAAACACTCGGCGGTCGAATCACTCAAGGGGCTCGCAGGATTGTAATCCAAGACATACGGTTGTTTTTTTCCGTAAGATCTCTGTAGGTCGGACTACCTAGGTACATAATCAGGCACATAACCATAAAAGGAAATTGATAAGATAAGATATCTGCAACACCTCGCAACCCAACAATGACTGAAATCGAGCGAAGTTCATCCACAACGCCGTGCTCGATACTTCCACCCCAGAACTCAGCCAGCAATTCCACTGGCTTCGGAGCGGTGTGACAACGGATAGTAGATCGACAATCTGTGCAGTCATGCAGGCATAGGCAGGTGCGTGCGATCGATGGACATGGACAGACTCCATGCTAACAAGAACGGGCAGGCGCGCTCTATCGGGTTGTTTTAGTATTTAGCAATGACTCTGAGGCGCACGCCCGCTGTTTAGGGCATGCTGTCGTACCCGCACATCTTGGCCACGCACTTGGCTGGGCCATCCTCACTTCGAATGACAGGGGCTCCCATATGCTATAGATTTCTTCGCTCGATACTGCCAACCACGAGATCTTGGGCGAGCCTCGTCGCTGTACCGTCGCCTGTATGGCGGTCTCCTTGGTTTGACCTTCGAACACATCTTTGGTGGGTATGGGACGGCGCAACCCTCAGCAGCACATCATACATGCAGTCGGTTTGCGGACACCAGCCGCTCCCCAGAACAAGCGGTATGCTCTCAACAAGGCAGTACAGCTGCTTTTGCTGCATTTCACAACACCCTTGGCCATCAGCTTCGTCTCGGCCACGTAACCCCATGCAATAGCTCTCGCCCTGCTCTTATGCAGCCCTGATCTCGCACATGCTGCCGCCGCCTTCCGAGCCCGAACTTGCGCCAGGCGGCCGAATGTCATGGCACGCAAGTGACAAGTGGGAGCAGCATGGTACCAACAAAAATGGACCTTGGCACACGCAGATGGCGCCGTGCGTGGCTGTATGCATGTGGGCGGACATTGTAAATGGCTTTCTGTATCAAAAATAAGGATTAAAATATACAGTACATTTTTTCGGTAACGACCTCCGGGGGTGGACTAACTACCCTACCCCCGGTCACGGATTACAATCCCGCGAGCCCCTTGGAATCACTTACAAGAAGATTATGAAAATTCTCAGGAGAAAGACTTGAGAAAAGTGCATGGCAATGACACCACGGCTTGGATATATATCATAGATATGTATATGTAGAATATATTGCAAGTGTTGTACAGAAATTGCCTGAATTGTAGACGAGCAAATCCCAAACTTCCTTGACCGTTGACGCGCTCACGTGAGCGTGAAAGACGCGTCGCGTCGGGACGCGAAATCGGAGTTGTCTAGCAAACCTTGATATCTTCGACTCTGGTATGACTTCTTCCCATTTTGACAATATAAGGGCTCGATGGAATCGATGGCGCCCCGATCACTTCTTTTTCTCAACTTCCATTGCCACTCTCTCCTGCGCACTCGAGAGCATGGTGTCCGGTCAAGTTTCCGTGTGCCACCAATGTTATGCCCTCGCCGCGACAGATAAAGCGTTGCTCACCTACTCCAGCTGCAAGACGGCATCTTACTGTGTAATTTATCTCTGTATTATCGCTGCATGCGTATCTGACCTTTTTGGCAGGCAAAGGACGGCCAGAAGAAGCACTGGAAAGCGCACAAGCCGTTCTGCAAAGGCGGCAGCATGTCAGGAGAATTAGCGACCGCTTTCACCAAGCAAACAGGCATCAATGCCATTCCACGGGAAGCGCGTCTCGCTTTACAAAACACGGGGCCTCTCGGCGTGCAGGGTATTGTCATCACTTGCCTTCCTCTCGCACTCGGCGAGGACATTCCCGGCGGATCGACCAGCTGCGCGTTGCCGTCTGGTCTGAAAGAGCGCATCCTTGCACTCCCCGGATTTCCGCGGCCCATTCCAGCCCCTCCTTCTCCCGCACATCGCATTTCCCGCGTCCCAGGCGCAGGACTCGGCATGTTCGCCACGCGCCGCCTCGTAGCAGGCGAGCTCGTTTTCGCAGAACGGCCGATTATCATCATGCCGCAGGAACTGCTCCCGCTTTCGTTCAAGGCGGAACGACGGAGCGTAGGCTCGCCCGAGCACAGGCAGAAAGCGCTGAAAGACGCTGAGGAGATGATCGGGATGTTGATCAGCCGATCGCTGCCTCACACGGCGCAGGCGTATCTCAACCTGGGCAACGCTGGCACGATGGAGGGGGCTGGGCCTCGGATGGGCATATTCCAGACGAATACGTGGGGTATCACGTCCGAGGACTTGGAGGAAGCTGTACCTGACATGCCTGATGACGACCTCGTTCTCAAGCTAAATAGTGTCTGCGACACGCTATCCCGGATCAATCACAGGTGCGAGTCGTTGTGAGTGTGTTGTATCCTGTGCGGAAGCTTCCTGACATCAATGGGATACCAGCTGCAGCCCCAACTCCATGGTCACGTTCGACGTGAAGTCATTCTCCTTTGTCCTCCGCGTTCTGCGCGACGTCGACGCGGGCGCTCCAATCACCGTCTCCTACCTGCACAACATCGGGACCATGTCCGCCGCAGAGCGCCAGCGCGACCTCGCGCCCTATGCCTTCAGATGCACTTGCATCTCGTGTGCCTCTCCCGCCATCTCTGACCCGCACCGCAAAGAGATCGCCGACACACCGATTAAGCCGCTCAAGCTCGTGCGCCGCTGGATGGACAATGCGCGCCTCCCGGACGACTACCTCACCGCGCCAAGCCTGCGCGTCCTGCGGCTCGTTACTGAAGAGGGGCTGGAGTTCGCGGACGCGTATATCCAGCACCTCGTGCAGCTCTCGGCTGCGTATATGGCTCTCGGCGACAGGGAGAACTATCTGTGGGCGCGCGAGCGGGTCATGCAGCTGACGGCGGCTAATCCGAGGAACGGCTCGGCTGCGGATAGGTCTAAGTTTCCTGAGGATCCGGAGACGCATGGACTTTGGCGGAAGCGCGTGAAGGCGAAGGCGTCTTGAATCTCAAAGCGTTGGATTCGCGCAATCTATTCTCGTGTCATGCACGCTCCTGGACTTTCTGACGTTAATGCTTTCTGTAACAGAATAGTGTGGCTCTCAATCTTGTGCCCCTGGTGCTCTGTTTGCTGTCTCCGTCGCTTTCACGCTGTATCTCATAGCCTCAACTCGCCCTTCTGCCGTTCGCAGCTTGCTCAGTGTCTCTTACCTTCAAGCAATCTGAGACATCAACTACTGGTTTTCAGTATCTCTCATCTGATCTTGCGATTCGAGCATGCGAAAAGTAAGTTAACTACGTTCTACAGGACGGAAACAAAAGCGGCGGGGGCAAAAGTGACTGGCATCGGACTCAGAGTCGGAGTCGAATTCGACGAGCCACGTCTTTGGGCGAGTCGTTCGCATCCCTGACTCTTGCTGGTGGACAACCACAACCCAAAAAGCGGACAAAGCTATGACCTTCCTTTCTCTTCGATGCGCTGATCAGGCTCAGCGAGGCTCCAGGAACCGTATCACAAGAACAGAATGTAGCCTAGCTAGACCATGACGATCCTCCTCAGACGATTGTCTTACGATCGAGGATTGGACAAATTCTGCCGCTGATCCGCCGAAAAGAAGAGATGTCTAAAAAATGCTGATGCCAATGTTGTCTGAGCATCCGACGGATCTATTCTGGCAGGAATTCATAAGGTGAATCACTTTTTTGTCAGATTCTGTGAGGCTTATGCGAGGCTACGCACATACGGTCGTATCTGGGTCATATGCTCCTGGTCACTCATTTTTTCTCTTAGTGTCACGACAGAAGGAGATTTGCATGCTGAAATATCGTTTGAGTCGGCCTGCCGTTCGAAGCCAAAGCGGTGCGAAAGAGTGACAAGAATGAGTCGGATCTTGAAACCGAGTTGACCCGGGGGGTAGGTGCGAAGGATCGTCTGCCTGAACAATAAAAGGCCAAGGATGCGACGAAGCCATGCACACCTTCCTTTCCTCTTCCAGGGCGACTCCAGCACTCCCATCACCCAGTCGTACGACTACCACCTTGCCCCTTGCGCTTTCCTGCTCGACATCCCACCATGTCAGGTCTCGTGGCCGCGATCGAGGACAGTGTCCTCGAGAATAGCTCAAATGACGCGTCTTTTGTGAGCGTCGGTCCTTGCTTTTTCCAGCTACGAAAGTGGACTAAAATTGCTCCACTGCTAGAAGACATCTTCATCTACCGACCAAGTCTATTATCCGGGCGACGGCGGAAAAATCACTGCCCAGCAGCGCCAAATTTACTCGACGTTCTTCCAACAGCTGTACCTCCAGGCCATTTTCTCTGGGAACGAGCACGTCACGAACATGCCGGCGACTTTCATCGGCGCAGACGGGATGACTGTCACCTCGATGCCGAAGAACGTCCCGCTGAAAGACACCACAGCCTGCGCGCTCCCGTCCGGGATGAAGAAGCGCATCCTCGCCCAGCCAGGCTTTCCGCATCCCATCCCATCGCCGACGTCGCCTGCTCATCGCATCGCGCCTGTGAAGGGCGCAGGGCTCGGCATGTTCGCCACGCGTGCAATCAGCGCAGGCGACGTCATCTTCGCGGAGCGAGCGCTCTTGATCACGCCGCAGTCGAACATCGTAGTGCCTGTTTCACCGGAAGCACGCGGCACACGCGAAGATGCCGCCAAGCGCCAGGCCAAGTACCGCGAAGAGCTGGTGACGATGCTGCTGGATCGGATGGCGCCCGAGAACGCGGCAGCATACCGCGCACTGGTCAATTCGCACACGGATGGTGGGTATGGTCCTTTGGCTGGGATCTTCGAGACGAATAGTTGGGAGGTATCGACTGCGGAGATGAGGAAGGCGATTTCAGGTCATCTGAGCAATCCGTTCATGAACATCTCAGGCGTGTGTGATACGCTGTCTCGTGTCAATCATAGGTATGTCCCGAGACCGCTCCGCTCTTCAGATTAGCGTGCAAGCGCGATGATTTGATGCGAATTATTTACAGCTGCAGCCCGAACGCAAGAGTCGATTTTGACATCGCCTCGTTCTCGTTCGTCCTCCGCGCCGTCCGCGCCATCCCCGCCGACGCCGAAGTCACAGTAACGTACATCTACACAGAGAAGGTCGCCCGTGTCCCCGCTGCACAGCGCCAGGAGGAACTCGGTTCCTACGGCTTCACCTGCACCTGCGCGGCCTGCTCTGCCCCTGCCATATCCGACCCCCGGCGCGCGGAGCTCGCGGCGTCGCAGGTTCCTGTGTTCCGTCGGTGGCTCGAGACTCCGTCCGTTTCGGCGGACCGCTTTATCAGGGAGAGCGAGCGCGTGCTGCAGCTCGTCGCGGACGAGGGGCTGGAGGGCGGGAAGGCGTATCTTCGCCACCTGGAGCAGCTTCTCAATGTGTATGCCGCGCTTGGCGACAGGGAAAAGTGTATTGAGGTCGGCAGGCGGGTCGCGCTGGCGCGAGAGTCAATGCATGGGATGAGAAGCCTGCGCCGGTTGGAGAGCCGGAGGGGCATAAGTTTTGGAAGGCGCGCGTTGGGGCGGCTTGAGTTAACGGTGGTGGTGCTGCCATTCGCGCGAGCTATTGGTTTCTGGTTCTACATCGGTGTGTCAAGAGTGTTTTGATGTCGTCTGGACTTTGCGTCGGTTCCCTCGATTTGTGCCCTGGTGCTGGAAGCTCTGTCTGGCTGACGTCCAAGCGTTGTGTCCCTCCGTGCCTTGTACGCAAGTTGCATTCGTATACGAAGGCATGCAGTCAACGTATCCGGTTTCGTTGTAACTCTAGTGGACTTGCTTGCGAGTCATTCGGTTATCATATTTGACAATGCACACTGCTCTGGAGACGATGTCGCAACAGACGGACGATAGAACAAGGTGACGCACTCTTTTCTCCCCATATAAGGCTACAGCACACCATGTTGAGAAGCAGCGCAAGTAATACACCTCAGGAGCGAAGCAAGCAAGCACGTGGTTCATCATGTCTTATTGTGAGAGTACAGTGGTATGGTGACATGAAGATAGAGACAGAGACAGCGATGCAGATGGTTGGGATACATGGTATAGGTATATTGAATACAAGCAGGTATGTGCGCAAGCCAATTATACAGCAGACAGACCGAAACCGAGAGACAAAAAGAAACGCACCGACCCGCGATGCGCGCGGAAGAGACACACAACGGCGCATACAAAGAGGACCTACAGCCCCAGCCGGAACGGCGCATCCATATCCTACCCCCAATCAGCACCACCCCAACATGGACGAATGCAAGGGAAAGACGCACGAGCGGCACAAGACTTCCCAGCTCGGGCATCTGGAAGCTGCGCATCTCGCCCTCGACGGCGCGCGCGGCCTTCTTCTCCGCGCGGGTCCACGCGTGCAGCGCGAGCGCGTCGGCGTGTAGCGTGTAGCTGTGCGCGCGTCAGTGGTGTGTTTATGAGGGGGGGAAGGGAGGGGGGGAGGGCGTACTTGATGTGCGTGAGGACGGCGCGGTAGGACGGCGGCGTCGCGTCGGCCGCGTGTTTCTCTGCGGCGTGTCAGTCTCGGTCTCGGGCTACAGCCGCGTGAGGCGTGGTGTACCTAGGTATTTGCACAGCATCTGCCGCATGCATAAGTATCAGCACGCAGACCCATACGGAGGGGGAAGAGGCGCACAGTCGTCATGCTCCCGGCGCTGCTCTCCCAGCTGCGCTGCGGGTCCGCACAGCTGCTCAGCGACACGACCGCCCCCCCGCGCGGGCGGGCGTCGCGCGCGCATAGCCCGGTGCAGGCGTAGAGCGCGGCGGGCGAGCGCACGAGGGGCGCTTTGGGTGAGGGGATGCAGGTGTCGATGCTGAGGATGAGGGAGAGGACGGTGGAGGCGGGTGCGGGATTGGAGGTGGGGAGCGCGAAGGGGAGGGGGGCGGGCGCTGGGGTGCGTTAGTCGCAGTGCTGCGCGGGGCGCGGGGGGGCTTACGGAGTGTTAGACGGCGGGCTGTGCGGTGAGTGGTTAGTGGGAAGGAGAGAGGGGAAGGAGGACAGCGCACCGATCGGGTACTGCAGTGTGCGGGTGCGGCGGCGGCCGGTGGAGAGCCAGGGGACGTAGATCTGGTTGCAGTTGTGGTGCGGGAGGTCGAGGAGCGTGCCAGAGTGGCAGGCGTCGAAGATTGCCTAAGGGGGTGTGCGTCAGTGGTGGTGGAGGAATGATTAGATATGTGGGATAAAGGAACAGATTATAAAGAAGAGTGTGAGAGGACATACAGTGAGGTTCACGTTAGAATTTTCAATCGGCGCGACGACGCGCTTGTACAGCTCCTGCACGAGATTAGGAAGCGATGCACACGATGAGGGGACAGAACATACATTGTCGACGATACGCTGCGCATCGCACGCGATGATGAACTCATCCTGGCGGTCTTCCTCCATCTTGTCCTTCGTCTCCTGTGGGTCAAGCTGGTCCGAGTGGCCGCAGACTGCAAAAATGTGAGCAATGCATAGCGGATGTGGGACAGGGACGCACAGAGAAGGACGAGCTGGTCGTCATCGGCGGCGTCGCACACGAGACGGTCCAATTCACGGCGCTGCACACTTAATTATGAGGCGCATACCAAAAAAGCAGCAGGTAGACATACAATGTTGTCCGCGGTCGGCCAGAGATGGCGCGGCACGGTCTTGTGGTCCTTCATCACGGTGATCTCGTCGTGGGTGTATCCATACGTGTGCCGCAGCAGCGCGCGGAACGCTTTGACGTCCTTGTGTGTGCTGTGGAGGCGCGGCCAGTCCCCGGCCTGGCTGGCATCGTGGTAGGAGATGCCGATGAGGAGGGCGCGGCGCTGGGGCTTGCGGTGGAAGATGGCGGGCATGTCGCGGCACGCGGGGGTGAAGAGGTGGCACGGGGGTGGGTTGGTGAACGGGGGTGGGGCGGAGGAGAGCTTGCATGTCGACTATGTATATGAATGCTGCAATAAGTATCTGTTGCAGTGACTCTTTCTGCTGCAACACCGCGAGGAATGTCGTTTCCGGCGCCAGCGCCCCGGGCCGTTGACCGGGACAGTGCCTCGGTGCCTTCGCCTTGTTGCGAAATCTCGCGCTGCCCAGCATCGCTGCCGATGACCGGACGAGCATCACCACTAGCCTTATTTCTGCTATGTAACGACGAGCACCATGATAGCTCTTTGCAGAATACGCAATGTACTTTTAGATCTGGCATCCGTCCCAGTTCCGATGCTCCGCATCAGGCGCCAGCCTGCGCCGCTCTTGCGCCCTTCTGTCGAGTCTCTCCCATACGTTGCCCGGCGACAGAAGCTCCGTACCTCTTCTTGTTTTCAATGCAGCGACGTCACTGCTTGCGCCCATCATCCAGCCTGATTCCACCGCCTCGATCGTCTGCCCTGCTAGATGTTCATTTCCCCGCTTGGTCTGATGGTGGCCCATCTTTCCACTCGACATGCATGCGCTTGCATCCCTAACGTGCCTGCGTACGCATCGCCTCCTTCATGTACGCTGTGGAGATGGCGCTTTCCGTCCCATCATCATCTCGACGAACCCATCATCCAGCGTCCCCGACGCGCCACACCGATGTCTTCTAGCCTGCCGACGACGGTCAGCGCCCGTCCGCGCCCTCCTATCATCGTACCCTGATTCCCACATCCCTATCATCCACGGCTCAACACGCGCATGCATTCCACGATCCCATGTGCTAGATGTCTCGGCGGTATACCGCGAAGATATGGACCTGGCAAATACGTATCTACACAAATCCACCTGACGCGGACCCGGTCCACTTTTAGCTCGGAGCACCTTCCCCGCGAGTGCCATCCCCAGCTCCCACCTATCATCGCCCCGTCCCTCGTTCTTCATTCGTCTCCGTCTCAAATCCGTGCTTATCATGCTCGACGGCCCACGGCTCCACCACCCACAGCTCGACAGGCACCTCCCGCCAGCGTGCGGACACAGCCCGCACACGCGGCGGCGGCGGCGACCGATTGCCCCTTGCAGATACGCGACCGTCGGTCCATCGCCGCAGAGCAGCGCCTTCTGTCCCCTCATCCATTTCAAGTCGCGCATGCGCCATTGCAAGCTCTCGTGCTCGACACGCGTGTACGCTCTTTGGACGCTGCCATGTATCGCACCGGCCCTGTGCGCGATGTGGCAATGCGATCAGCGTCCGTCGTCACCGTGGTTCTCGCAGCACGCGTCGCCCTCCGCGGCCTCCCCGCGACCAGCGACTCTGCTCCCAGCCCATCTCGCGTTGTCGGCGCGCCATTGCAAAGATGCGCCTTGTCATGCTCAACACGGTGGCCGCCCAACGACCGCACGCGCACGCATACTCCGCGCAGCTTTCACGCACTCCTCCGACCTATGCATGGTGGCGATGAGATTCCCCCGTCGTTGGCTCAACGCACGTTGCCCTGCCTCCGCGGCGTGCCCGCGCCCAACGTCATCCCATCCGCCTCTGATTCATTTCCGGTCGCTGGTGCCCATTGCAAGGCGCGCCTTCCTACATGCCATTTCAAACTGTGCAGACGTGGGAGCCCGCCGCCCCAGCTCGGCATGCCTGCACGTCCATACCCTCCTGCCGGCCCCACCAGCGTCGCCTTGTCGCGCGGCGTGTGTGCTTCGGCGTTCTGGCGCTTTGCAGATGTGGACGCTGTCGCCCAGCGCCGCCTTTGGCCCGACGCGATGCGACCCCGCACACCGCCTCGACGGGTCTGTTCGCCCGTCGCGCTGCGAGCACCCGTCTGTTGCTCAATGCGTGCCGTCCCGGGCCATCACCGCGGCATCCCGTGTCCGCCATTCGTCACCCCGCCGTCTTCTCGACGTGCATGCATGCGATACAGCCTCCTGCCAACTCGGCTTTTGGCGCGCTGTGGCGGTGGCGGTCCGCAGTGCCTTTCTGGGATCAACTCGACGAAGCCACTTGGCTAGCGCTCGCCGTTGCTAGCTGTGTAGCACCACAAGCATCACTGCACCCCGTTTCGTCTCCTCGGTCGTTTGCGCGGTCTCGGAAACACGCATTTTAGGGTTTGTTGACTTGGCTTGATGGGACTCGGTCGACGTGTCGTTTTTCGTCTCCGCAAGCACATCATCCTGTCACTCAACTAGCCTCGTGGATCAGCGTGTCGGGGATCTGAAGCTCTATCAGGCTGTTAATCTTCGCACATGGGCGGCCATCATGCATCATGGGGTTGACGCTCGGTGCGAAGCTTGGTGCGTCTTCGTACAATCTCGCGCCCTGACGAGCTCTAGCTAACGCCTTCGACATGCACGTATGTGTCTACATCGCGTCGCGCTCGGCGCTCCCGTCCGTCGCCTTCGATCCTTCCTCCTTTGCCAGCTCTCCACTCGTGCTCCCTGATGGCCCGTCAAGCCCGGCTTCCTGCGCGTAGACCAGCATCTTCAGCCGCAGCACTCCAGCGCTCTCGCCGCGAACCATCACCCCGCTGTGACTTCATCTCCTGCTCGTACATACCGCTCGCGCGCGCACATCGGCCGGCGTCTTTCTGCTCTCCGCTATCTTGATGAGCCCATGGGCGTTCTCGACTTGTCCTGCGCTGACATCACTCAACGGCGATCCCTGTGCTTGTCTGTGCCGTCGCCCGCCCCCCGCCTGCTCGGTCCTGTCGGGCGTCTGCGGCAAACCCCACTCGCTTCTAGGCCGCGGACGCTACCTCGCGGGAGACGGCATGCATGGTCCCGACGAATGTGGCTAGATACAGCAAAGTACATGGACGACCTGGGCGGTGCTGTTCGAGCGACTGTTGACACGGGTGTCCGGAGCCGTCTGGTGCATGACGTGCGCTGCAATACCAGCACAGGTAGCTATGCGATGGGGCGTTGATGGTCGGAAACCCTGATACAGGGTGGGGCCGGTAGGTTTACAGACGGGTCTTGAGCTATGGATAGCATTGCTGCATGTCTACTGTACTCTGATGATGTCGATGCTAGTGGTGCAATGAACTGCTGTGAAAGCGGTGCATGGTCCGACTCGTGAAACCCCTCGTCGAGTGACTCAGCGTCGACCGCAGAAGGATGTTCTGGCGCAAGTTCGTGCACTACAATTTGCGTATCTGGCTACAGTAGCGGTAGTTATGTAGATGTCTTCCCTCGGAACATGATCGCACACGTCTACGGACAGTCGCTCTTCCCCCGAGCGCTCGCACGTCGCGAAGGCGGAGGCGCTGCCCCGCCCGGCGCTCATCGAGCATGGTTCCTGCGCCAGAACGGTGGTGCACACTGTAGGAGCTCATATCGCCGGCACCGCTGACTGCAGTCATCGCGCAATATACATAGCCGACCGATACGCCTTTAAGTTCATGTCCACCGCGTCCCTCCCCACGCCTCTCACCCACTAACCACCCCCGCACACACGCACGCACCACCACGGGCAACCTCTGCACCCCCGCGCGCCGCCGCCGCGCCGCCATGCCGCCAATCGCCCCCGGCCTGCGCACGCCGCAGCGCCGCGCGCTGCTCATCGGGATCTGCTACAGGGACACCAACCAGGACGAGTGGCCGATCCTGTACGGTACGCACCAGGACGTCGAGAAGTTCCGCGCGCTGCTGCGCGGGCGGTATGCGTATGCGGAGGACGAGATCACCGTGATGAAGGACGATGAGGGCGTGCCGAGCCGCCTGTGGCCGACGGCGCAGAACATTGTATGTCGTGTGTTGCTTCTGTTCTGATAGCGCCTCATGATCTGCATAGCGCCGTGAGCTGGACCGGCTCGTGCGCGGGACGGCACCGGGCGATCAGCTTGTGCTGCTGTTCTGTGGACACTCGGACCAGCTCGATCCGCAGGAGACGAGAGACAAGACGGAGGAGGATGGGCAGGACGAGGTCATCATCGCGTGCGACGCGAAGCGCATCGTCGATAACGTGCGTTTGTTTCCTGCGTCGCTTGGGGATCGTCTGATCTGAACTTGTGTAGGAGCTCAAGTACCGCCTTGTCACGTCGCTGCATGCCGGCGTAAATCTTACGGTGCGTCTTGTCTCTTTGCATCGCTCTCGCTGCTCCGATCTCCGACCGTGGGCGACGCGTAGACAGCGCGCGTGTGTCGGAGCTATCCATGCAGTCTGGACTGCATGACCTCTGTCGTTCACCTTTGCGAGGGCGCATCTCTTGTTCCCTCCGCATTTAGTGTTGTCCGTGCCTTGACGCGCTCTCCCTCTGTCGTCCGAGCCTGCGAGCGGTACACGGGACCGTGCTTCTCGCATCCTCGATGCTCGATACTTTCTGCCCTGCGAGCGCAATAAAGTGTGGGACAGGGACGTGCGTGCCGGACGGGCTGAGCGCGAGCGATGCTGCGTGGAGCGGCCGTCTGTTAGGCCGCGTTCTGCTGCTCTGCGGGCTGCCTGCAGGCGTCTGCTCTTCTCTTAACCTGCACGCGCTCGGATCCCCGTCCGTTTTCATGCGAACGCGAGACGAGCGCACGCCGGGATTGGCTCGCGCGTCCGCTCGAGCCGTGCACCTTTTATCAGTCTATAGCTCCTCTGCGTATTCCTCATACATCCATGCTGACGCCAGCCGCCCCCAGGCAATCTTCGACTCCTGCCACTCCGGCACGCTCCTCGACCTCCCGCACCACCACTGCAACCAGATCTACGTCCCCTGGCTCTCCACCACCCGCCGCCGCACACGCACCATGCAATACCAGATCACCCGCCGCTTCGCGCGCAGTACGGCCTTCCCTCTCCCCGCACGTCCTATCCCACTAACCCGCACGCAGTCGCACAGCCCTTCGCGCTCCCCGACGCGCCGCCCGACCCCGCGCCCATCACCACGCGGCACAACGCCTCCGCGCCCCTCCCTGCGCCCCCGCGCCCCGCACGCACGCCCCTCTCCGTCGTGCGCCTCTCGCTCGACACGCGCGTGCGCGCGCCGAAGCCCAAGCCCAAGCCGCGGCACGCGCGCTTCCTCTCGCCGGCGCGCGAGACGGCCGCGCCGTTCGACAGCCCCGTGACGTACGACTCGCCCGTGGGGCTGTATGCGTGCGACGGGTGGTGCGAGCCGTGGGACGGGTGCGGCGGCGCGGCGGGCGCGGTGGTGTCGCTGAGCAGCTGCTCCGATCTGCAGCAGAGCTGGGAGAGCGATCGCGTCGGGAGCATGACGACCGTGCGTGCCCTCTTACTTGTGTGCCCGCTGGGCAATGCTGACGCGCGGTGCAGATACTATGTAAATACCTCGGTACGCCTCCGCTGCGCACCGAGACGGGCTGATGCTGACGCTGACGTTCCGCAGAGGAGCACGAGACGGGCGCGCCGTCCTACCGCGAGGTGATGTCGCATATCAAGTACGCGCTCCATCCTCCTCGCGCTGCGCTTGCTGCTGACGCTGGCAAACTCACGACAGCTTCAAGCTGCACACGGTCGCGCGCCAGCTGCACGCATGGACGCGCCAGGAGAGGAAGAAGCACGGGCACGACGTCCCGGGCGAGCTGCGCAGCTTCCAGACGCCCGAGCTGAGCAGCCTCGTCAAGCTGGTGCGTATCGCATATGCTCGTCGCAGTCGCCGTGAGGGCGGTACTGATCCTAACGCGCGTGCAGGACATGGACAAGTCGTTCCGCCTGGGGCTACAAGACGACGCGTCTCGTTCTGCCTGAACTCAAATTCTCGATCGGCGGGCCCGCTGCGCGGGTTGTCCGCTGTTTTCGTTTCTTCGCCATCTGTCGTATATCTCTCTAGTTTCGTATATATCTGCTATATTGCTAATACCTATGCCTATATCCCTCGTCTCTCCACGCTGACATACCCCATGCAACTGATAACAAGATAACTCAAATGGACTACTATTACATTCTTCCCTCTGTCTCTGCCTTATCGCGTTGTCATTGTGCTTCTACTGTAGTGACCTACATAAATTGTCGAAATGGAATCTACGGACTCTGGCCTTCGATGTGATAGTGGTGTGCTGCTCTGCAATAAAAAGCTCAGCATTTAATAATTCACTTTCATCAGGCTCAGTCCTTACCTAATTGTTCTATATTTCCAGTAGCTGTCATGTATTCCTATGCTCATATCGTGGCACACCAACATTTCCTGCTGATGCCGTCCTCGCTGATGCCGTCCTCCACCCAGCCCTCCCAATGCAGTTTCTGCTCATGGATATTATACTTATTGTTCACTTTTAACAAGGTCCCGTAGTGTAGCGGTTATCACCCAAGATTCTGATTCAAGCCACGTGACCAATCACGTGATTGGCGAATTCTTGAAACCCAGGTTCGATTCCTGGCAGGACCTTCCTTTTTCAGGTGAAGCCACATGACTCGCGAACAGCTCGAGATAGAAAAATTCGATTTCATTTGTTTTTTGGCACCTGTTGGCCGTGTTCACTGCGGAACCAAGTGTCCAATGTCCTCAAGAGATTAGGTATGGCATTTTAAGTATGGCTACCTGGCGCAATGGCTAGCGCATTTGGCTTCGATTGCCGATATACCAAAAGGCTGCAGGTTCGAGTCCTGCGGTGGTCATCTGTAATGTCTGCTAGTGCAAGCTAGTGTGCATTGCGGAAATCGTTTTGCGGCGCGTTGTTTTGTATTCCTTCGTGGTCAGATAGAACGTGCTTGCTTCCAAAAAGGTGGAAAGCAAATAAATCCCATCACTGCGCAATTTTCGGGAATTATTGGAATGCAGTTTTCATTAACTTCCCTCTTTTGCATTCCAAGTATCGCAATACGATACAGTATAGTACATTACATTACTTGTATAGGGCATGCATACAACAGGATTCATGGCACTCGTTTACTTACTCGCTGCCGCATCCGACATCATCATGGTATTCAAGTGGTTGATGTCACGCGCGCCGCCCCGTGCTCGCAGCCCCCAAAACGGATGCATCTCCGGGTCTGCAGGCATCATGTCACGGTATCCTGCCTCGAGCTCACTCTGCTCGTGAAGCACGAACTGCTCGCGCACCCGCAAGTACGCCTCGCGCTGCCCGAGCGCGCCATACGCAATGCACAGCTGCCCGAGGTGCATCGTGTAGAGATCTGCGTCCTGCACGCCCTCCTCCTCTGCGAGCGCGATCGCGCGCTCGCTCGGGCGCGTGAGGAAGTCGGCGGGCATGTGGCGGCCGGAGTGCAGCAGCCACGCGAATACCTCAGTAGGGTGGTGGCATAGCATTGCTGCGAGCTCGGCGCGGCACTTGTCACTTGCGCGGGGACTGCGGCAGGCGGTACAGGTGCATCTGAAGCCGTATGGCACGAGCTGGGCCTGGCGCGTAGCAGCAGGCGCGAGGAGCTGGATGTAGCTGATGGAAATCTCGTCTCCGGCTTGGATGGGCCGCACGGCTTGGAGCTTGAAGGAGAAGGACAAAAAATCGAACTGGACCGCTGCGTTTGGGCGGCAGCTAGGCACTTGTCAGTAGCTGGAGGAATAATGATAACGGTTGGATGGCACACATACTTGTGATTCAGGCGTGACAGCGTCTCGCACACTCCACCGAATTGCAGAATCTTTTCGTCGTCGGGGATGTTGGGGACGAGGGCCTTGAGCTTCTTCTTCGAGATGCCAAACATGTTCGAGCACATTATGCCCCACAGAGGACCGTGTCCGTCATGTTTGTGCCTGTTCGTCAACGCGCGATATGCCGCTCTCTATCCCCATCGTCAAGAAGCGTCCCCTTGTAACAATGCGACACGCACCTTCTCGCGCGGGAGGCTCTTCAGAAGCACCTTCATCACGCCCTCCTTGTCCGCGTGCGCGTGCGCGAGCTGCTCCGCGGCGCTCTCGTTATCATAATTCGGCGTGCGCGTCATGCGCCACCCCGCGACCGACGCGAGCACCAGCGCCCGCTCCGCAAATACGAGCTCGCCCGCAGCGATGTCCCGCGTCGCGAGCATCCCCAGGCCCGCGCCCGCCACGGCCGCGACACGGTGCGCCGGCGCGCGCGGCGTAGGCACGGCATGCGGGAAGCCCGGCTGCGCGAGGAGGGGCGCTTTCATACCTGCGGGGATCGCGCAGGCCGTGTAGCCGCCCGGCGCACATTCGGCGGGGTCTTCGTATTTCGGGGGGATGGTGGTCACCAGGAGGGACTGTAGGATGAGCGGCCGCGCTGCTTGCGCGGCGGTGAGCGGCGCATCGGCGGCACGGGCGCCGAGGGTGAGTGGCGCGCTGGCGCTGCATTGCGTGAGGTCAGGTGCTTTGGTGCCGGGCGCGGGAGGCAGGCGGCGGCAGGAGGATTTGTGCCTTGCCCAGTCCTGCTTTTGGCAGGTTTGGCTCTGCATGTATGTTAGGAGTGCCGGTGAGGATATGCGCACTATACATACGCAGTAAAAAGCTTCCTTGCAGCCGACGCACGCACGCAGTGGTTTGCCTCGCGCGGGGAGTGCGGAGCACTGGTGGCATTTCTTTTCAGGCATTGTGAAGTGTGTCGGATGAAGACGATGGGTAGATGAGCGGGCAGACGGTAGGAATTTGTGTTAGAGATTTTTTTGTTATGCCTTCGTCTTTTATAATGCCCTGCATTATCAAAGCACACGCCCCGCGATTTTGTGGACTTATTGTCCACTTCTTCGCGTATTGTTTCGCGGCTTTGGTCAAGGCACCATGAGGTGTGGCAACAGATCAAAGCACACATTAGATATCAGCAAGCCAAAGCAGGTTCGAGTAGAAAACTTGCCATAACGATAACAACGCAAGACAAGCGGTATGCCAGTGATGCAGAAAGCAAAATGCGACTGGCTGTCGCAATGACGGACAGGTTTGGGTCAAGGCGAACCGGTACAGACGGCGTATTTTATCCCGCTGGAGCATATCCGTCATATGATTCTCATGCCTTGCGCCTTTATTCCTGTCTGCAATTGTTAACTCGGCATGGTGATAGGCTGGCGAAACATACCCACCACGATCAAGGGCGAACTTCGAGGCTTTGCGTGGAAAAAAGTAAACACAGATAGGACAATAACTGAAATGAGTTCATGCACAACCACGAACGAGATCTTCGATCCAATGCGTCGTTTCAGCATCGTGCAATTGGCCATGCGTACCGTAGTAAGGTTAGAGGTCTGAGCAGGAACGAACATGGGCTTTTGCAGCAATTGACGCCGTTGTCCCATGGCCGAGATTTCCCGGCCCGTCAACAGGGAGTCGCTGCTCAGACGGGTTGAAGAAGTTCATTGATCGTGTTTTGTATTGTCTAGTAGACAGTAGGCTATTTTGTTCTTTGTTCGCGACTCGTCACTCGCGATCATTCCTGATTTCAACAGCGTCCTACAAGTCACCCTATTCACGAAGCCTGACCAATTTATTACAGACTAACATCGATGTCTTTCTTCCGTGTCTATGGTATATACCTACAAGCAAATCCAAGTTCCCTCTCGCTTACAAGCCGCGTCTGACCGAACAGCTCTTTGCCTTTCACTTGGACGGAGCGGTTATACGTTTGGGTCGAGACAGACGATAGGTTCGGTAACGACGCGGCGTCAAGTCAAATAAGTCATCCAGCGATCTCGGAGAGGTCTGCTCGCGCAGCCGCCAGAACGGATGCATCTCCGGCTTCTCGGGCATGAAAGCGCGATACGCGTTGAGCCCACACGAAGGCCTGCCCGTCTGCACCGGGACATGCATCCCTCGATCACGCGCCCACAGGTAGCCCTCGCGGTCGCCAAGCACGCCATAAGCCATGCAGAGAATACCAAGGTATTCCCCGTAATCGTCTCCGGCCTGCAACTGCTCCTTCTCAATGAGCATCACCATCTCACGGCAAGGCCTCGTGAGGTAGTCGTCCGGCAGCGCACACTTGTAGTCGACAAGCCAGGACGTGATGTCGTGGTGATACTCGACCGCCGGCGGAGACCAGATCAGTTGGTGGCGCCGCTCGTCGGTCCGGGGATCGCAGCACGCATCGCAGGTGCATGTGAAGTTGTAGAATAATTCGAGAAATTGACGGCGCGTCTTGGTGGGTGCGTATTGATTGGTGTAGCTGATAGTGATCTCTGCGCCAGCGCGAATAGGCCGCGCGGCGTGGAGCGTGAATGAGAAGGATGGGAGGTCGAAGGTCACTATTGCGTTCGGGCGACAGCTGTACGTGCATATCAGCGGCTGCGAAGGAGGATGGAATGGAGGATAGACATACCTGTGGTTTACGCGAGACAGCGTCTCACACACGCCGAAGCATTCGAAGTCCTTTTGTCGTCGTCGGTATTTCGCGGAAAGTCTCCTTCAGCTGTTGCCCTAGCTCGAGAAAATTGGTGCACATTACGCCCCACATTGGGCCAGGTGCACCGTCATACGTTTGCGCATTTGAGAGTGCGCGATACGCGCCTTCCTGCTCGCGACCGTCAATAAACGTCTTTTGTCAATGAGAGACACACACCTTCTCGCGGGGCATGCGACTCAGGAGACGCATTAGCTCGTTTTCGCAGCGTGTCGCTCGCGCCCAAAAGGCAGCTCTCAAATCCTGCTCGTTCATTTTGTCCTTGGGTATATGCTCGGGCCTGACAGGTCTCGCCTCGCACTGCGTGATAAGCAGAGCGCGTTCTGCGAAGATAAGCTTGCCCGCGGAGATGTTCTGCGTCGCAACGAGGCCCCAGTCCTTCCCCTGCACAGACGCAATGCGGTGCACTGGCGAGGAAGGCGCGGGGACTGCATGCGGGAAGCCCGGCTGTGCGAGGATGGCGTCCGTGATTTCCTTGGGTAGCGCGCACTCCGTGTGGCCGCCGGGCACGCGGCCAAGTTTGTGCTGCAGCGGGATGGTGGTGTAGACTACGGGCTGGTCCCCGGGCCGGAGATTTGAGGAGGCCGCGCCGGGAGGGGTCAAGTACGATATCAATGTCCTGAGCATCACGGGAAGATTAAAGGGTGGAAGAGAAGTCGTTTGGATTTGGATGCCTTCCCCTTTTAACGTCTACCCGATGTCCAAGCGCTGGCCCTGCGGCAATGTGGCAAGCAAGGTGGCTCGTTGTCAATCTGCTTGTACATTAACTTACACTTGTATAGGAGCAAAGCGCAGCTAGATGAGTGGCATGGAACAAAGGAAAAACGTTGGCGTGCGGTATCGAGGCAAAGCGGATGCGAAGGCGGTCTCAGATGGAGATCGGGAGCAAAACACATGCCGCTTGTATCAGCATGACCATCGAGCCGTCCGTCTAGGATATTGCCCTGTGTGCTCAGACCAACCCAGTATTCGGGCCCACCAGAGGTCTTGGACTGAACCATCAACAGAAAATCTTCCCAGCTAGAAATGTTTCGCAATGGCGGGCACACCGGAATCGTCGACCCAGTCGGCTTGGACCTGTCTGTGTTATTGAAAAGGCAACGATGGAAGAAAATTACTGCGATAGAGCACCAGAGAAGCGCAGACTAGATGAGGGAAACGAAAGCATAGCGCGCAATGAGAAGGCAAACGCATGTCCGAGGGCACCAAGGTGCGCTTTGATCCGCAGGCATAAGCAGCGCATGGCAAGCGTGCAGGTTGGCTTCTGTTACGCAATAGTCGGCCAGAGATGCTGTCGAGGACCCAAACATAAGAAACAGCAGGCCGAGAGCAATTTCCTGGCAGACCGAGACGTTGGTGATTGTCATTCGAGAAATGTAGGGATCGCGGATGACAGGGAAGGTCCCGATTAGCCATATAGCCGGACCGTGGGACACCAACCATTCGGCGCGGACGAGTTCGTGCTGAACTTGGACGGGAATCCCTCGAGACCGCCAGCCTGAGCTTCACGTTTTGGAGACGGAAGCCCGTATGAAATGAAAGGCGCAGACCCATTATCATGCCAACGTCTATGCGAAACCGTGGATGTCGGCCATGACGCCATGTCTTGCCGGAACTCACATATGTCCTTCGGCGCGAGGACCAGAGTCCAATCGCCAGAAAATATCAGGCGACTCTGCTCGCAATCCAGACCCTGGAAATGCAGGATGAAATATTGAGGATCACGGTGCGAGATATATCATGCGATCAGTGCCCGCACAGGAATACCCGAAAAAAAAAAAACATGTTTGCAATTAAGTAAGAGGGCTTCTGGAGGGAGGATGGAGCGTCACTTACTGTCAGGGCGAAGCTGGCGCAGACGTCTTTCAAGTCGTGGCTGCATCATGATCCCGCTTCACAGACGCACTTCGTAGAACAGAAGGTGCTGACATTGATGATAGTGAGAAGCTCTTGCAATTTGCCCTCATATCAGGAGCGTCAAAATCAGCACATGGCTATCTCCGATGAGTAAAAGGTACGAGATTATGAACGGAAGGAACGACCGTTGGGAGCCGTTGAGTAGCCGGGCGGTGGATGAGAGTAGTCGGCGCAAGACACGTTTCCGCGTCTGCTACGTAACATGGGCACGAGGAGAGAATGCCATGCCCCAGGGTCGCCTGCGCCATTGAAGTTGGCCCGCGCTTAGTCGTGCTCCTGGAAGCGCTGTATTCCATAGAGTAAAGCCAAGTACATTAGATTGCCACGAGGCTGCTAGGCAGAATCGCACGTAAATGCTAATAGCCCCAGTGAGAGCGGCGCTGCGTCCCATAGGCACTATACCAAAGAAAGGCGAACGGATCATCTGGAGCGAAAAAAACGTACCTCATGAAGACTGAATTGCCCTGCTGACCTGATAAAGAAGGATTAGCCACGGCGCCGCGCTGCATGAAACTGGACGTCATGAATTATGGCTTCATCAGCGCATTTGAAGATTTCCTGATCATGATCAGGAGATGAACGGTTACATATGATGAAATACGCGAGCATACCTGCGTCCATTATCTTACATATCGTCTACCTCATCTTCACCAATATACGATCCGCTGTCGATCTCGTCCAAAGTCAGCTCGCGATGCGCGTATGCGAGCATGGAAGTATAATGAACTTGTGAGAGGGTTTCTCGAAATGAACAGGATCGAAAGCCGATGAAGATGCTGTCAACTCGGTGATCAATACTGCGTTGTAACTTAGGATAGAAGTGGACATGAATACGGGGAAAACGGACCTGATTTTCGACCTTAGCCTCGCATCGCTATCTAGGTGATCGTATGATCTCGCACGAGATTTACTAGTGATCTAGCATCTTGCAGAGCAACACGTCAGAAGTATTGAGACGATTCTGGATGGGTAATGGGTCGATGCCTACATGTCAGATGATTTTTTTTTTGGGAAGCCCGGCTTGAACAGAATAAGTACGTCAAGTGTCTATTCCGATATGTCGCAGTATGCTGATTAGATCGTCAGCGACGTGGTGACTGGACATCATGGATGTTGTGGTGAGCGTAGTACACTCTGGATGGAAAGCAGTATCGGCAATCGGATCGAATCTGATGAACCGAACTCCGGTGGGGTTCCTCGGAGTCCAGCTCATCACTAGCTCATCCCACTCAACACCTTTAGCAGCGTTCCAATTTGTCCTACACTAACCATCCAGCATGTTGATTATAGATGACATCCCGTGTGTCTACTATTTCTTGTTCCTTTTGGGGTAATCTCAAAGGGAACGACGAGCATGCCACGGCCACGCTGCATCACTGAGCGTCAGCATGATTGATTCTTCGGAGAGAAGTATCATAGAGGCACAGCAGTAAGCCATCCCTGTTCTGCGTCTGCGTCCAAGAAATGAGCGCTGGCTGATATCCTGAGTTCTTTACTCAGACATACTTAGTTCTCCGACTGCTGTGCATGCTGGCTGTCAATCGCGACAGCCTCCAAGTTGACTCACAATCCGCCTGGGAATTTGCACGGAATATCCTGAACCCAATGGACTTGACGAATCTTCCACCGCCCTGCGTCGTGATTCCATGGCCGCGGTGCCATCAATCGCAACAAATCCTGAGAAATGGTCGGTCTGTAGCGCTCCGCTTCAATCTATGCCTTTCAGGCAGGTTTGACCAGGGTAATCCTCGCTCGTTTAGAACACGACGCAATGATTTGACATCGTTAAAATTATCTCCGTATCGTAAGTGTTAGTCTTCTCATCGTCCATCGACAGAAGTGCTGGATCGCTACTTCCTTTTCGTTCGCGAAGGTCGGCATGCCGCATTTACCCAGTACAGCCTGGCCCTGAGTATAAAATGCACGCTTGCGGACTGGATTACAACTAAGCTCCCATCTCTTTCGAGTTCCTCATTACCCAGAAAATCGCCATGATTTACGGTGTTCCCCCTCTGTACAAGGCGCCGCTTCTCGTCGCATCCGGCGTCTGGTTCTACATTGCCTCGACGCCACCGAACGCGGCGCCGAAGGAGGAGGAAACGAAGCGATACGGCGATCAGGACTTCCTCTCGCGGTTCTTCCCATGGCGTAAGGCCGCCATTCTGGCCGGCGTACGCTTTCATCCCATCTTTTCTTCACTTCGTCGCTGACTTCAACACTACGTCCACCCTGACAGCTATCCTACTGGTCCAGCATCGTCGCTGAGAGCGCCGTTCTCGTCGCCTCGGCCTACCCTACGCTCCCAATCTCGCGCCCCGTCCTGAACGCCCTCGTCCCTATTGGCCACACCGCGCACGCGATCTCCCTCCCACCAAGCTGGCTCTGCGGCTTCGCCGCGCTCACGCTCGGCGGCGCGCTGCGCCTCGCGTCGTATCGACACCTCGGCAGCCTCTTCACGTTCCACCTTACGATCCGCGACGAGCACAAGCTCATCACGAGCGGGCCGTATGCGCTCGTACGCCACCCGAGCTACCTCGGCGCGCTGCTCACGATGGGCGGCATGGTCGCATGCATGTTCGGGCCCGGTTCGTGGCTTGCGGAGTGCGGCTGGCTTGAGACCGTCGCGGGTAAGGCGGTGTGCACGGGCGTCGTCGGGTGGGCGCTGTATATGAGCGCGATGCTTCTCGGGCGCGTGCCGACGGAGGATCGGATGCTGCGCAAGGAGTTCGGGAAAGAGTGGGACGAGTGGGCGCGGCGCACGCCGTATGCAGTTGTGCCTGGGCTTTTCTGAGGTGCGTGTTGAGCTTTCTATGCTGACGGTCGTGCTGATGGTGTTTGTCGGGGCAGGATTTCGCTTGCTCGACGCATTGATACCCCGACCACGATCGCTATCACCATGCACCATCTTTCGCTCTCGTCATGTTCTCGTCATCGTTTTCTGTGCTAGTCCCTGATTCTGTTGTTGTACTGTGACTGTGCTACCCTGTACTCAGCTGTACGACGTGTCACAATTAGCTGTTGTTCCATCCTACTCCTCGCACCCGCCTCGCATCGTCTCGTCAGTCGAAGTGGCCCACCATTGCGGGAAATGGACCTCTCGCCAATCGCCAAGATGAAGTTGTATCGAAGCCGGATATCATCCTCGTAGCCGTTTTGGCCTAGAGGCTGTCCTCTGTCGCCGATCCACCACAGACGCAACGGGTTCAGGCACGTACACTAACTGCACCTGTAAAGATTTATTGCATTGTTTCGCAGGTGATTCTCGGGACATATTCTTTTATATACGCCCAAATTCCCCTGACCTATCTTTCCGCCCAATAGCCTTAACGCAGATGGGACGGACCTCCGACCACGCCGCCTCTACCTGCGTTCGGCTCAGTTCGCCAGCACACCACGTTCCAACATGGCTTCTGCCTCGCGGCACTCCTCCAGCGGACTGCCCTGCCACTGGAAACCCCACCGCAGGAGGATGCCCTCGCGCCAGCGCCGCAGCGCGTCCTCGTCCGCCGGCAGCGCACCGTCGTACTCCGGGCCGTTGAACTCATACATAAGCCCGGTCTCGCGCGCCGCGGCGACGACGGCGTTGGCGGATGCCAGGCGGCGGTCCTCGTAGACCTGCATTGCGGCCGGGATAGTGTCGCGCGTGGTACGATTGTGCGCGAGCAGGCGCGCGAGCATGTACGCGTCCTAGGCGCCGGACGGGTAAGCTGGTGGGTCAATGCATGTGGAGATGGTTCTTACCTCCATGGCTTGGCCGGCCCCGGCGGAGACGTGCGTCGTCATGGCGTGCATCTACATGGCAATGAGGGCGCGAAGGCAAGAGTAAGGCGGCGAGGCGTACGGCATCTCCAAGGATGGCAACGCGCCCGTGGCCTGCGAATGGGACGAAGCCCAAAACGTGGACCGCCCAGCGCGATACGGTTGGCTCTAGTGCCTAAAGGAAGACAACCTGTAAGTTCGTGGATGGAGGAGAGGACTTGACGAGACAGAACCTGAAGGATCTCCTGCACGTCTGGTTCCCAGTCTACATAGTGCGCGAGGGCCTCCTCCTTTGGTGCGTCCTCGACCCACTTGCCAGCGAAGGGTGTGCCTTCACCATCAGGGACAGTGTAGAACGCGAGAAAGTTGATCATGGAGCCATTTGAGATTGGGTATGCGATTATGTGCTGGGGACAACTATATCAGGCATTGATCTACGACTGGAAATCCAAACGCTTGACCCACCTTCCCCTTGCCGCTATACTGGAGATGATGAAATGTTCGGGTAACGTTATGGACAAATATGAATGGCAAAACGCACGCAGATTCCGGTGCCGGACCAAATTGGGTGATCCGCACGCACTTTCGAGGGAGTGATGAGACTCCGATACACCATCGTCCCGGTCCACCGCGGGTCGACGCTCTTCGAATACGCATCAGATGTTCTGAGCCCTGGAGGAAGGCGGCCGGGGGCCAGCAGCTCTTGGCCTAGCTGCGCGCGGACAACGGAGCGAATGCCGTCGGCACCAACCAGCACGTCCGTCGTGGTAGTCTCGCCGTCTGCGAAGTGCAGCGTGAGCGAGCCGTCGCCGTTGTAGGTGTACTTCAAAAGGCGCTTGGACGTGTGGATAGTGCAAGTCTTAGGGAGGAGGTCCCGCAGCATGTCTACGAGATGCATGCGGTGAAGAGGAACAGCTCCGTCTGGATAATGGATGAAGTTCATGATTTCGGGTCGACAATATCCTAGATGGCTGAACTCACATGGAGACACAAGCCGATAGAGATCGACTCCACCTTTTGGATCATCTGCACGGCGAAACATGACTGATGGTTCTGTAGAGTACGTCAGTATCGGAGAGACATTTTACAATTCTATCGTCTGGGGACGACATACCATCCTTTTCCTGAGGAAGCGGAAATTTCCGCTTCGTCATCTCGGCCTCAAATCCTAGGCTCTGCATAACATCCCATGTGCGACTCCATACTGCCAGCCCAGCTCCCACAGTCCCAATCTCGTCCGCGGCCTCGTAGATGTCCACAGGTATATCACTATATTTCCCGAGCGCGACGGCGAGGGTCAGTCCTCCAATGCCGCCTCCGCTACACGAAAGGCCTGTCAGCTACGGCATCGCCGCAAACATGGAACGGCAGCGTACCAAATTGCAATACGAAACTTGGGGGATGACATTTGTCGTACTGGGCGAAAAATAAAGCAAAGATGGCAGATGGCAGGGATGAGATTAAATAAGCACAGCGCACGTCCGCAGTTCTTAGCCTCGTCTCTGAATTAAGACCTGCTTAGATACCGATCGTGCTTCTAGCTGATCCACGACAGTGGCCTATAGATGATGGTTTATGTATCAGAAAAGTTCTGAACAGTCTCACTGCGCATCCAGGAGGATAGAGTTGACGATCGGCAGCGTGGGTATGGCAAGACGACAGAACGATGCCTGAATATTGGATTTGCTTCTGACCATCAGGAACTAGGTGAAGTGGCCGTAGGCAAAACAAGAGTTGACCTGAAGCTTCTCGGTTTCATCAATAACGAATCACGAATGGGCCGTGCCGATGAGAGTGAGCACGAGAAATATGTCAGAAGCCGTAGATGGATCGGGAAAGACTCGAAGACATGATGATGATAATGATGCGGCAGCGAACTCGCGCATCGCGTAATGTAAGGGACGATCGTAGTGCGTTACAAGAGTGTAAAAAAGGAATTAGAAAGGCATTGTAGTCGACTACGACAATATACACAACGGCCTGTCAGTCGGTGCAGAAAGTTGAGATGATATGGTCCGCATTATATCTGCATACAAAGCTGCATCATTTATTCTAATGAATCCGGTCACAAGAAGGGTCATCTTGCAAAAGAGTAATGGCTCCTTGAATTCGCTGCCGCACTGTGTGGTATTCTAATGGTTCGAAATCAGGGTTTCTGGCGGGCTCCCTAAAAAGCCTCAATAATGCCTGTTCACTGTAGTGTTGCAGGAGGTCACGAAGTGGCTCTGAGATGTGATCTTGGAAGAAAGGTTCCATGGGCCCAGCTTCCTTTGCATTGCACCAGCGGACGGGGCCGCCCGAGTTCCGGTTTTCAATGATGTTATCGAGCGCTAGTTGCCCGAATGCTTTGGAGAACTGTGTCTTCATAGACGTATATTCGTAGCCAGATGGTTTGATGGCGTATGCCTTACTGTAAAGCTTCCGCAGAACGCAGTAGCCCAAGACCCAAATGAAGGATTCGATATCGTGCTGGGGTGTATGCTCGACGGGCCGTTTCCATTGTGCTGCTTGCAAAAGCTCAACTGCCATGAACTGAAGCGTGCCCTACAATCACGTAAGAATCAGAAGAAGATAAAAACCGAGGAACATACGGTGAGAGCTGCGCCGCGTTGCGTCTGAAACGTTGTCCTTCTCCTGATGGAAGCTTCAGTGATACCGACTGGTCGGAGGTTGTCGTTGTATTTAGTTACGGGCGCGACATGTTCCAGCGTTGAAAGCTCTGCGTCCGCGGGCATGTGTGCGAACTCGATATCGTGAAGGAATCCCGCGGCCCCAAGAGCGTTAGCATCTTCAGCTAGGAGAATATTTCCGGCGCTGATATCGCGGTGAAGAATTCGTTGTTTCCACAGGAACTCGTGTGCTGAATAAATGATATCAGATTGAGAAACAACTAACGTTTTGAGCACGCACCGTCTAGCGCATCCAGCAGCCCCTGCAGTAGCTCGGTATCGGACCGGTAGTCCCATAGAGGACGGCCAACTGGGCTCAGTATCAAACGATGAAGCACGGGCGTCTCGACCTGGGCATCATCAGGTTCACGACGTAGATAGCGAACCGTAATGCGCTCAGGTATGCCTTCGACACGAACGAGAACGTCGCCACCTGTAACGAATTGGGAGAGACCAGCGCAATGCCCTTTGATGGACGTATAGATGTCTGATTCCTTGTCGCGTTTACTACTCCGCCACGCAGTCTTCATCACAAATTCTTCGTCTGATAGCTTCTGTCCAAGGTATTTTCGAACCCGCCAGACGACAGTGCCGCGTCCGAGAAGAGATATCGAACTCCACAAGGGCGGACCCACTGTACACCATCGAGTAGTCGTGTCGGCGCCAATTGGATCGATGATGTGGGCCGGATAGTCGATACCAGTGAGCCGTAAGCCATCCTCGTCCCCAAGCAGCCTGACGGAGGGATCAAGCCCAAGATCCCGCGAATCCACAGACGCGAAGCTGCGGACGACGGCAACGAACAATTTGGTGTCTTCCCACATGTCGTGAACGGGAGATAGGATTACGCCGCCGCGATCGAATACGCCAACACAAAACCGGGTCCCAAATATGAGCAGGCCAACCGAGAAGAGGAGGAATGGACGCGAAGACATATGAAGACGGGCGTAGTCGGCGGATTGAACGACAAGATCATGGATGGTGTCAGGTCTCGACCCGGCGGGCTTGGGGCCCTGCTCCTTCGAAGGCTTCACTTCAACGAAAGCAGACCGATGCCGCCACAGACGTGCCATCCTTTCCGAGCCCTGGAACCCATCACCAGAGGGTCCGTCATCTGTGACGGTAAAATCTGGGTTCACGCTCGGAAAGCCGACCGTATGATGCTCTTCTTCCGGTAGCAGGTAACGACCTTTCACAAAGGAGCGGGAAGGGGGGGAAATGGTGGTATTCTGTTGAGCCGTGCTCCTGTGATCCCCAATGATATCATTGAAAATAATGGCCTAGAGATCGGATGCTATGAGAACGCCGTACAGGTCCTGTCTCAGACACGTACCAGATGAGGATACATCTCCGTCTCTCGCTTGTTCCGCATAGAAGGTTGTCTCTCAGCTGCTGACACCAGACTCTGTAAAGCATCTTTCTCGGCTATATGGGTTTCAGCAAAATTGAGCACGTAGGCATCATCCACTGTGGCTGCATACGCATCGACCTTGAGACGCGTGAAGACCTGATCATCATGGTACAGGACCTTCCCTGAGAGCTCGGCCTTGAGAAACTTGCGCTCGGCATCATGGTCAGACGATAGATTTTCTAGCGCGCCCAAGTAAACCTTACGAGGGGAGACGAGCGAGCCGGAGTTAAGAGGATCAGTGGACATGGCGGAAGACGACGCTCGATACGGCGTTACTCACCATATTTATGTGCAAGGTCTTTCGGGATTATGGAAATATTTGATTGGACCAGATGGGCGGACAAAGGCACCGGAAAGACAGGAATAGGGAACAATGCAACACGCTCAAGCCACGTTCCAGTGTCCGAAACGAAAGGGCTAGATGCAAACAAATTCTTCGACTGTATGATATCGATTACTGCCGGAAGAGCCCGTTTCAGTTTGTTTATCGATGCTTTTACCTCTGTCTGGGGTTCAGGGTATCGGCGGAGTATAATCAAATAACGGCTTCTAGAGTGTTGGGAGAGGCAAGGCGTCAGTAACGGGAACCACATGAAAACGCAAAGAAGGATTGATAATATCTGCCAATAAGAACCCTATCAACAGAGCGTAGTCTCAGATGGTACTGGCTTCAACCCAGGCCACGTAGGGCAATAGCGCCGTGCAGACTCCAGTTGAATTAAAGTGTCCTCACCGGAGCGTGGCACCGCAATAAGTCAACGTCGGACCCCGAGAATTATATAAAATTCGCTAGGGCAGCTGAGATGTACGAACCTGAGGTATACTACGTGAATCCGGTATCGAGGGGATAGTGTGCCCTTGATGAAGTTGAGCGTTGAACGTTGAACGTGTTGAACGCCTTGAACATCGTATTGTCCCGAATTGTGCCCGCAAAAGCGGCAAAAGTCGATTTTGGTCCGCGGCACGTGAGATTTAGGGCCGGTCGGATGCCGCCATTGGCATGTACTGCCTTCGACCGCGCTTCGACCGGTTGCAAAGGTAAGTTACAATATCAATGATTGATACTCTGACTGTGGGCACTGGACACTACACACTACATATTAGTGTGGTAAACCGTGACACAACGCCCACGAGAGCCACCATTAATAGTCGACCTCTGGCTCTCAGGATCAGTCAGTAATATGAATGACCTCTCCTTCGTTCTCCTGGATCTCTCTCCAAAGCTCATCGATGCATGGCAGCGGGCATTTTCTCAGCATGTTCCGGAAACCATCCGAGGCAGGTTCACCTTCGTGCGCTCTATACTGAGCGACCTCGCCCCGCCGCACAACCAATTCGACTGCATCGTGTCCCCAGCTAATTCCTACGGCAAACTAGACGGCGGGTACGTCTTCTCGGGCCCTCTCATCGCACCCACAGCTCTAATACACCCCAAATCCAGGTTTGACTACTTCCTCTCAGAAGCCCTAGCGCCGCCCGACGACACGGACGCCCCCACGCGCCTCGCCCAGTCCACGCTCTACGCACAATGGAAGGGCTACGCGCCCCCGGGCACATGCACGCTCATCCCGCTCGCACACACGCCGTGCGCCGCCAACCCGCACGCCTGCGCCTTCATCGCGCTCTGCCCGACGATGCGCGTGCCGGAGGTGGTCACCTGGAACCGCGAGGTCGTGTACAACTGCATGTGGGCGCTCCTGAACGCGCTGGACCGCCACAACAGCGCGGTGGGGGAGGGCGGAGGCGCCAGGATCCGGACGGTGCTGATGACGGGGTTGGCGACGGGCTCGGGGTGTGTGCCGGCGGAGCGCTGCGCGCAGCAGATGGCGCTTGCCGTGCGCGATTTTGCGGAGGCCGCTGCGGATCCGGCGAAGTGGAGCTCGCTGAGCTGGGCGGATGCGAAGGGCTATGCGGCCGATGGGCGGCGTACTTATGGGAATGAGCGTTAGTCTGGTTTTTCGTTGCATTATTGTCAGCTCCGTGTTAAGCGTTTGTGTTAAGCGAGTTCGCGCCTCCGTCTTGTGCATGATATCTGCCGCGTAACTTGAGGCCTCACAGAGAAATGTCGGTCGCAGTTGAAGCAGGTCCCGGTTTTAGAATTGTTGCGTCCAGAGGTACTTACATGTGCGACTTCGACATCGCTCAGGAATTCTATCGCACCAAAAGCATTGAGATATTCAGCTAACAGAGCACTTTTAAAGTGGATATGGCTAAGAATGACCTTCAGCTTCCACAGCAACTCATACTCTATATCTGGAATATCAAATCGAGCGGGAAAACATGGCCGGATATCGCACCATTGAAAGCATCCAGAAGTCCCCGTAGACGCTCGGTCCTGGGACGGTAGTCCCACTGTTGGCCCAAGATCAGGCGATGGGGTATAAGAGAGCTGGAATATCGAAATTGATCTAGCCATGCTGATCTTACGAGACTGTCTAGTCCTTGAAAAGTTGAATTCCACTCACCGGGGCGCATTAACGGTAGATGCAGTCAATACTGACGGCTTGGATACGAGATAAAATCAAGTCGAGGAACACTAAGGGCCATGCTGCTGTAGAATGTTGTCGAAATTCCGCAGTTCGCCTGTCGTCGACGTCGTTGTCAAGACTCAAGCCACTCAAGAATAAGTTCTCGAGCAAGCTGCGTTGAGTCAAGTCAAGCTCAAGCTCAAGGAGGCAGGCCATTCCCACGGATTCTACACCTTTGCCTCCTTACGACCATCTTGACATCCTCGCCATGCACAGAGCGACGTAAGTGCCGACCATGTCCGCATCGATCTCTCTGGACGAAGAGGCGCGCCTCTACACCACAAACGCGGAGCGCGAGAAGTACGAGTCGCTCGCGACGCTGTACGGCATCGTCGTCGCGCTCGACTACCTCGAGCGCGCGTACGTCCGCGACGCGGTCACCGCAGCCGAGTGAGTGCCGCCTCTGATTTATCTGGGCTGCTGCTAAGGAGGCGAAGAGGTATTCGCCGGCGTGCACGCGGCTGTTGTCGCAGTACATGACGATGCTCAAGCTGGTGGGCGACGACGTGCGCAGCATCGAGGAGTTTATGAGCCGGTATCGCGTGCGTGTGCAGATGCAGTCTCGCGTTGTCTATTGCTGAAGGCTTTCCTAGATGGACCATCCCGCTGCGCTGCACCGTCTTAAAGTCGGCGTGCCCGCGACTGTGGAGCACTCCAGCGAAGCCGGCCCAGAAACGGGCAAGTGGGTCGCCGAGACCACACAGGTACGACGCAGACCTTCTTCTCGGAGCTATCTGACAGGCCTTTGGCTGTCTGTAGAGCTTCATCACGTTTATGGATGCACTGAAGCTGCGGCTGCGCGCGAAAGACCAGCTGCATCCCATCTTGCAGGAGCTGGTCACTGGCTATGCGCGGTTCAAAGGCAGCAAAGACTGGGAGGGGCGCAGCAAGATGGTCGGATGGTAAGCCTTCGACGCTCAGCCGTGACCTGATGCGACATGAGTGCTAACTATGGTTGGACAGGCTGATTACGCTGAACGGAATGAAAGCATCGGAAGAGATCACCGAGGAGCAGTCACGCCAGCTACTCTTCGATGTGGACCATGCATATGCGGAATTCTTCAGGAGCCTGAGTGGCAAAGGGTAGTCGTCGCAGCAGTTGGAAATCGCCGGCAATTTATTTATTCCTTGTACCACTACTGTAGTAATCATATGTGGCCCTTGCTTCTCCTCGACCTTTCACTAAGTGAATTACCGCGACAATACTACGGCTGGACTGAGACGCATACCGACATGCAGCTACAAATGCCATCACGTGCCCATCCAGTCGACTCGCGTTTTCAGGTTCCTTTTCTTCTCCACCACACACACCTTCTCCTCGACCAAGACATATTCACCGTCATTATACCCTACGTATACGGCATGTCGGCCCAAAAAATACCAACACCCCCGACCCCATCACCCAGCTCCATCTCCGACTTGCTGAAACCGCAATACTCGGAAGCTGTCGTCCGTCTGAAGAACTCCGTCCTCGCTCTTCTCGCCCTCCTCACCCTCACGCACCTCCTCCCAACGCCAGCCCTCTACACCTCCGCATGGCGCCTCTACCGGCGCACACACCAATCTACCCTCGAGCTCGGCCTCGCAGTCGCAGGTGCGTGGCACCCGCTCTTTCAGCCACCCGCTCACGCCGCTCCGTTGCAGAGGTGGCAGTCGCCGCGCTGCTCCTGCTCAACATCGCACAGGCGACATGGGCCATCCGCGCGCCGCGCGCCGCATACCCGCCCGTCGTGTCCCCCGCGAAGCCCCAAAAGCCGCTGCACGCGCCCTCGCCCGCGCCCGCATGGCGCACGAAGCCCCACGGGCTCTCGCCGCACGTGCGCCGTCCCTGCCCTCATCCTGCGCGTTTGCTGACCCTGTGCATGTAGACGACACCGCAGCGCCAGCGCCCGTTCTCGCCGCCCGCGTCCGACCCGCGCAACCTCGCGCAGTCGTACGCGCTCTCGTTCCCGCCGCCCTCGCCCGACGCGTCCTTCGCGTCCTCCGTCTCCCTCCCGCCCTCGCCGTCCCCGAGCTCCCCGCTCGCTGCGTACCGCGGGCGGCGCGGCGCAGGCGTCGGCCGTGCGTTCCTTTGCTTTGCCGTCTTTCTGCGCTTGTGCTAACGCGTGGTGCAGGTCCGCTCGACACGTCGTTGCTTGCGCGCCTGGCGCATGCCGAGTCCGATGAGGAGGAGAGTTGAGTGGTATTTAGATGCGGGCGTGTCATAGGATCTTTGAAGTGGATGCGGGCGTTTTGTCATAACTGGGGTCTATAATGTACGTCGCTGCTGGATTTGCTGTCTGGACCTGCCAGCGCCTGTGCAGGGACGAAAGGGCGGGAAAGCTGTAGACGATACGGCCATCGCAGACAAGCGGCTACCACGACATGGGTGAGGCCCCACGGGTATCTTACTTATCTACATGACGGAGGCGCGAACCCATCAAAAACTAACAGCGTCGTCCTGGTCCTTCTATCCCGCATTCTCACCGTCTGTACTTAACCTGCGACGGATGTGTCTAGCGAGATTCCCAGTTCCGTGAGACCGCGGTATTCCAGTACGACGCTATCTAACGCATATGGTTCGCGCACATGAAGGTAAGCAACAATACAGTCATGCATCAGCCCCATCATCATCACCTCCCTCCGCCGGCACCGCATCACCCCCACCCAACATCACCTGCATCGCGCCCACCTCCGCCTCCCCACTCAACAAATACGCAAACACGCCCTCCAGCCCCCGCACCCCCTCCGCAAACCCCGCCCTCTCGCGCATATCATAGTCCTCCGACACCGCAACGCGGAACCGGTGCCCGCGCGGCGAGCGCCCCGCCCACGCGGCCGCGATCTCGCGCGCGCTGAAGCGGCCGTGCAGGATGTGCAGGTGCGCGCCGTGCAGCGCGACGACGAACGCCTCCTGCGCCTGCGCCCGCGGCGGCCGGCGGCGCGCGAGGTTCGCGGCGAGCTGTCCGAGGAGGATCTGCAACCGCGTCTCGAGCGCGCGCGCGGGCGTGTCCTGCGCGGCGGTCTGTGCTGCGTCAGCGGCGCGCGTGCGGAGAGGGGAGGGGAGGGGCGCACGGTGGCGTAGGACACGATGGGCGTGTGTCGGCGCGCGCGGAGCGGCTGCGACTTGCGGACGTGGCAGACGCAGCCGGGCGCGGGCGGGCCTGTGTGCGCGTGCTGGCCGAGGGCGTACGGCGTGCGCACCGGCGCGTCGCAGAGGCCGTGGAAGCTGTCCGGTGTCAGCGATGTGCGGCGCGGGTGGAGGGCCTCACCAGAGCATGTGGCGCTGTGCGTCGAGGCGCCCGGCGGCGCGCAGGGCTTGTTGGACGGGCAGCGCGACCTCGAGAGTGAGTAAGTACAGGTATTGCAGCTGGTTCTGCGCGGCGACGGTGTCCCAATCTGTGGGCGACGGCGGCGGGTCTGGGTTATCGTCGGCGAGGGCGGCGGACAGGCCGGTGTCGCGCTCTGGCGTCTCCATGAGGACCCGGAAGGCGCGCCGGAATTGTCCCTCTGATATGGGCCAGCGGGCGACAAGCTCGTCGGTCGCCGTGGTTGCACCGCCGGAAAAGATCCACGGGGTGTCCGTAGCTGGAATGTCGAGAATTAATGGTGAATAGAGACCGGATTTATTCTAGGCATAGATGGCTTACTTGGTTCGTGTGGGATGAAGCGAGAGGGGACGAGGTCTTCGAGAGCGGTTGAGAAATGTACCTCTGCGACGAGCGGGCCGATTTGGACTTCGCGGGGAGAGGTCATTATGTAAATATCCCGTAGTCTTTCACATTTGCGACGCAATGCTGAAGAGTTTCCGGGAGGTGCGTGCACTCGACTGAAGAACTGCTTGAGGGGCTGGAGAACGGTGTCGGGATGCCGAGATGTGGCCGGGGCGGATGGCGGACCAACTTATGTAATTTGACCGCCAGGTCCAGTTTTGCAATTTTGTCGGCCTAACTTTGGCCTAGGCAAAAATGTTCCCCAATTGACCTTCTTTGGGAACCAATATCGACCTTTGAGTTCTGCCACTCACTCCCCATCATGAGGATGGATCATGGGCCCCAGGTTCGCCCCAGGTATGCCGGAGAACCCACCGTCTGAGCATGGCGCAGACCGCGGTGCACCCCAGGCCGAGCTTTCGTTGATTCGCGAACATATCCAAGCACCCGTGCTGCATTGCCTGATATATGGGACTACCGATCTGATACGGAACTGCTGCAGGGTCTTGTGGATGCTCTAGATGGTACGTAGTACAACCATCCTTCTCTATGCGATTTGATATCATCAATCCAGCGCACGAGCTGCTATGGAAGCGGCAAATCATTCCCGGCCATATCAACTCCGAGAGTGTTCTATTAGCTGAAAATCCGGATACCCTTGGTGCCACAGGATTTCTTAGCGACGTCGAGGCAGCGTACATGCCTCTAGATGCGGCGGTTTTAACTCCGAGACATACTTTATCTGCAACGGAGCACGAAGGCGACCTTCGGCCAGGCAGCGTCACGGAAACCGCCACCGCAATGCGGCAAGAACGATAGCTACCTCAAGACAAGGCTGCGTGGCCGTCACCGTACGTCTCTTATATCATGCTATCTTCCTTGTCTCACAAGATGGTAGGAGAGCCCCCAGTTCATGGCTATAGAACGTTTGCAGGCTGTCGTCAGAAACAGATCCCTTCAACATACGGCCGAACACGATATCGAGTCGTTTACTTGGGTCTTGAGCTACAGCGTACTAAAGAAACTCTGCAACGAGACGTATGCCATCCAGAATGATAGTGCGGAATATACATTCATGACGGAGTCACTCACCAGGGCATTCGGCAAACAATCAATTGAGGATATCCTGACCAGCCGGAAGTTGGCCGAGCCTTTCTGGTGGTGCAACGACCGGGTGTCTGGGTTCATGGAGCCTTTCTTCCAAGAGCACATCTCGTCGCCGCTTCGGCTGCTGCTGCAAGACCTACAGGCTCATTCCATGAGCGAAGACTGGGCTGGGGTCAGTATATCCGCCCCCATCGCTCCTCTAACGCACTGTACATTGCGACAGAGAATCCAATGTTCCATTGACACATTAGACAATGACCAGAGACATTAGGAGAGATCCGAACTATGCAACCTCGTTGCCTGTGCCCATCTCGAGACAGGTGTCTCCATGCGACCTCAAAACACATAGCAGATGTTGTGCAAAATGCGTAGGTGTGAACCGTCAGATGAAACGATCCTGAGGCACGTACTCTGCCCCAGGAAGACTACGCAAACCCGCTAGTAAAAACAAACACTTGACACACATCTCACGTTAACGCGACGAAATATCAGACTAACACTGACTTCCATAAGCATGCCACCTGTCGGCCGCATAGCCCTTCGCACCCGTCCAGCTCAACGAGCTCCACTTGACCGGATCTTCAGCAGCCTCCGCAAAATCGCGCACCACGAGCGCTCCGCCGGCACGCACCCCGAGCCCGTCGCTAGCCCCGTCATCAGCACCGTCCGAATCCTTCCGCCTCCGCCCTCACCCATCCGCTGTTGTGGCGGTCCAGCGCGTTCAGGAGCGCCCACATGCAGTTGTACACGACCTCGAGGTTTCAGATGACCACCTCCGGCACGCGCAGCGTTGGGCAGAGCGTGATGAAGGCGCAGGCGTGCGGGTTGTCGGCGCACGGCGTGTTTGCGAGTGGGACGAGCGTGCATGTGCCCGGGGGCGCGTAGCCCTTCCATTGTGCGTAGACTAAGAGCGTGGACTGGGCGAGGCGGGTGGGGGCGTCCGCGTCCTTGTCGTCGGGCGACGCTAGGGCTTCCGAAAGGAAGTGATCGAACCTGGAAATGTGTTCAATGGAGTTGTGAAAGTGCTCGAGAAGACGTGCTCGCCGTCTAGTTTGCCGCAGGAGTAGCTGGTGACACGACGCAGTCGAATTCAAGTTCGTTGTGCGGCGCGGCGAGATTGCTTAGCATAGACCATGGTGAACCTGTCTCGGATGGTTTCCGGGACATGCTGAGAAAAGGCCCGCTGCCATGCGTCGATGAACTTTGGAGAGAGATCCAGGAGAACGAAGGAAAGGTCATCTATGTTACTGACTGATCCTGAGATCCAGAGGTCGACTATCAATGGTGGCTCTCTGGAGATTCCACAGCTGGGAAGTACTGGGCGCTGTATCACGATTTACCATCCTATATTGTAGTGTCTAAGGCCCATAGTCAGAGTGTCAATCATTTACCGTTGTAACTGGTCGAAGCGAGGTCGTTCAGTTGAAGGCAGTAAGGTTAAGTAGCGGCATTTGACCGGCCCTAAATCTCACGCGTGGCGGACCAAATCGTATCGGCAGGACCAAAATCAACTTTTGCTGCCTTTGAGGAAATAATTCGGGACAATAACTTGAATAAGGTGTTCAAGGCATTCAACACGTTCAACGCTCAACGCTAAACTTCGTCAAGAGCTCAGTGCCCCGATATCGGATTCCCGTAAACCTCAGGTTGGTGCATTATAATTTCCCAGCAAATTTGGTATCGTTCTCGAGGCCCAACGTTGACTTATTACGGCGCCACACTCTGGCAAACACACCGATTAATTCAACTGAAGTCTGCACGGTGGTGCTGCCCTACATGGCCTGGAGTGAAGCCAATACCGTTGAAGACCACGGTCTGTCGATGTGGTTTCATTTAGCAGATATTATCGATGCTTTTCTGCTTTCTGCTCCCATTTGTGGTCCCGAGCTCATTACTGATGCCTTGCCTCTCCCGACGCTTTAGAAACTTTATTTGATTATACTTCCGCCGAGACTCTGATCCCCAGACAAAGGTAGAAGCATCGATATACAAACTGAAACGCACTTTTCTGGAAGTAATCGATATCACGCGATCAAAACAAGATTCTTCTGAAATTGCTTCCGTCTAGGCCTTTCGTTTTGCACACTGGAACGTGGTTTGAGCGTGTTGCATTGCTCCCTATCCCCGACTTTCCGGTGCCTTTGTTCGCCCATCTGGACCAAAGGTGGGCTTCTATAAACCCGAAGAACGCTGTGCATAAATATGGTGAGTAACGTCGCATCGAGCATCGTCTTCCGCCATGTCGACCAATCCTCCTGACCCCGGCTCGCTTGTCTCCCCTCGTAAGATCTATCAGGGTGCGCTAGAAAATCTATCATCCGACCATAATGCCGACCGCTCGTTCCTCAAGAGTGAGCTCGCAGGCAAGGTCTTGTATGACGACTCCCAGGTCTTCGCGGGTCTCAAGGTAGACGCATATGCGGCTATACTAGATGACGCCTACGTGGCCAATTTTGCTGAGGAACGCAGAGGAGAGAGAGATGCCCTTCAAGAGTTAGTTGACGGAGCCGAGAAGCATCCGTTGACGCGCGTCAAGCGAGAGATCGAGATGTATCCTCACCTGGTACGTTTGAATATGAGATACAACTCGTGTAGCGCTCTAACTGCCTCGCATTCGTAGGGCATAATATTCGACCACATTCTTCAGGATCACAGAAATACGGTTACACGGCGTACCCCGACTGGGGTTCGCCCCGCCACCCGCTCGTTTGTCCAAGGGCAGGACCTTATACCGGAGGAAGAACATCATACCGTCGGCTTTCCGACCGTAAAGCCAGACTTTACCATCACAGATGACGGGCCCCCTGGCGACGCGGACAGGGCACCAGACAGGATGTCACGCCTGTGGCGGCATCGATCTGCTTTCGTCGAAGTGAAGCCTGCGAAGGAGCAGGGCCCCAAGCCCGCCGGGTCGAGACCTGATACCATCGATGATCTTGTCGTTCAATCCGCCGACTACGCCCGTCTTCATATGTCTTCGCGCCCATTCCTCCTCTTTTCTGTCGGACTGCTCATCTTTGGCTCCCAATTTTGCGTCGGAATTTTCGATCGTGGCGGCGTGGTATTGTCGCCCGTTCATGACATGTGGGAGGACATCAAATTATTCATTGCGGTCGTCCGCAGCCTTGCCTCTGTGGATTCGCAAGATCTTGGACTCGATCCTTCTGTCAGATTGCTTGGGGACGAGGATGGCTTACGGCTCACTGGTAACGACTATCCGGCCCATATCATCGATCCAATTGGCGCCGACACGACTACTCGATGGTGCACAGTGGGTCCGCCCTTGTGGAGTTCGATATCTCTTCTCGGACGCGGCACTGTCGTCTGGCGGGTTCGAAAATACCTTGGACAGAAGCTATCAGACGAAGAATTTGTGATGAAGACTGCGTGGCGGAGTAGTAAACGCGACAAGGAATCAGACATCTATACGTCCATCAAAGGGCATTGCGCTGGCCTCTCCCAATTCGTCACAGGTGGCGACGTTCTCGTTCGTGTCGAAGGCATACCTGAGCGCATTACGGTTCGCTATCTACGTCGTGAACCTGATGATGCTCAGGTCGAGACGCCCGTGCTTCATCGTTTGATATTGAGCCCAGTTGGCCGTCCTCTATGGGACTACCGGTCCGATACCGAGCTACTGCAGGGGCTGCTGGATGCGCTAGATGGTGTGTGCTCAAAACGTTAATTGTTTCTCAATCTGATATCATCTATTCAGCACACGAGTTCCTGTGGAAACAACGAATTCTTCACCGCGATATCAGCGCCGGAAATATTCTCCTAGCTGAAGATGCTAACGCTCTTGGCGCCGCGGGATTCCTTCACGATATCGAGTTCGCACACATGCCCGCGGACGCAGAGCTTTCAACGCTGGAACATGTCGCGCCTGTAACTAAATACAACGACAACCTCCGACCAGTCGGTATCACTGAAGCTGCCATCAGGAGAAGGACAACGTTTCAGACGCAACGCGGCGCAGCCCTCACCGTACGTTACTTACCCCCCCGTTGGCTTCCCTACTCAAAATATACACAGGGCACCCTTCAATTCATGGCAATGGATCTGTTACGAGCAGCAAGCTCAAATCGACCCATTCAGCACACAGCCGAACACGACATCGAATCATTCACTTGGGTCCTGGGCTACTGCGTGCTAAGGAAACTCTACAAGAAGGCGTATGCCATCCAAAAAGACGGTGCGGCATACAAGTACATAAAGACATCATTCTCATCAGCATTTGGGAAACTATCAATCCAAGAGATTTGGGCCAGCCGGCGGTCAGCTGCGCCTTTCGTTTGGTGCGATCAAGAGAGCTCTGGAGACATGGAGCCCTTCTTTGAAATGCATATCTCGCGGCCGCTTCGGGAACTGCTAGAATATTTTAGCGATCATACTTTCCAGAAACAGGTCAAGAAGCGCAACCCGCAATTTGACGACATAACACCCGGCCAGATGTTGACGTATGATACATTACGGAAGAGACTGCGATGGGCGATTGAAGGATTGCAGAAGGATCCTTCTCTCGACAGAAATCATTAGATTACACCTATTTCTGGCGCTTTTCACACACAGGATGTTCGTCAGAGTACTAAGTAGCATAAGACAACGTTGCGGAATTTACGGATCAGATTTGATTTGGCCTTAGACTACTCTCCCTTCTAAGTATAGTATTTATCTACTTACTTACTTACGGCAAGACTCGGCTCCTCCCTACTACTATAACGCCCCATGTCCGGGCCCGCTGCGGGATACACTTCCTTCCTTCCTACCGGCGCCTTTCAACTAGCTGGAGTGGTCAGTCGAAAGGCAGAACATTTCGTGAAACTGACTGCTCGTGCAGTCGCCACAACGATTGCACCTCCAGCTTATCAGGGAGTCGAGAAAGAGATATCTGTGCCCAGCGAGCCTATCCTCAAATTTGCGCGACACTGGAGCCCATTATATAGTTGAGTGAGACAGAAGAATAGCAGGACAGTCTACGGTACCGAACGACGACAGAGACACAAACGCGTATAAGAGAAAGCTCGAAAGACGAAAATAGACAATATACAGGACATCACGGGCAGGCAATTGCACACGGAACACGATACGGAGAGGCGATACAGACTGACAACAGAAATCCACCAACAAAGCGACCAGACGAGAGCAAACCGACAGGAGAGAAACTACATATTGTGGCCGTCGAGGATCCCGGAGCGTTGCATGAGCGACGCCCAGTTCTCGTTGTTGAGCATGGAGCCGGGGGCTAACCCCAGGCCCGCAAGTTCCGGCGGCGGCGCATATCCGCCGTAATTGTAACCATTGATGGGCTGCTGTTGCATTGGATATGGATATTGCTGCTGCATCTGTACTGGCGAAATCGGGGGCGGCTCGGCGGCCGGAGGATACGGCGCGAAGTGAGGCTGGGGTGGCTGAGCGAAGTCCTGCCCTTGGGGGGTCGGCGTGTGGGGAAGAGGGGGAATCACACCGAAGCTCGACGTCGCGCTGGGCTGTTGGAAGCTCTGCTGATATTGCACAGGCTGTTGAACCTGAGATACCCACTCCCGTGTCATTGCCATGTTAGGTGGAAGAGTCGAGCGAATCGTATAAGGAGGCTGCATTGCAGGGCTGCTCGTGAAATCGAGCTCCTGTGGTTGCGAAGCAGGGAATGGCGCGTCTGACCGGGACGTTGGTGATGGATGTGAGGATGAGGCCGGCTGCCGCAGGACTTTGGTCCGACCAGCGAAGATGTCGAGCTCGTCGTCGAGTTCTTCTTGCTTGATACCCCAAGAAGTGCCATCCTCCGCAGAGATCGAGGCGGCAGCGCTCTTTCCAGCAGCGAAAGCATGGCGCGCCTTGTCTTGCAGACGTACAAGGATCGTCTACAACCATGGACAGACTAATGTAAGAGCCGAGAAGATGATTCAAAACAGGGGAAGAACTTACCCTTGCCTTCGCTGCCCGACGATTGTACTTCGCTGCCTGACCGAAGAGCTCGCACGCTCTGTCTAGTTCCTCCATTGCATTTTCGGCCAGATGAGACCGAGGGCCTCGTGTGACGATAACGCCGAAAACCACCTGTAGAACGCATGCCGTAAACAAATGTTACAAGGTGGTGCTGACGAAAACAACATACAGCAGCGGAGAACGCGTATGTCCAGGTAGACCAGAAGCGCGAACACATCGCGGGATGTATTGCAAACTGACCCCGAACGACCCGCAGCACATCCGACGCAGCGCGAACGGTAGCCAGGAAAGACGGAGCATATGGGCTCCGAAGAGGATTCACAGGATCCTCGGTCAGCGCCTGCGCGAAATAGCTCCGATGGATGAAGAGTAGCACTACGCAGCGTAAGCAGGCGTCTAGCTGATGGCAAGGACTTGTACTCACTGACTTCCCGGGTGTGGGCGAGGACGAAGTTGATCATAGAGGCACCCAGGGGGATATCATGAGGGTCGGTCCCGGGGCCGCCTGTCAATATTGCAATTCCGTCTGATGGAATGGCGAATTCGCGGACTTTACGATCTAAATCGATGATGTCGGAGTAGCGCGGTGGTGTCGCTGTCAAAGTGCGAGCTGCAATTTCAGCGACGCACTCGAAAGCGAACCGGAAACCCCAAGAACCGACTGCCCGCCGAGATGTCAGGAAAGACGAGAAGCAAGAAGAGTAGGCACGTACAGCCAGGCTCGGTCTCCCCTTCGGTGTTCATGGTCATTTCGTCGTCTTGAGGGTACTGACAATCAATGTAGGCACGATTGAAGGACGGTGGCCGGCCTGTGGACAGTGTCTGGATAGGTCACGTCAATCCCCGACCATGGAAATTGTTGGGGTGAACGTACATGCCAAGAATCTGCGACAAACAGATCCCAGAAGAGCATTCTACGTCGTTGAACGACCTTCGGCGAAGGCTCCCATCGGGCGCTATCACGGTCTTACAAACCAGCGTCAGTATTTCTAGTAAAGGGGCGACAGGTAAGATCTTACGAAGACCAATCTAAAAGGCACTATTAGCGAGAGCGATGGAAAGCAAAGGACCAAAGAACTTACTGACTGAGCCAGATGAGCTGCAAGAGCGACCAGAGACCATGTCGTCTCCATGGTCGACTCTCCGCCGCTAACTTCGCTTCCGCACATGGCGTTATAGATGCTGCCCACATGCAGTGCCTGCACGGTGATCATTGATGGCTTCTCTAACACTGGGTGCAGACACAGTGCAGCCTTCGCCAGCTGGTTGTAATGCTCGCCCTCTGCTTCAGCCTCTGCCGGTGACAGGTCGAGATCAACAATACGTCCGACCGCAAGGACGTACAGCAAAAGCGCAAGATCATGCGGACCACTGTAGTCATCCGGAGACTCAGCGGGCGCTTTGCCGTACATGATAGGGAGCATCTCGTCTAACAGCTGGGCGCGAGGCATGCTGCGAAATAGCCACGTGGCATTTGCGATGTATACCTCACCGATCCGAACCGCTTTTTCGTATGGAGGAAGATGGCTCCGAATCATAGCGAATACCTCCTCTGTAGAACCAAAAGGCGTGAAAGGAAATGCACGGGAGAATCGCTGGACCTCTAGTGGGACGGCTGGACTCCCCGACCCGCGGGTTGAATCTGTGAAATGGCTGCTAGCTGGCGATGCTGTGGCATCTTCACCGTCATACTAGATACCCGTGTCAACGCTCCGAATCCGACTGACGCCGCGTAAGCGCTCACCAATAGTAGACCCTCTGATCCGCCAGTTGGACCGAAAAATCGTGAAACGCCATGCTCTGATATGGACATTGTCCCGAAGGCGTTGACAACCTTTTCTGCGGGGGCCTCGTTGTCCTCCGGCTCTGTTGCAGTGTCATCCGCTTTGTCATCTACAACAAAGGACTCTCGGAGAAGAGGATGCTGCTCTTTCGAATGGGAAGATTGGAGAACAGAAAGAGCATCTTCTAGCTGCCGTATCCGGTCGCTCATGCGAGCGATACGCCGGTGCAGATGCTCGGTCGCGGCGATGACGAAACTGTAGTACGGACATGAGAAAAGCCAAGTACACGGGCCGCAGGTATACGTACCGGGTGCCCTGCCCAGTCGCCAGACTGCCTACTCGATGGATCAGCATGCGACGCCTCCCGTCAAGAACATCTGATGAGCGCACCATTCGGACATAGCGCCGCACATCCTCTTCGCTGTGTTATCATGAGACAAAGCAGCGCGACTAGACCGCCTAAGAAAAACATACCTGACAAGATTGGCATGGAATCTGCTTGTCACATTTTATTTTGAGCCTAGAGTAGGTTGCAAGGACGCAAGAAGTCAGTGAAGATGTTCTGTGCAAGCCTGGTAGGCACCGATCATCGCACCTCCGACACTCCGCACAGGATATTTCACCTCTATTCCTCTTCATCTCTATCTCTCGAACGTAATTCCCGTCTCTCCCGCCGCCATCCTGCTCCTTCCTGCTAGCTCTGCGCCGTTCTGAACCTTTCTTGGAGACGTCGACGGGCATATGGGGGGTAGTAAGATGTGTTTCGAAGCTCGGCGCGGAAGTGTGAATATATCAGCGGCCCTGGGAAAGCTGGATATAAAAGAGGTTACTGCGCATCCTATCTGCTAAACTAACTCTGCCTTGACTACAGATCTCAACGATCTTCCTCCCCGCCGGCTTCACACACTCCTACATCGCCTAAATATTAACCTGCCTCTTGCCGCTGTCGAGACCGTCGCCGACCGTCGACTGACTTGGCCCGTTAGCAATCTCATTGTGTGCAATAGCTCCCGAGGCATGCGCGTGCTATGCTTAGGAGTTATCTCGTCGTCTCCGTACGTGTTTTCAGTTGTTGCTGCTTAAGCAGTTTGTATTGTTGGAGCATGGCGGCCGTTCCAACCGAGCTGACCAAAGCGTTCAGGCTTCACCTTCGATCATCCGGCTCCGTACGATCTTAGATTCGAGAGTGACAAAAATCCGCTCAACCAGTGCTCAACCTCTATCTGGCTTTACCTGTATCATGGCTAGCCGTGAACGGAAAATCCTGCACGTCGATGCATAATTTAGACAGGCAGCTGCAACGCCTATCATCAAACAAAAGTCCCACTTGAACCACAAGCCTTTGCCTCCTATACTGTCCTCGGATTCCAAGGATCCGGACATGCAGAGCCACACCACCGAGCATGGAGGACAACATCTGCCAAAGATAGCTGTCGAGATCGCCTATGAATAGACGTTGAACGATGTCTTAGATACTTGGACACTACTTAAGTGCAGCGGGTCTCTGAGAGTCAGCCGTATTACAGGCCTGCTGCGGTTTCGGGCCAGGCCTCCGTCCTGCTTCCGTCTTGCCTCCGTCACCTTTTTCAATGAGATCCACGTTCTATCTCGTCGATCAGATCCGTCTCGTCTTCGGTACCAAGGCAATATCCAATACCGGTTGTCTAGGCGCCTCGAAGCCTTGCCGTTCCTCTGGTCGTTTGACCTTCGTCGAAGAACGCTTTTCAGGATCGTCTTTATGAACGTCGTTCGTCGCCAAGCCGACAACGGCATGCTTGCTCAGCGTGTACGCCAACCATGTCGAGCTATCCACATCGCTCCGTATTTATTAGGTATATTTGGTGACCCGAGAGCTGACACCGCACCTTCTTTTCGACAGAACGCGCTGTCCCGCCGCTTATACTTATAGAGCTTAGCGATGAGGGTTCCCGACACATCGACTAATGATACAACAAGTCTTATGACTGCAATATCTGCAATGTTAATCTCGTGGTGTGTATGCAAAAATGGGGGCATGCCTGCGGCCAAGCAACTGCTGAGGCGGCGATACCTTGGCTCAGAGCCTTCCAGACATCTCTCTTTCCAACAAGTCGATCGCTCGCCGATGATCGACAGCAGGATCGCTGTCCCATAACCAATTGAAGCTCTGCTGGATTTTCCTGCCAAGCTCTGGGAACGGCGACCCGGCGCCTTCTACACCAACGTCGTGCAACGCGAAGTACATGCCGTTGCGACGTGAGCGTTCCGCGACCTGGTACGCCAGCGGCCGGCGGACCTCGGAGTAGATGCGGAGTGCGTGGTGCAATGTCTGCAGGGTTGTGGCCCGATGTGAAAGGAGGGCAGAAAGTATGTAGGCGTCCTAAGTGTGGGGATGGAATCAACAATGTTGGCACAGCAAATATATTTGTGGACAGGTCCTTACCTCTATAGCTTGGCCGGCGCCTGCACCTTGGAACGGTGTCATAGCATGAGCCTAGAGTACCGCGCAGTCAGACATTCAGCGGCAAGATAGGACTAGACCGTGGCGTACAGCATCGCCGAGGAGCGCTACTCTGTCTGAGACAAAGGTCGGCATCGGCTTGACGACGTTTACAGCCCATCGGCTTACTTGGAGACCGTCGATACACTGGTTCCGCATTCAGGACGGTTTCCCGATTTTTTTTTGTGGAGACTCACGTCGACGATCTGCCTGGCTTCTGGCTCGAAGTCGCTATACAGCCGTTTTACATGAGAGGGATCGGCTTCTGCGACCCAAGGATCAGTGTATAGCGAACCCTCCTCGTCGTACCGGACGTCAAATGCGGCTACATTTACGAAGCGGCCATGCGAGATGGCGTATGCCATTATATGCTGAAATTGAATATTAAATTGGCGTCCAGCAACGCACTGTGGATGGCGCACCCGATTCTTCCCAAGATACTAGGAAACTTCGTCAGTCTCATCGCTGGAACAGAAAAGCGATGCCCGACCTGAGTAGGGACAGAGAAGATACGGTGGTCAGGAGCGATACGTCTTAATCTTTCCGCCGGAATCAGCACCCTGTAGACCAGCACGCCGCTCCAACGAGGCTGTGTACAGTCGCGCAGTCGGGCTGCCTCCGCCTGTGCCCTTCGCGCCTCGGCAAGCCTCGCCTTATCCTGCAGCATCAGTGTGCGGACGACAGACTTCAAGCCGTCTGCGCCAACCAACAGGTCGCACGACGCGGTGGAGCCATCCTGGAAAACCAGCTGTATCGGCGCGCCGGCCTGGATGGGCTGGATATAATGGCGTAATCGCTTTCCCGTGAACGTCTGACAGCGGGGGGACAGGCGGTTCAAGAGGAGCTGGTGGAACTCTGCCCGGTGCAGGGTCAGCAGGCCGCCTGGCGGAGCACGCGAGTTACGCCGTATGAGAACTGAATGCGCGATAACAGGCATCACGGACCTCTGGCTGCGACGTCGCCGATATCGAAGCCTTCAGGCTGGTCTGACTTCCGGTAATGCAGCGTGGGGACTGTAGAAAGGGGCCGGTCAGAATTCTCGCCTCGGGCTCAGTAGTGCTGAATCAACTGACTCTTGTCACGGCCTGGAGAAGCACCGAGGAGCGCAGCGATGTCTCCGTCTAATCCGAGGGCCTTCATTATGCTCCAAGTACGCCACCACATGCCGATGCCGGCGCCGACCTCGCTGAAGCGGGCTGTGGCCTCGTAGAGGTCGACTTGTAAGTCGGGGCATTGAGACAAGCAGAAGGCTAGAGTCAAACCGCCGATACCCCCACCGCTGGTTCGACCGTTAGCATGTTCAAGTCGGACATTTTTTGACGCTTACCATATTGCAACTCTGAACTTAGCCAGTGCCTGGTGGTGCATTACGAAGCGTTTTTAATGGGAAGATGTCAAGGCTGCCGGAGAGGATTGGCATAGTTTGAACATACTTCGCCTTATAACAGATGGATCAAGTCGGGTCAGAAGTGTGTCGGGACTGAGTTGAAATGTCTGCTGGCGACGGCATCCAAGCGACAAAGGCAACTTCGTCTGGACTGTCTGGCGAGTGCGAGGCAATCGCACTCAGACGAGCTCCCGGGAGTGAAGAATCCCAGCGGTGAGAATACAGATGCCAAAGAACCCCCCGGAGGCCGATGTCTTCGCTGTCCGGCCGTCACTTTCTGGCGTTTAGCCCACGTCGTGCGACCCGCTGACGCCTCGGGCATGAACAGTGACGTCTGTTACAACATCGATCAGTCGAGGCGGCCCGCAGATGTACGAGGGACGCGGACAAGAAGCAGCTCGAGGGGCGCGATCCCCGAAGGGAGTACTTGACAACACAGATCCGCAGTTTTGTATGATGTATCTCATGAAGGAGATTTCCTATTGCAAGATAAGATACTTGAGTAATATCAGCCACTGAACAAAATATGTCCTGTGCTTTACCTTGAGTGCATTCATTTCTGGGACGAGCTTGTTATAATCCACTTGAAGAGGACCAACCATCGCGGTGCTGTCATTTAACGTCATAATAAGCTCAGGTTTGAGGTTGACATATCTGCCGCCTAATAGTGAAATCCTGAAACAAAGGGAATCTGTGATGACACAATGTGTCACTTCACGAACCGGCTGTTTCTGCGTCACTCGATGTCGAGGTCAGAGGGAGAAGAAAAGGCATCCGCATCGATCGTCGGGGCGCAGGCAGGCGCCAGCTCTGACGCTGCGAACGTGGACCCCCCACGGTCCCACTCGTCCAACTCTGATCCCCAAGATAGCACAGAACCCGGCGGCAGACTCGTGAACCCGTAAACGCCGTAGGACCTATCGAGCCTATCAGACGCATGCGCGCCCTGACCTTGTCGTAGCCACCGCAGACTGCGCGAATTCCGGGCAGCGCCCCAAACCAAACACAACGCGCACCATTCTGGGCGCGGGCCCTGTACAGCCCCGCGAAATGAAGCCAGCGAAGGCAATCGTCCTTACACCTGCGCGATATCGATCCTAGGGCGAAGCCTGGGCGGGCCTGCGTGGATTCAGCCACCGCCCGCGGTGGTGGGATGCGTGCCTTGCATGCGGAATGCGAGGACGGATGCGCTTGTATAGGCAGCCGCGAGAACTGCTCCCGCAGCGTGGCCGGCCTTCTGCGAGGCGCTTCCACGGTCTCCAGCGCCCCACTTTTGGGGCCGGGATATCGCCGCAGCCATCGTTGGTCGATGGGTGGGGGGAGTTGCATCTGTGAACAGGGGCCAATGGTCGGCGGGGACCTGAGTCGAGATGGGGATGATGTCGAGGCTGGTCTGGAAGTGAAGTGCCGCTGGGGGACAGCCAAGCTAGAGGCGGGGGTGATGCTCGAGATGGACAGATGGATAGCGAGCCACGCCAACGACTGCTGAAAGCAATAGTAGGCTATACCTTCAAGCGCGTCAATGCTGCATCGAGACTGGTAAAACACAGTCCGGTCTGATCATCAATTAGAGGGACAGACTGAGGCCAATACAAACCATGTACTCATCATGTTCGTTGTTCCCGTCATGAAGGTACCGTGTTCGAGAGCAACGCCCGCGAACCGACGCGTACTAGTACTTCCGCCTCGAAGGAAAGAGCGGAAAGATTGCCTCTGGACAGGCTTCCAGGAATGAGGAGATGAGTTTAAATGACAGAGAGTGCACAGAAGAAGAGGGTCGGTCCGAGAGCGGAGTACGCGAGGCGACAGCGGCGTAGCTGATAACATAAACAATTCAGCATCGAAGACCAAGTACGTCAACGAACCCCGGCAACAGCCCGACGCCACGCGGGTGTCCACGAGCGTTGAACTTGAAGACCGAAGAACCCGGCGTGGTGTTTGACGGGCGCGAAGTCGACGAAACAGAAGACAACGGCGTAGGCCGCAGCGGCGGGAGAAGCTGGTGGGTAGCGGCGGCCCGCATCACGATCTGGCAAGAGGATGATATCAGTACCATAGATTGTAACTTACCACCCTCGCGCGACCGTGTCTGACAGCGCTGACAGCACGACGAGCGTCAGCACAACAGCACCCGACCCCATCTGCATGGGTGGGATCACCACGCCGGCAGCCACATTCAAGCCCGGCTCCAACTGCGAGATGGCAGCACTCGGCCGCATTGCGGCGCGCGTCGTGCATGATGCTCGCACATGGGGCTGAAGACGGTTGCAGCTGCGAACGCGCAGGTGTCGCAGGATGCACAGCAATGTGGCGAGCTTGAGCCGCGGCGGAGGGCGCGGAGCTCCGCACGGTCCGCTGTAATCCAGTGAGTAACGGATGGTGAGCCTCACCAGGAAGGCGTGGTCCGCAGGCGGCCCGCAGGAAGCTACTGCTCGCACGACAGGCCAGGCCGCGATCGGCCTATCAGCATCTGCGAAACGTGGCACGCAGCAGCGTCGACCGCCGAAGGACCTGGTGTGGGACGGAATACGGACGGGGCGCGGGATCAGATGGTTGGCGTGGGCGTGGTGTTAAGGGGTGAAAGATGTCCGGCAGGCAGGCAGGCGGCATGGCCGCGAGAGGAAAGGCGAATTTATATGGAAAGGATGCCATACCTGGGCACGGAACGCTGCAGGCAGCATGAAGCTTATGCCAGCGGACTGGGACACAGACTAATGGCTTGAAAAGGTGTTATTGGCTTCATAGAACTCGAGAAAGGAGGATGCAGGCTAGACGCAACGGCCGTGCAACGTTCAATCGAGAATGTGATGCATTGCATGGAGAAGAACGAGCGTGGCGAAGTTCGACGGAATTATGCTGTGGCCGGACCAACAGCCTATGACCCTTCTTGTACTGGCAAGGAGAACGCGGACATAACGTCCATTTCAGCGTCTCGATCCAGATAGTGCCCTGCGATAAACTGACCTCGAGGAAGGTCATGATTGGCAGAGGCCACGCTGCTGTGAGCTGCACGCAAACAGCGTGTCTCGGAGGATGAACGTTCGAAGCTAGTTGAAAGAGAACCGACCGCAAGCTAGCAATGGAAGGGATAGTCACCATAGGAAAAGGCAGGTGAGTCGAAGGAAGACGAGTAGGCTGTGCATTTCCAGCACAAACGGACTTCGATCAGGGGCAAAGAAGAGATTGCGTAGACACACGCGGAGATCAACCGAAGCGCAGAAGAAGCGTGCCGCCGCATGCCGGATGGCAAGCTACTAGAACATTTCATGCGCGTTCGAACAGGCAGGAGCAGTCGAACCACTACAAGCACTGGCGGCTGTGCCGGAGCGACGGAGGACGTACAAAGACAAATTGCCCGGGTCGTGTCCTCACGGACAACTTCCGCGATTCTTGCGCCGCGGATGCATCAGTACTTGTCACCATGTATAGCCTCGAAGCCACAGAAGATGATCACAAAGTCGCGACCTGGAAGCTTTTAAGGATGGGCTGGGATGCAGAAAAGGCAAGGCAGCTACTTGGTGATGGGCTGTACAATCGTCCTTGGCGCCTCGGAGGTGAGAAAGGCTTGGCTGGCGATATGTGCCAGACATGAGAGCGTCCAGAAGCTGGGAAGTGTGCGAGTCCGAGCGTCCATGGAGCAAGGTTGGATGATTGGACGTTGATGCATCTGATAAGTGCGTAAAGAGCAAGGGCAAAGAGGGCCCATGGCAGCGGAGCCTTTGTTGCATGTGACGTCTGAAAATGAGGCTGTGAGATGAATCGCCCATGAAGAGGCATAGAGATGACGTTGCTAATAGACAGGAGAGGTCATAATGGAAGAAGAGGGCGAGACTTAGCTGGGCAGATGCGATGATGAGGCGGGTGGGAACTCTCGAGGTGAAGACGCGACGCGTGCGGCGTCAGACGGGTCAAGTCCGAGCAAGAGGCGCTGTGACAGCTGCATCATGCGTCTACGTTGGTTTCCGAGATTCGGGGTTCCAGAACAGAACGCAGGATGAAGAAGGGGGTGGTAGGTGATGAAGAGGCCCAGATGACAAAGCGTAAGATTTGTACTGGACGCAAATCGCAGAAAAAAACAAAAAAAAAACATACAAATGGAATGACAAACGTCGCGTCGCGTCAACGGACACCGACGAGATAGTATCGGATCTGTTGGAACTGCGGTGAAACGAAAAAAGAAAGAGAAGACGAGGTGCCGGGCTGTGGGAGGTTCGAGTGAAGGTTTGCGGTTGTTGACGAGTCGACCGTTTGCGGCGCGGTTTACCAGTCAGATGCCGCCAGGACCTTCAAGAGTCCCTCGTCGCTCCGTTTCCGAACCTCCCATCCCGCTCCCCCTTCTCCCTACCTGTCCTCTGTAGACAGCTGCAGACCAAGTCCGACAGCTTCGCCAGATCACGCCAAGCACAGCCGAACACACGCGATGGGACGGAGAAAGATAGAAATACAGCCCATTACGGTCCGTATTCTCTGCGTTATTCTCGTCGCAGTCATTCAACACGCTCATCTTCGCTCGCTTAACGTTCCTACTTGGTTTCGCCATCTATAGAACGAGCGCAATCGTTCTGTCACATTTTTAAAGGCAGGTGTCCCAATGCCAAGACTATTGGCAAAAATAGTCGCATGCTGACCTTTTAATATCTTCCCTGCTGCCTCGACACCCTCCAGCGTAAAACTGGCCTTTTCAAAAAAGCATACGAACTCGGAGTCCTCTGTTCAGTCGACGTCGCTGTCATAATTTTCGGTGAGTCCAATCCCTCCTAGCTTTGACCTGGCACTCTCGCCCGTGTTCTATTTTTAGACCTTCAACTGACCCCGCACTCGGCTATCCCGTCCCACAGAGCGTCGACATGGCCATGCAGACAAGTTGTACCAATATTGTTCTGGCGACATCAACAACATGGTTCGACGTCATATAAGTGTATGTCTATCCCATTTATCCTTTTTTCGACGCTAGAGTCTCGGCCAAACAAATTCTACGTACTTGCAACTGGATTATCGACTGCCACCTTCGTGGCAGTTGGGGCACGGATTTCGCTGGGCTCTCTGCGAAATTGGGGCGCCATTTCGATCGTCAATATCCCGGATTATCCAGTCGCAAATACGAAAATCTGATTGGTTCCGAAGTGGAACACCACAGGTCTGAACCAATCAGATTTCGGAAAAGTCCTGGAAATTACTAGGCTGATAGACTCTACTGATTTCTTCCCCCCCAGTTTGACGGCGAACGCGACACTCGCACGCCGCACGACTTTAGCGGAAACGGCGACGGGGGTGCAGCCGGCGATGTGGGTGACGAAGACGACGAGGGAGACGCAGATGATTCCCCTGGCGCTGCCCGTAAGCGCTCCGATAGCAAGACAAAGACCAAGTCCGAAGGCGGCAAAATGGTCCCTGTCAAACAAGACTCCGCTGCTACTGACGTAGGTATCCACTCCTTCCTCGGTCTTCCAATAAGCTCACATTCATCGTCTTAGGTCTCTGGCCATGGCTTGCCGCCGTCGATGTCCCCGACGCTGCCAATATCCTCGGATCGACACACTCACGGTGGCGCCACGACCAGCCCCAGCCGCAGCGGTTTGACCCACTGGGGAGGGGGCGGTGCCCCTCCTCCCAAGAGGCAGCGTATCGGCTCGGGCGCAGACGATCGTTCTTTCGCGCCCCCAGCTACGCCGGGTTCTCCGTACTCGCCCTACCGGCATGAACTCGAGCCGTCCTCGCACCATACCCTGCAGCACGGACTCCCACTCCGCACCTGCCCAAGCGCCGATTCATTCGGGCTCCTACCACACCCCATACTTCGGCGTAGCGCCCCCCGAGCGCGCCCCGCGCCTCAAGGCAGCTATCTGCACTCCTCCCCTTCCTTCCCACCCTCCGGCAGCGGCAGCAGCAGCGGCACCATCCAGCCGCCGATCCTGCGCACCGCCGGCTTCGGGCCCTCGCAGTCTCCCAGCCAGAGCCAGAGCCAAAGCCAACTCTACTCCTCCCCGACGCTCCTCCGCCCCTCGCATTCCCAGCCCCTCCCGCGCATCTCCCAACAGGCCCAGCCCGCCGCGCCGCCCCACAGCCCCGAGGACCTCTTCGCGGGCGTGTTCGGGAACGCCCCCGCGTCCGCGTCCGCGGGCAGCAGCGCGGGCAGCGCGGGCGCCGGGGTAGGTCCGGACCCTGCGTTCATGCCCATGACGCTGACCTTCGACTGGCCGCAGCTCACCCCCGCGCACGACCCCCCGCCCGAGGGCGCCGGCGGCCCCTCCTGGCTCGACTATCTCACCGGGAGCGCGCCGCCCGCCGCGGAGGCGGACGGCCGGCGCGGCGGCGGCGGCGCGAGCCCGCAGACGGCGAAGCGCATGCGCGAGGAGATGGACGGCCAGGCGCGCGATATGGCGCTTGGGCTCGGGATCGGCGGGGAGCGCGCGGGGGGCGACGGCGAGGGCGATGGCAGCGGGTGACGTTTGTGGTGGGAGGAGCTGCTCTGAGTGTGACACGACGTTTCATCGGCCTCAGGGACGGCTGAGGCAGCAGCCCCTCCCTTTCTTGCTCTACCTTATACCTCGCGCTCCTTAATTCCCTCTGCAGGGTCCCGACGCGTCGCAAAAATGGACTTGACGGATTTCTTGTCGTTCCCGGTTGTGCCTTCTCTTATCCGTGTAATCTATGGATTTCTTGCTCCTTAGACTGGGACCCGCTAGACGAATGGACCCTCTCGAGTACATATGATGTAGCATTTTAGTACATACACGAAAAATCCCACAGCCAGTCTGCGAAGCTGGATTTGCTCCCACACGGTGTCTTTAGATGGATTTGATTCTCGTGTCAACTATATTACATGTGTGTCTACGATGGGGACTGAAATTACAAGCAAGAGACACGTTAGATAGTGATGCTGCCAGCGACGGAGCCAAACACAAGGCGCGTCGAGGCGCGTCAGCTCCGTTCGCACTCGCCTCCATGTCCTTCGGCCACGGCTCTCACCGCAGATGGGCGGCGTCGTCTCTGCGGACACATTCCCGGCCCCGCTCCTCTTTCTCTTCCTCAGTAGTGTCTACAGCGACGACTCAAACGTCGCTTCGCCGTATGCACTCGCGTTAGCGACGCCGCTGCTGCCGACACGCGCGCAAGTCATTTGCATGATGCCAGATGTCCTCGGTGAGTACAGGATCTGACGCCTGACACGCAACGATCAGGTCAGCGAGGAGCAGCTCAAGCAGACAAGCCACGATCTCGACATCCCGCCGCGCCGCACTTCTTGACGATCCGGGAGCCCGAGCGCCAACTGCCCGTCGAGCGCGAGTGTAGTTCGACGAGAGCGCGGAGGCAGCGCTGCGGATACCGCACAGCCGCGTGATATGGGCTACATCGTGCGTCTGTTCCTTTCACTGTTCAGGAAACATCTCGGCGCTTCGCGACCATCTCACTTCAATGAGTCTTCATCGCCTTCACCAACCCGGGCTATTGCCAGCCCTCGACTGCCCCCTTCTTGCGCGTCTGCACGTTCCTGTGCGAACAGCACTGGCTCCACCCCTCGCCGCTCGCCGCTTGCCGCCGTCGTCTTCGCGCACACGCGCCCCCACCCCCGCGCTCGAGCAAGGCAGCAAGTCCTCACTCTGAGCCAAGCAGATGCGCAGCAAAGGCGTAGTCCCCGCAGGGCTGCTCAGCGCCGCCGTCTGCATGAATGCGCTCGCGCTCGCGCTGGTTATATACCAGGTCTCGGCAAGGGCACAAGCCGATTCGCGGTCGCCATGTCCCGCGCCTGCGTCCGTGCGCTATCTCCGGGATGCGTGGGAGGTCCGAGCGCTGACGCCGCTCTTTTGGCTAGGCACGGTCGCAAGGCAGCTGCCGAGGATCCGCGAGTGGGTGACGGCCGCCGTGCTGCTGCTCGCGTTCGCGCTCCAGGTGGATGGCGTCGTCCGACGAGCAGGATGCGTGCGGAGACGTGGCAGACGGTGCGCCGTTCGTCGCATGCCGTCACCCGTCGTGGTTCTTCCGTCTCATGTTACGCTGCAGTAAGAATCTGGTAAGCGTGGGGGAGATGCAACATCATGACAGACGGTACCGTGTCAGTACGAGTGCCGCGGTGAGTGCGTACCCACATTCGCCGTTCGATTTTAGCGAGACAGACGGGGCGCCGGATACAGGCTGTCCCGACTCACTTTGAACCCCAGACAGATCTCAGCGCGCTGCTCAGCAGCATCAGAGCGCCTGCATCGGATGGAAGATGGCGGTCGTGTATAGATACATCGGCGATGAGTAAGCTGGTCGTGGGGCGGGCCCTGCGCGTACGATACCAGCAGAGACGGGCCGTCTACGCGAGCTGCGCCGACTTCCAATGGAGTGCGCCGCTGTGAACGGCACTTCAACGCAAGTTTTGTCTGCGAGCTCTACGTAAAATCTCCGCGCATCAGCATCTGTACGACTGTAGCTACAAGACTAATGTATTGTGAATGAATTTAATTGCAGTACTTCATTTTGTATGGAACAATGTTGAAATATCGTACTGTCCGAGCTCGACTTGCACATGAGAACCGCCGCGTTATCGGCGCTCGTCCGCCTTCAGTGCCGCGCGTCGTTTCTCTGCGGCCACGACTGTCGCGTCTCTCGCGGTAGTGTGGTATCGAACTATTGGGCATGTATGAGCTCGACTTCAAAGATAGCATCTGCCATGGAAGTCGGGGCAGTAAGGCCAACTTGACGGCGACGCGTTGTGCACTCGCTTTCGAGTTCCCCGCATCAAGGCATTCGCACGCGGGTCAAGACCTTCACACACAACGACGTCCCCCCATCCTGTTGGCGTGCGGCTGGCTCCTGCTGCCGTGCATTGCATCGTGCAGTGCGCTTTCACGATCTCTAGCCGATGTGCCACTATGTAGCTCCGCGCTCGCAGGTCGGGACGTATCGGCTCATCAGTTGGTACGTTGCGTATCGCACCCACCGCCGAATGCAGGGCTCATTTACATGTCTCTTTCTACAGCCAATCGGGACATGCGCTCAAGCGATGTCGTCGTAAGGGGTCTGCGTCGGCGTTCTGGACGACTTCGCGCCCGCACCGCGCCCTGCGATCCAAGCGGACGGCGGACGTGAGCGTTCCTTCCTTGCTCTCGATCACCCGCCGCCCTGCATTGACTTCTGCATGGATAACTCAGAATTTTTCCCCGTCGGGATACTCGAGTCACGGCAGCCGCGCTGACCTCAAGGTCTCTGGTCTTCCATCATGGCACACGACACGACGCGACGGCTGTCCGCAGGATCCAACAGGACGGTGCACGCAAGCGTCAATATTGTGAACTGGTGGGATGCCCGCAGTGCCGTCGGCCGCGCCGCCTTGGAGAGCGAGTTTGGCGGTTCCACGCCAATTTTGGACAACGGCGCCCTACCAGCGACCTCGTGCGGCACGCTTTCATGATCTCTGGAATATCGTTAGCGAAATGTGACTATGTAACTCAGCGCTCGTAAGTTAGGCGCGTCCCCCTGGTATGTTGCCTATCGCACCCCCAGCTGAGAGCGACATCGTTTCCATCGCCGAACGTAGGACTCATCATCATTTTTTTTTATCACGCCCAGAGCCGATCGGGCCGCGCGTTCAAGCGGCGTCGCCGCAAGGGGTCTGCGTTGACGATCTGGACAAGTTCATGTCCGTGCCCGTGCCACGATCCAAATGGATGGTGAGTGCCCTACCCTCACCGTCGACCGGTTCTGTCATGCGCTGACTTTACGGTTAGTTTAGGTTCTGTTTATCCTTCGGAGTACCCAAGTCATGGCAGCTGTGCCGATCTCAAGGTCCCTAGCCTCCATGGCAAATGGTACGCAGCGCATCACTGCGGGATCACACGCGACCATGAACGCGGACCCAGGGCGGTACTCCAGCACATTCACCATGTTGCCTTCGAGGGCGGGTATGGTATCTCCATGGCAAAATCCTATGATGGCGCTCTTGTGGCCACTATCGGTAACCTCGCTGTTCGGCGCCGAGGTCTTTGCATCCAAGCTTCTCACGAGGCGCACGACTCCGCCCCGACCCTCGCTTTTCTCTCTCGCGAACGCCGTCTGGTATCTTCATAGCGGCCGCATGGACAATACCGCCTATCACATGCGGACTCTCCGCTTCCAAAATTCCGTCGTCGCCATGCTGCATCTGATACAGTCCGTACACCCGGCGCATCACCCCGCTCCATCGCCGCTCGCCTTTTACTTTGTTTTCAGTGCAATCTCACACGAGACGGTGCGCGAGGCTCGGCGCTGTTACGTGAGAGCTGGAAGTCTGCTTGTCAGCCGCGCCGCCATGAAGCTCGAAGATGGCGCTTGTGCGCCGAACTTGACGACGACGACCTTTGCAGCCACTACCCGGGATGATTACACACTGTACCACGACATGTCTCATACGCGATACCGCACGGCTGAGACCGTTCCCTGTCCCCCTTTCTTGAATCGGGGAACGTGCGCGCTAGACGACGCGCCGACTCGGCTTTCGACGCATTAGGGCTGGATGTCCACTCGTCAGCAGCGCCGACTTGAAGAATGGTGCGCCGAACTTAGCGATGGAGGTCTTTGTGACCAATATAGCTGACCGCATCGGGCGACACAGCATGCACTACATGCTACACGGCGCAGAATCTGCCTTGCTGCGCTTCTCGTGAGGGGAAGTGCGCGCAGGGCGACACGCCCTACCCTCGTCGCAAGCCATACGTGATTCCCTCAAGCGTTCTTGCGGCGCCCGCAGGAACAACCCCGGCGATTGCATGCGGGCTGTCCATAAGCATACTCTCTCAAAGCTGCCGCTGCCGCCATGTCGCGACGGATGCGATCCATGCGGCCCGCCCGCCCCTCGCTGCCTGTCCTTGGCTTATTTCAGCTACAAACTAAGTATGGAGTGTTATGTGCATACGAATTGCCCGCCCGGTGCAAAATCATTCACTCCAAGCCTGCGCCTGCAATCCACAATCCGCCTGCCTGCAACTTGTCGTGCTTGCAGACCTTGATTGATGCGCATGAGCGCCTCGCTGCGTTCTGTTCCGCGCGCTGTCCGTGAGTCCTATACCATTTATCTCCTGCCAGTTACATAAGTCAGCGACACTGACATGTGAAGAGAGAAGGTGCACTGACGCTCTCACAAACGTCGTCGTGCAAATCCCATACGCGCAGATCCGGCACGCCCACATTCCCTTTCGGGTGCTACAGCCGCGCCCCTCGCGGCATGTTGCGTGCGTCCTCGCCGAGCGCGCCTCGCGCCTGTCACTGGGCCGTGCTTTGCACATGGAGAGACGGTAAGAAAAACATCGCTGTCTATGAGTGCTCGTTCGAATCATGTAATTTGAGGATTGGAGACTCACCATAGGGTATTCAGAACCCCGGACAACAGCGGCAGGCTGCTGAATGTCGAAGTCAGAGTCCCGGCGCAGCGAAAGAGAAATGGATCCCGTACATGGCACGGGACTTGACGGGTGCGACATGCGCTAGTAATGCGCTCGTCGCTCACTACGGTGCTCCTCCCCATCGTTTCTGGTGCAAATGCGATAATCTGAGGTGAGTAGTCAATTATCTCAAGAGATTCTCATATGGGACATACGGTGCAGACAGGCGCTCGCGTTATGACATCTTGGACACAGTAAGTCAGCACGAGTCAGAATCTGACAATGAGCGGCTCACCCTCCCTTTTTTCGTAGCTTGCAGGTGCTGGGCATTCGTTCGGTGGGATCCAGAGCAATGGGAGGACAAAGAGAGGAGCAGCGAACCAGGACCACGAACGGCGCCTGCGTGGAGCGACGGGAAAGCAGGAAAATGACGCGGTGAGCTGCTGCTCCAGGAGGCGCCGCATCCCCATTGACGGAGACATGCAAGCTGACAAAACATGAGTTGATTTCCGCACTCCGGCCATTCGGTTCCACCTGGCGAGGCAAGGTTCCAGAAAGTCCTCCGGCTGGGGGCAGGCATGTGGGATCCGAAATGGGCAGAATGACGGGGAACGGGCGACCAGTGCCCGATCCTTGGCAACTGTACCAGTCCGTGTTTCATCTGAGTGTCCTGATCTCCGCTGTCCGCATGCACACATTCAGTTAGAGCCGCGCTGAGGGACCTGTCATACTGAGCCTTCCGAGATTAACTTCAAACTGTTTCGACAATAGCTGCACTGTCAAATTAAGTTGTATTGAGTTGCCGGTTGTCATGTACAACCCACTCAACGGGTGTGAGAAAAATTTGTTTATGCTCAGACCATGCACTTCGGACTGTGTTCTCCAACAAAAATGCCTTTCGGTGTAAGATCTGACCTGTTGAAGGTCCAGACCTTCATGAAACTCATGAATTTCATTTTTGGGTCCTTGAATCTGCTGACAGATCCACAGATTCAGACAGATGTGGGCCAACCTTGTCTGCATTTAAATCGAGGCCTCCGTGGAGATGAAATTTCAGTCGGTGTCCCAAATATGGCACGAGAGCTCTTGCTTCGCCCCCTTCTACCGAAGCCATCTGGCCGCGCACTTGGCCAAATCAGGTCCAGCGGCAACCGTAAGTCTGTGCGTTTGACGTGAGCATCAGCCAATAAACTAATAGATTGATAGATGGCTTAGCGGAGACCCTGGCGAAGCTATCGGACATCGAGCTTTACGCTCGGCTTCGGTGGCTCATCCATTCATCGCTTGGTGCGCACTCGGTCCGATTCTTTCGGTGGTCAGATGTTGTGTTTCAGAACTTGTACTGACTAATATTCTCTTCAGTGCATGTCTCGGGAGTTCCATCTGCAAAGATGTCATGGGCCCACTACTGGGACAAAGTGGTTGAGCTGTATCGGGTCGACATCGAAGGGTGGCCACATCAATACGCCGAGTTTCGAGAGCTCAGTCGGTCTTCGCTCGCACATGGCTCATTGGTGAGGCTTGTCCGGTCTTGGGAGCTGGGTCCCACGAAGTTCAGGCGGCTAACGGAAGAGGAATTCCGTGCGCGGCGGGATGCACGTCAGGCGCAGGGTGGAATTCATGGGAAACCAAAGGCGACACGTGTGGATGCGGGAGATGCATGGCCGCACTGCCAGAAGGGTCCAGCTGGAAAGCGCAAGAAGCGCATCCGTGAGACGAAGACGGACCGTTGGGTAGAGGCCGATGATCCGTTAGCATAGAATTCTCGCATGCTTTGAGTCCATCCTTCATATGTGTTGCTATGCCCAAGAATCCATCTTATTCTCTATACAAAGAACGAGAGACAGGCGACCGGAGATAGCTTTGTGCCGGAGACGTAAGTGAGGGCACATGAATTTCCGGGCAGTGACACGGAAGATTCAGAGTAAGCGACGCGGAGGAATGATTGTCCCTCCGTGTGGTACATAAGACCGACGGACATCTCTTCGCGCCCGTGAGGGTCGTTGCATCTTCCCGTCCATTCCCCGTCGACGTCTATGCTCACATCCATCCGTAGCTCCTGCACCGAGTCGTGGTATGCGCTGCTCCCGCAACTCACTTTGTTGCCGTTCTGACATATGCAGTCCTTTTTCTAGCCGCCATTTTGCAAGGCGACCGTGCCTTCCGCACCGCATCCCCGCATTCTGCTCGTCGAAAAGCGAAGCTTGCCCGGTGACCGATTCCGTCGATCTCCAGCCGCTCTCCTGTCGGCCAGCTCCCATTGGAGATGGTCTCGCAGCGAGCGGCATGTGGATCGGCGGCATCGCATAGGCGTGAGCATACGCCGGACAGGGACGAAGGTCAAACCCCGTGCTTTGGCCATTGGGGATACGGGAATGGATGGCCATGTACAGGCGCATGGCACGAAGGCCGCCTCGTTTCTGGTAATCCTGGTGTGTGTATCGTCAGTCATTTTATATTTGCATGCTGCTTACCATGTTCGATACATAGATCGCTATTGGCGACCCCCTTCGGTCGCAGGAGCCCTGCGTTCCACGACTTTGCTACGCTCATGGTCCGAGTCCAGACGCGAGATCCTGGCGGCAATTGTTGCAGCCAGCGCGGATGCTCGTCGTAAGAGCGGGTGGCGCATGGACAGAGCGGGCACAGACAGGGTCGCGGACTCGTTGACTGTCTTGAGGCGCCGCTGAGACGTCCTGCAAAGTCGCGGCGATGCAGCCTAGTACGTACTACACGGAGAAACCAGCCGACCGAGCGAAGTACTCACGAATATTTTAGAAACTCGTTTTTGGTCTGTTTTTACCCGCCCTCGCCGAGCGGCGGGCGCGTTCAAAGTCGGCATCAACGCTGACGGTAGTTGGGCTCCGCGAGCGGGAATCGCCTGGTGCGTACCCTCACGAGATATGAGCTGGTCCAGATCAATACTCACCAAGCCCTCAAAGATATACGTCCCGTCACGGTTTCCCCAAGGCTCGATAGCCCGCGCCGAGTGGCCTGCGTGCTTGTAAATCAAGCTATCAGAGCTGGCGTCGATGGGTTTCCATCGACGCCGCGTCATAGCCGGGCGAAGCCCAGCTGAGGCCTCTTCCCTGCGACTCTAGTGCGCTCACATCGATCCGTGCCGTCTGGTGAGTATTTCAAGACGACATCGCGCGATTTCAATCGACACTCACTGGATCTCCAACAAGAAGCTTTATTCTGGGTCTCCCCCGACATTCAGTGGCCCGCGCCGAGCGGCCTTCACGTATGGAGTTGAAGGCTTCACTGTGACCGTCGGCGGGTCGAGATCGCCGCCGACGTCGAGAGCATGTGTGCTGGAGCCGGGCGAAGCCCGGCGCACGTCGTAACTTCGCGGGTTTCGGCATATGCTTCGAAGTTTCTGCAAAGCGTTGGTTTTCGCGCGGCGAGTGCCTCGTAGAGGCAGTAGCCGCGTCAACATCGACGGGTGCGAGCGCTGGGCGCAGCCCAGCGCATGTTCCGCGATGATGGCCCTTGCACCGACAGGTGAGTCAGAACTAAACTGATATGCGAGGGAGCCCTTACCTTGTGCTCTCCCTGCCAGCGCCATCTTGAAACCCGCCCCGTCCTGCGATTCAGCTCGCCTTGCCTGCGCCGAGATCAGTGCGCGTCCGCGAATATCCCCGAAGGGCGTCATCATCAAGTACGTGTGGTGGCTAGTGTTCGGTAAGTACAGTGTGGGTTTCAGGTCGATTGTATACTTAGTACTTACCTGCCGTGAAGATGTAACGCATGCCGTGTTCGCTATCTCCCCCCCGACGGCACTCTCAGATACGCCAAGGGCGTCATCATCAAGTTGCGGGATCTCTCGCCCTTCTCCGCGCCGGGGACCGGCGCTCGTTACCCCGCGTCGAGGAGATTTGAAGCGGCAAACCCTTCGCGTAGCTTCGTCAGTGGGCCACATCCGACGCCATGGCGCCGGGCGTCATCATCAAGTTCAACGCCTGGTAGGTAAGTACATCGTCGTAGACTGAAATCGAGCACCGACTTACTTTCTTCGACAGGCATACTCTCAACGTCGGTATCGTGTCCGGTAGGCTGCCACGTCAACGGGCGCGATGACGGAGGGTGTCATCATCAAGTACGAGGCCATGTCTCGGCACTGTCGACCACGCAGTCGATTCCCGTGTCCTCCCTGCGCTCGTTTGTCTGCCCGGTAACCCGTTCGTACTGCGTGCGACCAAGGGCGTCATCATCAAGTTCATGAGGACGGAGCCGCCCGGGTTTGCGATCCTGTCGCGCTGCGTGTCTCTCGGAGCCGCGAACTTTACGACCGAGCAAGGCCGACTGGCGTGTCGTGTCCTCACCCTGGACTTCCAAGACAAGGGCATTACCGTCGCGCCTGGGCGAGAGATGCAGGCGCGCCACCCATTCTCAGCGTCAGCACCGACAGGCGTCGTCGTCGCGTTAGATGGCGTGCATCCGTCGGACGCGCGCTTCCATCGTTCGCGCTGGTGATGCTCGCCGTGGGGATAGGCCTCATACGCCTCGTCTGACCACGGCGCCGGCCATGCTGCTAAGACGGAGGCGCCGTCGTCAAATCCAACGACGCCCGCCCACGGCTAGCTGGCCGGGGTGTGGATCTGCTGCGTGTCTCCGGGCCCCGGCTCCCGCGTGTCGCGTATCGTTACGAGGACGACACCACCAGACTACAGGAAACGCGGGCAGATGGCGCGCCAGGTGAGTATCCGTTTGTCGTTTGGTATCATAATTCACTCACCTCATTCCTTGCGTAGCTTTCACGCACCAGGTTCTATTAGCGTCTCGTGCTCGCTTGTATCGCCCAAGTTCGAAACACTCGGATGGTGCCGCCAAGGAAGCGTGTCGAGGAGGTCTTTGACGAGCAGATGCAGCACATGCCTGCACCTGAAGAGGTATGTAGCTGCTCTACTTACTTCGATTGTCACGAACTCATACCTATTGATCAGCGGAAACCTGCGGCTGGCGTCAAGCAGCCCGCAACTCCTCGTTCAGCGCCCACGCCGGAGGCGGCGCGACGGCCATCGCAATCGGTACCTGTCATTCGCCTCAGCGACGACGGTCGGCCGAAGCGCGAGATCCATCCCCCTCCTCCTCCAGACCATCGGTAAGTACGTTCTATTCCGGATGAAGCTTCCGAGCGCTGACTATCCCAGGGCCATCCAGCGACCGACGGATTGGTCGACGACGCGCAGAAAGCTCAAGGATAGCGAAGCGCTCCCGCGACGACTTCAAGCTCATCATCTCCAACTGCTTCACGTACAATTCGCCCGTACAGGGATAGAATTGCAGCACATCTTCGACGAGAAGCGGGCTCATCTCCCGCCACTCCGAGGGCGGCTTGACTTGTGTCGAAGACATAGTGAACGTACATCTACCGGCGCGGCAATGCCGCGCCGATGTGTTTTGGCTGCGTCGCTATTGCATCGACGCCAACTTACGGCGCTGGAAATCCCGTAAGTCTTGCGGTTGTTCAAGCTAAAGCTACGAACTCACCGATGTTCAGAGTCGAGCTGCCCCGCGTTCTCGTAGCGCACTCCTGACGCTGCCCATCGAGAGCCTTCAACTGACGGACCAAGAGTCAAGCGCCGTGCGCCGCGCCGCCAGAACGAGCGCGTCATCGCCAAGTTGGGCGACGCGCTGAACCCCGCGATGCTGCAACACCGGTGAGTTTCGTGCTTGTTCGAATGAAGACGTATTGACTGACCGACACTCAGATGCTCGTGTCCTCGTACTCCCGCCACCGGCCTGCGACCGACGCGGGGGATTCCGGCACCGGCTTGCACCCAGTGCCTTTGCCGCCAGAAGGGCGCCGCGCGTCCAACGACGCGTTATTCTTGTCCCTTACGCGCCACCTCTGCGCGCCGGGCGCGACTGCTTCGTGGAAGACACGCATCTCCGGGCTATGGTGTCGTCGTCATCGCCAAGTCCCGGTGCTGGAACTCCTGTGAGTACCATTCAAGTTCGAGATAGAGTTATGCACTCACTACTGCCCACGTTCCAGACGCGTCATGCTCTCGCCGGGGGCCCTCGACCGACGGGGGCGCCGTTGATGCCCGTGCAGGCGGGCGCCACGGCACTGGTGTTTCTGTGAGTACTGCGTTCTGTCTGAGTTCGGAGCTGGTTACTTACGGGGTCTCAGACTTGTCCGGCAAGCTGGATTGTCGTCGCGCGGGGCCTCGGCGTTCCCCACATCCCCCGCACGACTGCCCGCGTCGTCTGGCGGATCGGCGAGTCGTTGTTGCAGGCAGCGTCGTGTGATGGAAGTGCGGTGAGAGTCGTGTTTGTTGATGGCGAGGCTATTTGCTCACCGATCTCTAGACTCGACATGCGTCGGCGTGTCGTGCCACGGCGCCTGCGCTTGCCGCGCGCGACTGCGCTGGTCGTCTCGCACATTCCGCGGTGTCTCTGCAGAGGCGTGATCTCTGATTTTCCGTGAGCACTGCGCTCCGTTGAATCCAAAGGTATGCACTCAGTGACGTGCTGATTCCAGATGCTTCACGTTCTCTTCGCGCGAGACCTCGAAGATCCAGACGCGTCGTGCTCCCAGGGCGTCGGAGGGCGTCGGTAGTGGCCGCGGCGGTACTTTGATGCGCCCTACCGGAGTTTTCTGCGGTGGAAAAAATTCCCGCTACGGCTGCCTTGTGGTTTCCGCAGCCTAAATGCGTCGGATTTACTTGTCGGGGGCTAGAATCGGGGGATATCGAACGCGTCGCCGCGCCATACGAGTCGTTGAGCGAGAGGACTTGTAGACGTCGTGTAGAGCTGAAAACACCGTGAAAAAAGGCGAGGAAAGAGCGGAAGGAAGTGGACATAAGAGCAGTCTAGTGAACGAACGCGTTAAGCGTGAATCGAGCGTGCTAAGCGAGGATGAACCAGGCAGAGTGGCGTCCAAGGGGCCGTGTGGTATAGAAAGAAAGAAAAAGACTATCTCTCACATTTGCCCTCGGTGTGTTCGAGCGAAATCAACGCAGGCCATTGGAGGAGCGAGAGAGGCGGAGCGCCCGTCGCAGACGACCTTAACCCTGACTCGGGGTCAACGCTGCAGACAGCGGCGACAACAGCGCGCGACTCTCATCTCGACCTTTCGCTGCGATGCATCGACCGTTTGCGGCGCGATGTGCCAGTCAGGACGTCAAGTCAAGCGTCCCTCGACGCTCCGTTCCCGAACCTCCCATCCCGCTTCCCCTTCTCCCTACCTGTCCTCTGCAGACAGCTGCAGCAGACCAAGTCCAACAGCCTCGCCAGATCACGCCAAGCACAGCCGAACACACGCGATGGGACGGAGAAAGATAGAAATACAGCCCATTACGGTCCGTATTCTCTCCTCCACTCCAAGTTATTCTCGTCGCACTCGTTCGACACGCTCGCTTAACGTTCTTACTTGGGATCGCCATCTATAGAACGAGCGCAATCGTTCTGTCACATTTTTAAAGGCAGGTGTCCCAATGCCAAGACTATTGGCAAAAATAGTCGCATGCTGACCTTTTAATATCTTCCCTGCTGCCTCGACACCCTCCAGCGTAAAACTGGCCTTTTCAAAAAAGCTTACGAACTCGGAGTCCTCTGTTCAGTCGACGTCGCTGTCATAATTTTCGGTGAGTGCAAGAGCTCCTAGCTTTGACCTGGCACCCGTGTTCTATTTTTAGACCTCCAACTGACCCCGCACTCGGCTATTCCGTCCCATAGAGCGTCGACATGGCCATGCAGACAAGTTGTACCAATATTGTTCTGGCGACATCAACAACATGGTTCGGCGTCATATAAGCGTACGTGTGCGCCAGGTTTTTTTTTTCTCCCCCGATGCTGACATTTTTTACAGTTCGACGGCGAACGCGATACTCGCACGCCGCACGACTTTAGCGGAAACGGCGACGGAGGTGCAGCCGGCGATGTGGGTGACGAAGACGACGAGGGAGACGCAGACGATTCCCCCGGTGCTGCCCGCAAGCGCTCCGATAGTAAGACGAAGACTAAATCCGAAGGCGGCAAAATGGTCCCTGTCGAACAAGACTCCGCGGCTACTGACGTAGGTATCCACTCCTTCCTCGGTCTTCTAATAAGCTCACATTCATCGTCTCAGGTCTCTGGCCATGGCTTGCCGCCGTCGATGTCCCCGACGCTGCCAATATCCTCGGATCGACACACCCACGGTGGCGCCACGACCAGCCCCAGCCGCAGCGGTTTGACCCACTGGGGAGGGGGCGGTGCCCCTCCTCCCAAGAGGCAGCGTATCGGCTCGGGCGCAGACGATCGTTCTTTCGCGCCCCCAGCTACGCCGGGTTCTCCGTACTCGCCCTACCGGCATGAACTCGAGCCGTCCTCGCACCATACCCTGCAGCACGGGTACCCCCATCTCCACTCCGCGCCTGCCCAAGCGCCGATTCATTCGGGATCCTACCACACGCCATACTTCGGCGTAGCGCCCCCCTCGAGCGCGCCTGCGCCTCAAGGCAGCTATCTGCACTCCTCCCCTTCCTTCCCACCCTCCGGCAGCGGCAGCAGCAGCGGCACCATCCAGCCGCCGATCCTGCGCACCGCCGGCTTCGGGCCCTCGCAGTCTCCCAGCCAGAGCCAAAGCCAAAGCCAACTCTACTCCTCCCCGACGCTCCTCCGCCCCTCGCATTCCCAGCCCCTCCCGCGCATCTCCCAACAGGCCCAGCCTGCCGCGCCGCCCCACAGCCCAGAGGACCTCTTCGCGGGCGTGTTTGGGAATACCCCCGCGTCCGCGAGCAGCAGCGCGGGCAGCGCGGGCGCCGGGGTAGGTCCGGACCCTGCGTTCATGCCCATGACGCTGACCTTCGACTGGCCGCAGCTCACCCCCGCGCACGACCCCCCGCCCGAGGGCGCCGGCGGCCCCTCCTGGCTCGACTATCTCACGGGGAGCGCGCCGCCCGCCGCGGAGGCGGACGGCCGGCGCGGCGGCGGCGGCGCGAGCCCGCAGACGGCGAAGCACATGCGCGAGGAGATGGACGGCCAGGCGCGCGATATGGCGCTTGGGCTCGGGATCGGCGAGGAGCGCGCGGAGGGCGACGGCGACGGCGACGGCGACGGCAGCGGGTGACGTTTGTGGTGGGAGGAGCTGCTCTGAGTGTGACGCGACGTTTCATCGGCCTCAGGGACGGCTGAGGCAGCAGCCCCTCCTCCCTTTCTTGATTTACCTTATACCTCGCGCTCCTTAATTCCCTCTGCAGGGTCCCTGTCGTGGTTGTCCCCGTCCCGACGCGTCGCAAAAATGGACTTGACGGATTTCTTGTCGCTCCCGGTTGTGCCTTCTCTTATCCGTGTAATCTATGGTTTTCTTGCTCCTTAGACCGGGACCCGCCAGACGAATGGACCCTCTCGAGTACATATGATGTAGCATTTTAGTACATACACGAAAAATCCCACAGCCAGTCTGCGAAGCTGCATTGGCTCCCACACGGTGTCTTTGGTATGGATCTGATTCTCATGTCAATTATATTACATGTGTGTCTACAATTAGGACTGAAATTACGAGCAAGAGACACGTTAGACAGTGATGCTGCCAGCGACGGAGCCAAACACAAGGCGCGTCGAGGCGCGTCAGCTCCCTTCGCACTCGCCTCCATGTCCTTCGGCCACGGCTCTCACCGCAGATGGGCGGCGTCGTCTCTGCGGACACGTTCCCAGCCCCGCTCCTCTTTCGCTTCCTCGGTAGTGTCTACAGCGACGACTCGAACGTCGCTTCACTGTACGCACTCGCGTTGGCGACGCCGCTGCTGCCGACGCGCGCGCAAGTCATTTGCATGATGCCAGATGTCCTCGGTGAGTACAGGATGTGACGCCTGACACGCGACGATCAGGTTAGCGAGGAGCAGCTCAAGCAGACAAGCCACGATCTCGACATCCCGCTGTGCCGCACTTCTTGACGATCCGGGAGCCCGAGCGCCAACTGCCCATCGAGCGCGAGTGCAGTTCGACGAGAGCGCGGAGGCAGCGCTGCGGATACTGCACAGCCGCGTGATATGGGCTACATCGTGCGTCTGTTCCTTTCACTGTTCAGGAAACGTCTCGGCGCTTCGCGAGCATCTCACTTCCCTGAGTCTTCATCGCCTTCACCAATCCGGGCTATTGCCAGCCCTCGACTGCCCCCTTCTTGCACGTCTGCACGTTCCTGTGCGAACCGCACTGACTCCATCCCTCGCCGCTCGCCGCTCGCCGCCGTCGTCTTCGCGCACGCGCATCCCCGCCCTCGCGCTCGAGCAAGGCAGCAATTCCTCACTCTGGGCCAAGCAGATGCGCAGCAAAGGCGTAGTCCCCGCAGGGCTGCTCAGCGCCGCCGTCTGCATGAATGCGCTCGCGCTCGCGCTGGTTATATACCAGGTCTCGGCAAGAACACAAGCCAATCCGCGGTCACCATGTCCCGCGCCCGCGTGCGCCGTGTTTCCAGGTGCGCTATCTCCGGGGTGCGTGGGAGGTCCGAGCGCTGACGCCGCTTTTTTGGCTAGGCACGGTCGCAAGGCAGCTGCCGAGGATCCGCGAGTGGGTGACGGCCGCCGTGCTGCTGCTCGCGTTCGCGCTCCAGGCGGATGGCGTCGTCCGACGAGCAGGATGCGTACGGAGACGTGGCAGACGGTGCGCCGTTCGTCGCATGCCGTCACCCGTCGTGGTTCTTCCGTCTCATGTTACGCTGCAGTAAGAATCGGGTAAGCGCGAGAGCGACGCAACATCATGGCAGACGGTACCGTGTCAGTACGACTGCCGCGGTGAGTGCGTACCCACACTCGCCGTTCGCTTTTAGCGAGACAGACGGGGCGCCGGATACAGGCTGTCCCGACTCACTTTGAACCCCAGACAGATCTCAGCGCGCTGCTCAGCAGCATCAGAGCGCCTGCATCGGATGGAAGATGGCGGTCGTGTATAGATACATCGGCGATGAGTAAGCTGGTCGTGGGGCGGGCCCTGCGCGTACGATACCAGCAGAGACGGGCCGTCTACGCGAGCTGCGCCGCTCTGAACGGCACTTCAACGCAAGTTTTGTCTGCGAGCTCTACGTAAAATCTCCGCGCATCAGCATCTGTACGACTGTAGCTACAAGACTAATGTATTGTGAATGAATTTAATTGCAGTACTTCATTTTGTATGGAACAATGTTGAAATATCGTACTGTCCGAGCTCGACTTGCACATGAGAACCGCCGCGTTATCGGCGCTCGTCCGCCTTCAGTGCCGCGCGTCGTTTCTCTGCGGCCACGACTGTCGCGTCTCTCGCGGTAGTGTGGTATCGAACTATTGGGCATGTATGAGCTCGACTTCAAAGACAGCATCTGCCATGGAAGTCGGGGCAGTAAGGCCAACTTGACGGCGACGCGTTGTGCACTCGCTTTCGAGTTCCCCGCATCAAGGCATTCGCACGCGGGTCAAGACCTTCACACACAACGACGTCCCCCCATCCTGTTGGCGTGCGGCTGGCTCCTGCTGCCGTGCATTGCATCGTGCAGTGCGCTTTCACTCTAGCCGATGTGCCACTATGTAGCTCCGCGCTCGCAGATCGGGACGTATTGACTCATTAGTTGGTACGTTGCGTATCGCGCCCACCGCCGAAATGCAGGGCTCATTTACATGTCTCTTTCTACAGCCAATCGGGACATGCGCTCAAGCGGTGTCGTCGTAAGGGGGTCTGCGTCGGCGTTCTGGACGTCTTCGCGCCCGCACCGCGCCCTGCGGTCCAAGCGGACGGCGGAGGTGAGCGTTCCTTCCTTGCTCTCGATCAGCCGCCACCCTGCGTTGCCTTCTGCATGGATAATTCAGATTCTTTCCCCCTTCAGGGTATTGACTCGAGGTACTCGAGTCACGGCAGCCGCGCCGACCTCAAGGTCTTTGGCCTTCTATCATGGTACACGACATGCGACGGCTCGCCACAGGATCCCACAGAATGGTGCGCGCAAGCCTCGATATTGCGAACAAGTGGGATTCCTGCAGTGCCATCGACCGCGCCGCCTTGGAGAGCAAGTCCGGCGGTTCCATACCAACCTTGGACAAGACAATGACGCGCTTGTCAGCGACCTTGATGCTCGCTGTATGCCGTATCGTGCGGCGCGCTTTGATGATATCTGGCGGATCATTAGCGAAGTGTGAGTATGTAACTCAGCGCTTGCAGAATAGGCGTATCCCACCGGTATGTTGCCTGTCGCACCCCAGCCAAGAGCGACATCGTTTCCATCGCCGAACGTAGGACTCATCATCATTTTTTTTATCACGCCCAGAGCCGATCGAGCCGCGCGTTCAAGCGGCGTCGCCGCAAGGGGTCTGCGTTGACGATCTGGACAAGTTCATGTCCGTGCCTGCGCCACGATCCAAGTGGATGGTGAGTGTCCTACCCTCACCGTCGATCGGTTCTGTCATGCGCTGACTTTACGGTTAGTTTAGGTTCTGTTTATCCTTCCGAGTACCCAAGTCATGGCAGCTGTGCCGATCTCAAGGTCCCTAGCCTCCATGGCAAATGGTACGCAGCGCATCACTGCGGGATCACACGCGACCATGAACGCGGACCCAGGGCGGTACTCCAGCACATTCACCATGTTGCCTTCGAGGGCGGGTATGGTATCTCCACGGCAAAATCCTATGATGGCGCTCTTGTGGCCACTATCGGTAACCTCGCTGTTCGGCGCCGAGGTCTTTGCATCCAAGCTTCTCACGAGGCGCACGACTCCGCCCCGACCCTCGCTTTTCTCTCTCGCGAACTCCGTCTGGCGTCTTCATAGCGGCCGCATGGACAATATCGCCTATCGCATGCGGACTGTCCGCTTCCAAAATTCCGTCGTCGCCACGCTGCATCTGAGACAGTCCGTACACCCGGCGCATCACCCCGCTCCATCGCCGCTCGCCTTTACTTTGTTTTCAGTGCAATCTCACACGAGACGGTGCACGAGGCTCGGCGCTGTTACGTGAGAGCTGGAAATCTGCTTGTCAGCTGCGCCGACATGCTCGAAGATGGTGCTTCTGCCCCGAACTTGGCGACGACGGCCTTTGCAGCCACTACCCGGGATGATTACACACTGTACGACGACATGTCATGCGCGATACCGCACGGCTGAGACCCTTCTCCGTCTCCCCTGCACGAATCGGAGAACGTGCGCACTAGACGACGCGCCGACTCGGCCCTGGGCGCATAGGGCTGGATGTCCACGCATCAGCAATGCCTATTGTGGCCAATATCGCTGACTGCACCGGTCGACGGCATCGACGGCAGTGATCCCGCCTTGTCCCGCTTCTCGTGAGGGGAAGTGTGCGTAATGCGACATGCCCTACCCTGGTCGCAAGTCATACGTGATTTTTTCAAACGTTGTTGCGACGCCTGCAGGAACGGCGCCGGCGATCGCATGCGGTCTGTCCATAGGCTTAGTCTCTCAAAGCTACTGCTGCAGCCATGTCGCGGCGGATGGGATCCACGCGGCCCGCTCGCCCTTGGCTTGTTTCAGCTACAAAATAAGTACGGAGTGTTACGTGCATACAAATTGCTCACCCGGTACAAAATTATTCACTCCAAGCCTGCGCCTGCAATCCACAATCCACCTGCCTGCGACTTGTCGTGCTTGCAGACCTTGATTGATCCGCACGAGCGCCGCGCCGCGTTCTGTTCCGCACGCTGTCCGTGAGTCCTTTTCCATCTATCTCCTGTTGCATAAGTCAGCGACGCTGACATGTGAAGAGAGAAGGTGCGCTGACGCTCTCACAAACGTCGTCGTACAAATCCCGTATGCGCAGATCCGGCATGCCCACATTCCCTCTCGCGTGCTACAGCCGCGCTCCTCGCGGCACGTCGCGTGTGTCCTCGCCGAGCGCGCCTCGCGCCTCGCGCTGCACCATGCTTTCCACATGGAGAGACGGTAAGAAAAAAATCGCTGTCTATGAGTGCTCGTTTGAGTCATGTAATTTGAGGATTGGAGACTCGCCACAGTGTATTTAGAACGCCGGACAACAACAGCGGGCTGCTGATTGTCGACGTTTGAGTGCTGGCGCTGCGAAAGAGAAATGGATCTCGTACATGGCACGGGGACTTGACGGGTGCGACAGCGCTAGTAATGTGCTCGTTGCTCACTACGGCGCTCCTTCCCCATCGTTTCTGGTGCAAACGCGATAATCTGAGGTAAGTATTTAATTATCCCAAGAGATTCCAGCTCACCCTCCCTTTTTTTTTGTAGCTTTCAGGTGCTGGGCATTCGTTCGGTGGGATCAAGAGCGATGGAGGGGCAAAGAGAGGAGCAGTGAACCAGGACCACGAACGGCGCCTGCATGGAGCGACGGGAAAGCAGGAAAATGACACGGTGAGCTGCTGCTCCAGGAGGCGCCGCATCCCCATGACATGCAAGCTGACAAAACATGAGTTAATTTCCGTGCTCTGGCCATTCGGTTCCACCTGGCGAGGCAAGGTTCCAGGAAGTCCTTTCGCTGGGGGCAGGCATGTGGGATCCGAAACGGGCAGAATGATGGGGAACAGGTGACCAATGCCCGATCCTTGGCAACCGTACCAGTCCGTGTTTCATCTGAGCATGCTAATCTCCGTCGTCCGCATGCGCACATTCAGTTAGAGCCGCGTTGAGGGATCTCTCATATGGAGCCTTCCGAGATTACCTTCAAACTGTTTTGATGATAGCTGCACTGTCAAATTAAGTTGTATTGAATTGCCGGTTGTCATGTACAACCCACTCAATGGGTGTGAGAAAAATTTGTTTATGCTCAGACCATGCACTTCGGACTGTTTTCTCCAACAAAAATGCCTTTCGGTGTACGATCTGACCTGTTGAAGGTCCAGACCTTCATGAAACTCATGAATTTCATTTTTGGGTCCTTGAATCTGCCGACAGATCCACAGATTCAGACAGATGTGGGCCAACCTTCTCTGCATTTAAATCGAGGCCTCCATGGAGACGAAATTTCAGTTGGTGTCCCAAATATGGCACGAGAGCTCTTGCTTCGCCCCCTTCTGCCGAAGCCATCTGGCCGCGCACTTGGCCAAATCAGGTCCAGCGGCAACCGTAAGTCTCTGCATTTGACGTGAGCATCAGCCAATAAACTAATAGATTGATAGATGGCTTAGCGGAGACCCTGGCGAAGCTGTCGGACATCGAGCTTTACGCTCGGCTTCGGTGGCTCATCCATTCATCGCTTGGTGCGCACTCGGTCCGATTCTTTCGGTGGTCAGATGTCGTGTTTCAGAACTTGTACTGACTAATATTCTCTTCAGTGCATGTCTCGGGAGTTCCATCTGCAAAGATGTCATGGGCCCACTACTGGGACAAAGTGGTTAAGCTGTATCGGGTCGACATCGAAGGGTGGCCACATCAATACGCTGAATTTCGAGAGCTCAGTTGGTCTTCGCTCGCACACGGCTCATTGGTGAGGCTTGTCCGGTCTTGGGAGCTGGGTCACACGAGATTCAGGCGGCTTACGGAAGAGGAATTCTGTGCGCGGCGGGATGCACGTCAGGCCCAGGGTGGATTGCATGGGAAAGCAAAGGCAACACGTGTGGATGCGGGCGATGCACGGCCGCACTGCCAGAAGGGTCCGGCTGGAAAGCGCAAGAAGCGCATCCGTGAGACGAAGACTGACCGTTGGGTAGAAGCCGATGATCCATTAGCATAGAATTCTCATATCCCTTCCGTCTCCTTCATATGTGTTGCTATGCCCAAGAATCCATTTATTGTCCTATACGAAGAACGACTAAAAGGCGACCGGAGATAGCCTTGTGCCGGAAACGTAAGTGAGGGCACACGAATTTCCGGGCAGTGACACGGGAGATTCGGAGTAAGCGACGCGGAGGAAGGATTGTCCCTCCGTGTGGTACATAAGACCGACGGACATCTCTTCGCGCCCGTGAGTGTCGTTGCATCTTCCCGTCCATTTCCCGTTGACGTCTATGCTCATGTCCATCCGTAGCTCCTGCACCGAGTCGTGGTATGCGCTGCTCCCACGACTCACTTTGTTGCCGTTCTGACATATGCAGTCCTTTTTCTAGCCGCCGTTTTGCAAGGCGACCGTGCCTTCCGCACCGCATCCCCGCATTCTGCTCATCGAAAAGCGAAGCTTGCCCGGTGACCGATTCCGTCGATCTCCAGCCGCTCTCCTGTCGGCCAGCTCCCATTGGAGTTGGTCTCGCAGCGAGCGGCGTGTGGATCGACGGCATCGCATAGGCGGGAGCGCACACTGGAGGGGATGAAGGTCAAACCCGTGCGTTGGCTATTAGGGATACGGGAGCTGGTGGCCATCTACAGGCGCATGGCACGAAGGCCACCTCGTTTCTGGTATTCCTGGTATTGTGTATTCTCAGTCAATTTTTATTTGCATGCTGTTTACCTTGTTCGGTACGTAGATCGCTATCGGTGACCCCCTTCTGTGCCAGGAGGCTTGCATTGCACGGCTTCGCCGTGCTCGTGGTCAGAGTCCAGGCGTGGGATCCTGACGACAATCATTGCAGCCAGGGCGGAAGCGCGTCGTGAAAGCGGGCGGCGCATGTACAAGGCGGAAACAGGCAGGACCGCGGACTCGGTGATTGTCATTGAGGCATCGCTGAGACGTCCTGCAAAGTCCCAGCGATGCAGCCTAGTGAGTACTACACGGCGAGATCCGCCGATCGAGTGAAGTACTGACGAAGACTTTAGAAACTCGTTTTTGGTCTCTTTTTGCACAAGATCAAGAGGCTCGCGCCGAGCGGCGGGCACGTCCGTAGGACAGGCATTCGGAGTCAGCATCGACGGAGATCCGTTCGACGCTGACGGCGCGTGGGTACCGTGAACGGGCGTCGCCCTTCTGGTGCCTTTTGGCAATCCTACGCCGTTTCCTGGTGTGCGTACCTTCATGTGATGTTAGCTGATCCAAATCAATACTCACCAAGCCTTTGAAGATGTACATTTCGTCGTATCTCCCGCAAGGCTCGATGGTCCGCGTCGAGCGGCCTGCGTGCCCGTAGATCAAAATTTTCGGAGCTGGCGTCGATGGGTTTCCATCGACGCTGAAGCGTCCCGACAGCGCTCGGGCGTCACAGCCGGGCCCAGCCCGGCTGACGTCTCTTGCGTGTGATTCCAGTATGCACGCACTAAGTAGTCTGTGCCGATCGGCCGGTAAATATTTCAAGATGCCATTAAGTGATTTAGATCGATACTCACTGGATCTCCGAGAACACGCTTTATCTCGGATTTCCCCCGACGTCCACTGGCCCGCGCCGAGCGGCCTTCACGCACGTAGTACAAGTCTTCATTGCAAGCGTCGGCGGTTCTCCACTGACACCGATGGACGTGCGCTGGAGCCGGGCGAAGCCCGGCGCACTGCTTGGGGCTTTCTGCGAAGCGTGGTATTTCGCGTAGTGAGTCTTTCGCATTGACATAAGCCAAGGGACATTGGCGCTTACGGAAACCTTGAATTTTCGTTGCCTTGCTTTCTAGTCCTTGATGCCCTGGTGCAGGCGATATTTGCTGCTGACGGGCTGCTCGATGTCGACTGTCGATGCACGGAACACGGACATTGCTGGGCGTGAGCACTAGGCGCAGCCCAGCGCGCGTTCCGCGATGATGTCCTTTTCAGTGACAGGTGAGTGAGAAGGACTCGATATACGAAGGTGCCTTACCTTGTGTTCTCCCTGTCAGCGCCTCTCGACCTCGACATCCGCCCCGCCCTGCGATTCACATCCCATTGTGCCCGCACCGAGATCAGTGTGCACCCGCAATTATCCCCGATGGGCGTCATCATCAAGTACGTCCGCTGGCTAGTGTTTGGTGAGTACGGTGTGGAATTCAGAGTGATTGTATATTTACCTGCTGTGAAGACATGTATCTCGCCACGCCTGTCATGCTCCCTCATTCCGACTGTTTTCCCCCGACGACGCCTGCATGATGGGCCAAGGGTGTCATCATCAAGTTACAGGATGCCCTACCGTGCTCGGCGCCGGGCGACGGCGTTCGTCCTCTCCGCGTAGACGAGGTCTGGAGACCTCGAGGTGGGGGACTCTTAGCAATGGCGAGCAGGCGCGGCCTCGCTGCATGGGTCGCATCGGACGCCATAACGCCGGGCGTCATCATCAAGTTCGATGCCTGGAGACAAGTACTGTAAGTACGCCACAAGGATTGATCCGAGCGCCGATTCACCTCTTTCGGCAGGCATATCCTGAACGTCGATATCCTGGCCCAGTAGTCTGTCGCCCCGAACGCGCGATGACGAAGGGCGTCATCATCAAGTACGAGGCCGTGTCTCCGCACTGTTGGCGATGCAGTCGCCCGCCATGTTCCTCCTGCGCTGGTTCGCCGACCCGATAGCCGGCTCGTACTGCGCGCGACCAAGGGCGTCATCATCAAGTTCAACGAGGACGCAGCCGCCCGGGTTTGCGATCCTGTCGCGCTGCGTGTCTCTCGGAGCCGCGAACTTTACGACCGAGCAAGGCCGACTGGCGTGTCGTGTCCTCACCCTGGACTTCCAAGACAAGGGCATTACCGTCGCGCCTGGGCGAGAGATGCAGGCGCGCCACCCATTCTCAGCGTCAGCACCGACAGGCGTCGTCGTCGCGTTAGATGGCGTGCATCTGTCGGACGCGCGCTTCCGTCGTTCGCGCTGGCGGTGACTCGCCATGACGATCTGTCTCGGACGCTTCGCTAGGCCATGGCGGCGGCCATGCGGCTAAGACGGAGACGTCGTCAAATCTGACGACGCTCGCTCACGGCCGACTTGCCCGGCGTCTGGACTTGCTGCGTGTCTTCGCGCGGCCCGTCTCTCGTGCTTCGGACGTCTTTATGAGGGTCGCCGCCACGCTATGGGAAACACGGGCAGACGGCGTGCCAGGTGAGTATCTGGTTGTCATTCGATATCGTGATTTACTCACCTCAGTCTGCGTAGCTTTCACGTACCGGGTTCTGCCAGCCTCTCGCGCTCGCTCGCATCGCCCAAGTCCAAAACAGTCGGACGGCGCCGCAAAGGAAGCGTGTCGAGGAGGTCTTTGACAAGCAGATGCAGCACATGCCTGCACCTGAAGAGGTATGTAGCTGCTCTACTTACTTCGATTGTCACGAACTCATACCTATTGATCAGATGCGCCTGGCGTCAAGCAGCCGACGACTCCTCGTTCAGCGCCCACGCCGGAGGCGGCGCGACGGCCATCGCAATCGGTACCTGTCATTCATCTCAGCGACGACGGTCGGCCGAAGCGCGAGATCCATCTCCCTCCTCCTCCAGACCATCGGTAAGTACGTTCTAATCCGGATGAAGCTTCCGAGCGCTGACTATCCCAGGGCCGTCCAGCGACCGATGGATCCGTCGACGACGCGCAGAAAGCTCGAGAAGGGTGAATATGCGAACATGGAGCGCTTCCGCGGCGACTTCAAGCTCATCATCTCCAACTGCTTCACGTACAATTCCCCCGTACAGGGATAGAATTGCAGCACATCTTCGACGAGAAGCGGGCTCGTCTCCCGCCACTCCGAGGACGTCGTCTTATGTCGGAGATATATGAGATGTACCTGTACCGATGGGGCAATGCCGCGCGCGTGCGTCTCGGCTGCGTCGCTATTGCGTCGATGCTAACTTACGGCACTGGAAATCCGGTAAGTCTTTCTGTTATTCAAGCTAAAGCTACGAACTCACCGATGTTCAGACTCGAGCTGCGCCGCGTTCTCGTAACGCACTCCCAACGCTGCTTGTCGAGAGCCACGAGTCGAGCGCCGCCCGCGGTACCACCAGAATGAGGGCGTCATCGCGAAGTTGTGCGACGCGCTGAACCCATTCCCTTCGCACATGGCGTGCGCGCCCCCACCGCCCGCGCAACTGCTCCCCGTCATGTTCAGCATCCTAGAGCCGGCGCAGACATCGCGATGCTGCCACACCGTGAGTTCGTGCTTGTTCGAATGAAGACGTATTAATTATTAACTCACCGACAGTAGATGCTCGTTCTCGTACTCCTGTTGCAGGGCCTGCGACCGACGGGGTCGCCCGCGCTGGCTTGCAGGCAGTGCCTTCTCCGCCAGAACGAGCGCGTCCGGCGACACGCCCCTCCGTTCCCGTCGCGCTGCCTCTGCATCCCCGCGCGACTGCTTATCATAGCGCGCATCCCGGGCTTCCGGGGCGTCTCGTGTTCTGACACTGTGAGTGTCGCGTCTTTGGAGAAGCGAACCGTTTACTCACTGATGTTCAGACGCCGGACATCGCGTGTCCCGCGCTGCTCGTCGCGAGCCACCGACAACGCGTGGGGCCTGCCGAATCCACCTGCTTCGCGCATGGCCTGCGCGACTGATTTGCTCGTTGCGGGCGCATGTCGGGGGTAGGCGTCATCGCCACGTTGCGGCGCTGCAGCTGCTGTGAGTATGATTCGAGTTCGAGTTCAGAGATGTCCACTCACCACTTTTGTGGTACTAGATGCGTTATGTTGTCGTCGCGGGCGTTCGACCGACACGTCGGGGATGTAGTGCGGACCTTACTCCCGACGCGCATGGCCCCCGTGCGCTTTTCATCCCCTGCTCTCCTCCTCGCGCAGATCTGCGAGCGGCCGGCGCTGGTCCTTGTGTGAGTATCTTGCCTGTTCGAGATTGGAGAGAGTTACTTACTACCGTGCAGACTCCTTGTGCATCGCATTGTCGCGGCGCGCTGCTCGGCGCGGACCTTCGACTCGGGCATCGGAGCACCCGCGAGTCCATGCCCTTCGCGCATCGCCTCGGTAGACTCCTTTTCTTGTCCTGCGCGTGTTTTGCGATCGTTGAGTGAGGGCGCTGGTACACCCGTAAGTGCAATGCATGTTCGAGTCCGGAGCTGCCTGCTCACCAATTATCCAGACTCTAGACGCGTCGGCTTGTCGTCGCGCGCCACTCCGCCGCTCGACTCGCATCCCAGGGCACGTGTTCGCGTGAACAGCGTGCGCCGTCGTCAAGTTACGGGACTGGAACTGCGGTGAGTGTCGTGCTTGTCGACTCGGAGCTGTCTACTGACCGACTTTCAGACGCTAAAGGCGTCGCCTCGTCCTCTTATGTCCTCTTCGCATCCCCCTCGCCGTGTCCCGAGGCGTGTTTCCGCAAGGGCGTGGTCGCTGGAAGAGCGGTAAGTACCAAGTATCTTCGGATGCGGAGCGTGGTACTCACGGATGTCCCGAATCCAGGTACTCCGCATTTCGCGTGCACACACGATGCGGGGGGAAACGACACGGTATGTGGCCGCCGCGGTACTTTGACGCTCTAGAATGAATTTTGCTGCGGTCGGAAAAATGCCGCCATGACTGCTTTCCCCGCCTTGTGCGCGGCCGGGGCGTGTATGCGTTGGATGTAAATGGTCGGGGCTGGAATTGCGGGCTATTGAACGCGCTCTGCAGCGTGAATTTGACGCGTTTGGTGACCTTGTTTCAGCGCCGTGCGGTCCGTAGTCGAGTGAAAGGACTTGTAGACGTCGTGTAGGGCTGAAAATGCCGCAAAAAAAGGCGGGAAAAGAGCGGGAAGTGAACAATGGCGTGAACGAACGCGTTAAGCGTGAATCGAGCGTGCTAAGCGAGGATGAACCAGGCAGAGTGGCGTCCAAGGGGCCGTGTGTGTAGAAAGTAGAAAAAGACTATCTCTCACATTTGCCCTCGGTGTGTTCGAGCCAAATCAGCGCAGGCCATTGGAGGAGCGAGAGAGGCGGAGCGCCCGTCGCAGACGACCTTAACCCTGACTCGGGGTCAACGCTGCAGACAGCGGCGACAGCAGCGCTCGCACCTCTCCCTCGACCTTTCGCTGCGATGCATCGACCGTTTGCGGCGCGGTTTGCCAGTCAGGACGTCAAGTCAAGCGTCCCTCGACGCTCCGTTCCCGAACCTCCCATCCCGCTTCCCCTTCTCCCTACCTGTCCTCTGCTGCAGCAGACCAAGTCCAACAGCCTCGCCAGATCACGCCAAGCACAGCCGAACACACGCGATGGGACGGAGAAAGATAGAAATACAGCCCATTACGGTCCGTATTCTCTGCGTTATTCTCGTCGCAGTCATTCAACACGCTCATCTTCGCTCGCTTAACGTTCCTACTTGGGATCGCCATCTATAGAACGAGCGCAATCGTTCTGTCACATTTTTAAAGGCAGGTGTCCCAATGCCAAGACTATTGGCAAAAATAGTCCCATGCTGACCTTTTAATATCTTCCCTGCTGCCTCGACACCCTCCAGCGTAAAACTGGCCTTTTCAAAAAAGCATACGAACTCGGAGTCCTCTGTTCAGTCGACGTCGCTGTCATAATTTTCGGTGAGTGCAAGAGCTCCTAGCTTTGACCTGGCATTCTCGCCCGTGTTCTATTTTTAGACCAACTGACCCCGCACCCCGCAGAGCGTCGACATGGCCATGCAGACAAGCTGTACCAATATTGCTCCGGCGACATCAACAACATGGTTCGACGCCATATAAGTGTATGTTTATTCCATTTGTCTATTTTTTTCGACACGGGTGTATTTGCAACTGGGTAATCCACGGCCACGCTCGTCGCAGCTGGAGCACGGATTTGGCTGAGCTCTTTTTGCGAAATTGGACGACCTTGCATGTCCGTATTTCTATGATATGGTGTGTTTTTGAGTTCATTCACGTTTAGAATCTGCTGATTTGGGCGACCCAGTTGGATGAGGAGTCCATTCGAGTGGCCTCTGGAATGTCACACCATGGATTCAAGGCCGCGGAAAGTTGTCCATTGGAGCACCATTCTGATCATGTCCTGGATTATCTAGTTGCAATTACATAAATCTGATTGGTCCAGACCTGTGGAACTCCACAGATCCGAACCAAGCAGATTTTGGAAAAGTCTTAGAAATTGCTGGGTCTATAGATCCTACTGACTATCCTTTTTCATTTCCAGTTCGATGGCGAACGTGATACTCGCACGCCGCATGACTTCAGCGGAAACGGCGACGGGGGTGCAGCCGGCGATGTGGGTGACGAAGACGACGAGGGAGACGCAGATGATTCCCCTGGCGCTGCCCGTAAGCGCTCCGATAGCAAGACAAAGACCAAGTCCGAAGGCGGCAAAATGGTCCCTGTCAAACAAGACTCCGCTGCTACTGACGTAGGTATCCACTCCTTCCTCGGTCTTGCAATAAGCTCACATTCATCGTCTCAGGTCTCTGGCCATGGCTTGCCGCCATCGATGTCCCCGACGCTGCCAATATCCTCGGATCGACACACCCACGGTGGCGCCACGACAAGCCCCAGCCGCAGCGGTTTGACCCACTGGGGAGGGGGCGGTGCCCCTCCTCCCAAGAGGCAGCGTATCGGCTCGGGCGCAGACGATCGTTCTTTCGCGCCCCCAGCTACGCCGGGTTCTCCGTACTCGCCCTACCGGCATGAACTCGAGCCGTCCTCGCACCATACCCTGCAGCACGGGTACCCCCATCTCCACTCCGCACCTGCCCAAGCGCCGATTCATTCGGGCTCCTACCACACCCCATACTTCGGCGTAGCGCCCCCCTCGAGCGCGCCCGCGCCTCAAGGCAGCTATCTGCACTCCTCCCCTTCCTTCCCACCCTCCGGCAGCGGCAGCAGCAGCGGCACCATCCAGCCGCCGATCCTGCGCACCGCCGGCTTCGGGCCCTCGCAGTCTCCCAGCCAGAGCCAGAGCCAAAGCCAGCTCTACTCCTCCCCGACGCTCCTCCGCCCCTCGCATTCCCAGCCCCTCCCGCGCATCTCCCAACAGGCCCAGCCCGCCGCGCCGCCCCACAGCCCCGAGGACCTCTTCGCGGGCGTGTTTGGGAATACTCCCGCGTCCGCGTCCGCGGGCAGCAGCGCGGGCAGCGCGGGCGCCGGGGTAGGTCCGGACCCTGCGTTCATGCCCATGACGCTGACCTTCGACTGGCCGCAGCTCACCCCCGCGCACGACCCCCCGCCCGAGGGCGCCGGCGGCCCCTCCTGGCTCGACTATCTCACGGGGAGCGCGCCGCCCGCCGCGGAGGGGGACGGCCGGCGCGGCGGCGGCGGCGCGAGCCCGCAGACGGCGAAGCGCATGCGCGAGGAGATGGACGGCCAGGCGCGCGATATGGCGCTTGGGCTCGGGATCGGCGAGGAGCGCGCGGAGGGCGACGGCGACGGCGACGGCGACGGCAGCGGGTGACGTTTGTGGTGGGAGGAGCTGCTCTGAGTGTGACGCGACGTTTCATCGGCCTCAGGGACGGCTGAGGCAGCAGCCCCTCCTCCCTTTCTTGCTCTACCTTATACCTGACGCTCCTTAATTCCCTCTGCAGGGTCCCCGTCGTGGTTGTCCCCGTCCCGACTCGTTGCAAAAATGGACTTGACGGATTTCTTGTCGTTCCCCGTTGTGCCTTCTCTTATCCGTGTAATCTATGGTTTTCTTGCTCCTTAGACCGGGACCCGCTAGACGAATGGACCCTCTCGAGTATATATCATGTAGCATTTTAGTACATACACGAAAAATCCCACACCCAATCTGCGAAGCTGGATTTGCTCCCACACGGTGTCTTTGGTGGAAATCTGATTCTCATGTCAATTATATTACATGTGTGTCTACGATTGGGACTGAAATTACGAGCAAGAGACACGTTACTGCCAGCGACGGAGCCAAACACAAGTCGCGTCGAGGCGCGTCAGCTCCCTTCGCACTCGCCTTCATGTCCTTCGGCCACGACTTTCACCGCAGATGGGCGGCGTCGTCTCTGCGGACACGTTCCCAGCCCCGCTCCTCTTTCGCTTCCTCGGTAGTGTCTACAGCGACGACTCGAGCGTCGCTTCGCTGTACGCACTCGCGTTGGCGACGCCGCTGCTGCCGACGCGCGCGCAAGTCATTTGTATCACGCCAGATGTCCTCGGTGAGTACAGGATTTGATGCCTGACGCGCGACGATCAGATCAGCGAGGAGCAGCTCAAGCAGACAAGATACGATCTCGACATCCCGCCGCGCCGCACTTCTTGACGATCCGGGAGCCCGAGCGCCAACTGCCCGTCGAGCGCGAGTGTAGTTCGACGAGAGCGCGGAGGCAGCGCTGCGGATACCGCACAGCCGCGTGATATGGGCTACATCGTGCGTCTGTTCCTTTCACTGTTCAGGAAACGTCTCGGCGCTTCGCGAGCATCTCACTTCCCTGAGTCTTCATCGCCTTCATCAACCCGGGCCATTTCCAGCCCTCGACTGCCCCCTTCTTGCACGTCTGCACGTTCCTGTGCGAACCGCACTGGCTCCACTCCTCGCCGCTTGCCGCTCGCCGCCGTCGTCTTCGCGCACACGCGCCCCCACCCCCGCGCTCGAGCAAGGCAGCAAGTCCTCACTCTGGGCCAAGCAGTGGTGACGGGCAACGCCGCTTCGAAAAGTGTCCACGTCACGTGATGCTCGCGCGCGCGAAATCGCTCAAGGATGTGGTCGCGGGCGTGCGCGCACGGATTGTTGATGCTGGGACTTCCAGAAAAATACGGTAAATTGATGTCAGCTTTGTAATAGACACAGGTAACTATGTACAAAAGTACAGGGCATATACGAGAGATGCTGTGAAGAAATTAAATGTTTATCTTGGGCCTCTGCATCATTCTCATTCAGTCCCCTCTTTCTGAGATTAAAGGATCTTCTGGTAATTTAGAAGCCCTTGTAGTACTTGTAGAAGATAAACTCGAGATTCTGATGCTACTATGGCCTTCACACAGCTTTCAACAAGCTCCTAGCAAAGCACTAGTGATTTCTCCATTCTGTCCTCTTTCCTCGCTCTAGCTCTGCCAATCTTGAGTAAAAATCGAAACAGATGGGTTTTAGTGAGCATAACAACGCTATGCGCATGGAAAATCATGGTGTCATAGCGGTAGGGAGTGAGGCAGAGGTCAGACGCTTTCCCGCCTGCTTGATCGACGAGCGCGACGCGTCGAAATCCGATTATGTAAAGCGCGTTTCTGCGCGTCTCGGTGGGCGCTTATACCTGTTCGGGGCTGTTTTGGGTGGGGGGAACATTGGACCTCCCCGCGCATAGGAAAATTAGGAAACTATTACCATAAATCATGTAAAATCGGCCTCAATCCTTTCTTTTGATTAAAAGTGCTATATTTTGTCCGAAAGTGCACGAACCTGTCCGAAAAGGTCTGAAAGCTGTTCCGCCCATGAGGCCCGACTGAAAACTAGTAACGCTTTGCCGAATCGAATGAAAAGAAACATGTCTATTCGATTTTATATGATTTAACATGATGATAGATAATTTTTCTCAGTGTTGTGGAAGCTCACAGTTCCCCATACCATGTCTCTCGAGCGTTGAGGGGGATGTGGCGCGGACGTTTTCGGAGTTTGAATCCCTATGCGTTGCCAGTCACCACAAGCAGATGCGCGGCAACGGCGCAGTCCCCGCAGGGCTGCTCAGCGCCGTCGTCTGCATGAATGCGCTCGCGCTCGCGCTGCCTTTATAGCAGGTCTCGGCAAGGGCACAAGCCGATTCGCGGTCGCCATGTCCCGCGCCTGCGTCCGTGCGCTATCTCCGGGATGCGTGGGAGGTCCGAGCGCTGATGCCGCTCTTTTGGCTAGGCACAGTCGCAAGGCAGCTGCCGAGGATCCGCGAGTGGGTGACGGCCGCCGTGCTGCTGCTCGCGTTCGCGCTCCAGGCGGATGGCGTCGTCCGACGAGCAGGATGCGTACGGAGACGTGGCAGACGGTGCGCCGTTCGTCACATGCCGTCACCCGTCGTGGTTCTTCCGTCTCATGTTAAGCTGCAGTAAGAATCGGGTAAGCGCGAGAGCGACGCAACATCATGGCAGACGGTACCGTGTCAGTACGAGTGCCGCGGTGAGTGCGTACCCACACTCGCCGTTCGCTTTTAGCGAGACAGACGGGGCGCCGGATACAGGCTGTCCCGACTCACTTTGAACCCCAGACAGATCTCAGCGCGCTGCTCAGCAGCATCAGAGCGCCTGCATCGGATGGAAGATGGCGGTCGTGTATAGATACATCGGCGATGAGTAAGCTGGTCGTGGGGCGGGCCCTGCGCGTACGATACACTGGGGGAACAAGCCGATTTCTCCCTAGCTGACATCTGGCATAAATGCCGGAGAGAATAAGCAATGAAGGTCGTCAGTGGCTTGAGCTTATATTAGGATTATATTGTCAATTTCTGCATCATTGAAGCTGGATATGGCTCAGGGTGAAAGCAGTGATCTCAGCCCAGCGGAAATTCGAGAGAAATGTCGTGAGATATTGCACATCTAATCTCGGAATATATTGCTATGCCCTTGGTGGCAAGATATTAAATCCAGGCATAAAGGAGTGATATCCTCCGAGATTTCTGCACAATATCTTCTGGGCTGTAATGTGTGCTTAAACCTTAGCTTTCATGCAACTTTATTACAGCACAAATGGAATATATTTTCTCCATAAAAGCTCGGTCTACGAATAAGACTCATTGCTTATTGATTCCTACATTTATGCTGAATGTCAGCTGCAGTGAAATTGGCCGGTTCCCCCGGTGATACCAGCAGAGACGGGCCGTCTACGCGAGCTGCGCCGACTTCCAATGGAGTGCGCCGCTCTGAACGGCACTTCAACGCAAGTTTTGTCTGCGGGCTCTACCTAAAATCTCCGCGCATCAGCATCTGTACGACTGTAGCTACAAGACTAATGTATTGTGAATGAATCTAATTGCAGTACTTCCTTTTGTCTGGAATGCTGAAATACCGTACTGTCCGAGCTCGACTTGCACACGAGAAACCGCCGCGTTATCGGCGCTCGTCCGCCTTCAGCGCCGCGCGTCGTTTCTCTGCGACCACGACTGTCGCGTCCCTCGCGGTAGTATGGTATCGAACTATTAGGCATGTATGAGCTCGACTTCAAAGACAGCATCTGCCATGGAAGTCGGGGCAGTAAGGCCAACTTGACGGCGACGCGTTGTGCACTCGCTTTCGAGTTCCCCGCATCAAGGCATTCGCACGCGGGTCAAGACCTTCACACACAACGACGTCCCCCCATCCTGTTGCCGTGCGGCTGGGCTCCTGTTGCCGTGCATTGCATCGTGCAGTCCGCTTTCACGATCTCTAGCCGATGTGCCACTATGTAGCTCCGCGCTCGCAGATCGGGACGTATTGACTCATTAGTTGGTACGTTGCGTATCGCGCCCACCGCCGAATGCAGGGCTCATTTACACGTCTCTTTCTACAGCCAATCGGAACATGCGCTCAAGCGGTGTCGTCGTAAGGGGTCCGCATCGGTGTTCTGGACGTCTTCGCGCCCGTACGGCGCCCTGCGAACCCGGCGGACGGTGGGCGGTGAGCGGTCCTTCCTTGCTCTCGATCAGCCGTCGCCCTGCGCTGATTTCTGCATGGATAATTCAGATTCTTTTTCCCCTTCGGGATACTCGAGTTACAGCAGCCGCGCCGACCTCAAGGTCTCTGGTCTTCCATCATGGCACACGACACGCGACGGCTGTCCGCAGGATCCAACAGGACGGTGCAGGTGCACGCAAGCCTCAATATTGTGAACGGGTGGGATGCCCGCAGTGCCGTCGGCCGCGCCGCCTTGGAGAGCGAGTTCGGCGGTTCCACGCCAATTTTGGACAACGGCGCCCTACCAGCGACATCGCTGCTCGCCGTGCGTCGTATCGTGCGGCGCGCTTTCATGATATCTGGCGGATCATTAGCGAAGTGTGAGTATGTAACTCAGCGCTTGCAGAATAGGCGTATCCCACCGGTATGTTGCCTGTCGCACCCCAGCCAAGAGCGACATCGTTTCCATCGCCGAACGTAGGACTCATCATCATTTTTTTTAATCACGCCCAGAGCCGATCGGGCCGCGCGTTCAAGCGGCGTCGCCGCAAGGGGTCTGCGTTGACGATCCTGACAAGTTCATGTCCGTGCCCGCGCCACGATCCAAGTGGATGGTGAGTGCCCTACCCTCACCGTCGACCGGTTCTGTTGTGCGCTGACTTCTGTATGGCCAGCTTAGATTCTGTCTATCCTTCGGAGCACTCAAGTCATAGCAGCTGTGCCCATTTTAAGGTCTCTAGCCTCCATGGTAAATGGTATGCAGCGCATCATTGCAGGATCACACGCGACCATGAACACGGACCCAGGGCGGTACTCCAGCACATTCACCATGTTGCCTTGGAGGGCGGGTATGGTATCTCCACGGCAAAATCCCATGATGGCGCTCTTGTGGCCACTATCGGTAACCTCGCTGTTCGGCGCCGACGTCTTTGCATCCGTGCTTCTCACGAGGCGCACGACTCCGCCCCCCACCCTCGCTTTTTCTCTCTCGCGAACGCGGTCTGGTATCTTCATAGCGGCCACATGGACAATACTGCCTATCGCATGTGGACTGTCCGCTTCCAAAATCCCGTCGTCGCCATGCTGCACCTGATACAGTCCGTACACCCGGCGCGTCACCCCACTCCATCGCCGCTCGCATTCCCTTCATTTTCGGGACAATATTACACGAGATGGTGCGCGATGCTCGGCGCTGTTACGTGAGAGCTGGAAGTCTGCTTGTCACCCGCGCCGCCATGAAGCTCGAAGATGGCGCTTGTGCGCCGAACTTGACGACGACGACCTTTGCAGCCACTACCCGGGATGATTACACACTGTACGACGACATGTCTCATACGCGATACCGCACGGCTGAGACCGTTCCCTGTCCCCCTTTCTTGAATCGGGGAACGTGCGCGCTAGACGACGCGCCGACTCGGCTTTCGACGCATTAGGGCTGGATGGCCACTCGTCAGCAGCGCCGACGTGAAGAATGGTGCGCCGAACTTAGCGATGGAGGTCTTTGTGACCAATATAGCTGACCGCATCGGGCGATACAGCATGCACTACATGCTACACGGCGCAGAATCTGCCTTGCTGCGCTTCTCGTGAGGGGAAGTGCGCGCAGGGCGACACGCCCTACCCTCGTCGCAAGTCATACGTGATTCCCTCAAACGTTCTTGCGGCGCCCGCAGGAACAACGCAGGCGATCGCATGCGGTCTGTCCATAGGCCTACTCTCTCAAAGCTACCGCTGCAGCCATATCGCGGCGGATGGGATCCACGCGGCCCGCTCGCCCTTGGCTTGTTTCAGCTACAAAATAAGTACGGAGTGTTACGTGCATACAAGTTGCCCACCCGGTACAAAATTATTCACTCCAAGCCTGCGCCTGCAATCCACAATCCACCTGCCTGCGACTTGTCGTGCTTGCAGACCTTGATTGATGCGCACGAGCGCCGCGCCGCGTTCTGTTCCGCGCCCTGTCCGTGAGTCCTATACCATTTATCTCCTGTTACATAAGTCAGAGACACTGACATGTGAAGAGAGAAGGTGCGCTGACGCTCTCACAAACGTCGTCGTGCAAATCTCATACGCGCAGATCCGGCACGCCCACATTCCCTTTCGGGTGCTACAGCTGCGCCCCTCGCGGCATGTTGCGTGCGTCCTCGCCGAGCGCGCCTCGCGCCTTTCGCTGCGCCGTGCTTTGCACATGGAGAGACGGTAAGAAAAACATCGCTGTCTATGAGTGCTCGTTCGAATCATGTAATTTGAGGAATGGAGACTCACCACAGTGTATTTATAACCCCGGACAACAACAGCGGACTGCTGAATGTCGACGTCAGAGTGCTGGCACTGCGAAAGAGAAATGGATCCTGTACATGGCACGGGGACTTGACGGGTGCGACATGCGCTAGTAATGCGCTTGTCGCTCACTACGGCGCTCCTCCCCATCGTTTCTGGTGCAAACACGATAATCTGAGGTGAGTATTCAATTATCTCAAGAGATTCTCATATGGGACATACGGTGCAGACAGGCGCTCGCGTTATGACATCTTGGACACAGTAAGTCAGCACGAGTCAGAATCTGACAATGAGCGGCTCACCCTCCCTTTTTTCGTAGCTTGCAGGTGCTGGGCATTCGTTCGGTGGGATCCAGAGCAATGGGAGGACAAAGAGAGGAGCAGCGAACCAGGACCACGAACGGCGCCTGCGTGGAGCGACGGGAAAGCAGGAAAATGACGCGGTGAGCTGCTGCTCCAGGAGGCGCCGCATCCCCATTGACGGAGACATGCAAGCTGACAAAACATGAGTTGATTTCCGCACTCCGGCCATTCGGTTCCACCTGCCGAGGCAAGGTTCCAGAAAGTCCTCCGGCTGGGGGCAGGCATGTGGGATCCGAAATGGGCAGAACGACGGGGAACGGGCGACCAGTGCCCGATCCTTGGCAACTGTACCAGTCTGTGTTTCATCTGAGTGTCCTGATCTCCGCCGTCCGCATGCACACATTCAGTTAGAGCCGCGCTGAGGGACCTGTCATACTGAGCCTTCCGAGATTAACTTCAAACTGTTTCGACAATAGCTGCACTGTCAAATTAAGTGGTATTGAGTTGCCGGTTGTCATGTACAACCCACTCAATGGGTGTGAGAAAAATTTGTTTATGCTCAGACCATGCACTTCGGACTGTGTTCTCCAACAAAAATGCCTTTCGGTGTAAGATCTGACCTGTTGAAGGTCCAGACCTTCATGAAACTCATGAATTTCATTTTTGGGTCCTTGAATCTGCCGACAGATCCACAGATTCAGACAGATGTGGGCCAACCTTGTCTGCATTTAAATCGAGGCCTCCGTGGAGACGAAATTTCCGTCGGTGTCCCAAATATGGCACGAGAGCTCTTGCTTCGCCCCCTTCTACCGAAGCCATCTGGCCGCGCACTTGGCCAAATCAGGTCCAGCGGCAACCGTAAGTCTGTGTGTTTGACGTGAGCATCAGCCAATAAACTAATAGATTGATAGATGGCTTAGCGGAGACCCTGGCGAAGCTATCGGACGTCGAGCTTTATGCTCGGCTTCGGTGGCTCATCCATTCATCGCTTGGTGCGCACTCGGTCCGATTCTTTCGGTGATTGGGTGTCGTGTTTCAGAACTTACTAATATTCTCTTCAGTGCATGTCTCGGGAGTTCCATCTGCAAAGATGTCATGGGCCCACTACTGGGACAAAGTGGTTGAGCTGTATCGGGTCGACATCGAAGGGTGGCCACATCAATACGCCGAGTTTCGAGAGCTCAGTCGGTCTTCGCTCGCACACGGCTCATTGGTGAGGCTTGTCCGGTCTTGGGAGCTGGGTCACACGAAGTTCAGGCGGCTAACGGAAGAGGAATTCCGTGCGCGGCGGGATGCACGTCAGGCGCAGGGTGGAATTCATGGGAAACCAAAGGCGACACGTGTGGATGCGGGAGATGCACGGCCGCACTGCCAGAAGGGTCCAGCTGGAAAGCGCAAGAAGCGCATCCGTGAGACGAAGACGGACCGTTGGGTAGAGGCCGATGATCCGTTAGCATAGAATTCTCGCATGCTTTGAGTCCATCCTTCATATGTGTTGCTATGCCCAAGAATCCATTTATTGTCCTATACGAAGAACGAGAGAAAGGCGACCGGAGATAGCCTTATGCCGGAGACGTAAGTGAGGGCACACGAATTTCCGGGCAGTGACATGGGAGATTCGGAGTAAGCGACACGGAGGAAGGATTGTCCCTCCGTGTGGTACATAAGACCGACGGACATCTCTTCGCGCCCGTGAGGGTCGTTGCATCTTCCCGTCCATTCCCCGTCAACATCTATGCTCACGTCCATCCGTAGCTCCTGCACCGAGTCGTGGTATGCGCTGCTCCCGCAACTCACTTTGTTGCCGTTCTGACATATGCAGTCCTTTTTCTAGCTGCCGTTTTGCAAGGCGACCGTGCCTTCCGCACCGCATCCCCGCATTCTGCTCGTCGAAAAGCGAGGCTTGCCCGGTGACCGATTCCGTCGATCTCCAGCCGCTCTCCTGTCGGCCAGCTCCCATTGGAGTCGGTCTCGCAGCGAGCGGCATGTGGATCGACGGCATCGCATAGGCGGGAGCGCACACTGGAGGGGATGCAGGTCAAACCCCTGCGTTGGCTATTAGGGATACGGGAGCTGGTGGCCATCTACAGGCGCATGGCACGAAGGCCGCCTCGTTTCTGGTGATCCTCGTGCGTGTCAGTCAATTTTTAATTGCATGCTGTTTACCTTGTTTGATACGTAGATCGCTATCAGCGACCCCCTTCTGTTGCAGGAGCCCTGCATCGCAGGACTTCGCCATGCTCGTAGTCAGCGTTGAGGCGCGAGATCCTGGCGGCAATGGTTGCAGCCAGCGCGGATGCGCGTCGTGAGAGCGGGCGGCACATGTTTAAGGCGAAAACAGACAGGGCCGTGGACTCGGTGATTGTCATTGAGGCGTCGCTGAGACGTCCTGCAAAGTCCCGGCGATGAAGCCTAGTAAGTACTATGCGGCGAAATCAGCCGATCGAGCGAAGTACTCACGAAGATTTTAGAAACTCGTTTTTGGTCTCTTTGTACCCGCCCGCGCCGAGCGGCGGGCGCGTTCGGAGTCGGTGTCGACGGAGATCCGTCGACGCTGGCGGCACTTGGGCACTGCGAGCGGGCATCACCTGGTGCGTACCCTCACGAGATATTAGCCGGTCCAAATTAATACTCACCAAGCCCTCGAAGATGTACGTTTTTCCACGTTTTCCCCAAGGCTCGATGGCCCGCGCCGAGCCTGTCAATCAAGTTATCGGAGCTGGCGTCGATGGGTTTCCATCGAGGCTGATGCCCTCCAACAGTGCTCGGGCGTCATAGCCGGGCGAAGCCCGGTTGACGCCTCTTCCCCGCGACTCTTGTGTGCTTACATCGATCCATGCCGTCTGGTGAGTATTTCAAGACGATATCGAGCGATTTCAATCGACACTCACTGGATTTCAAACAACAAGCTTTCTTTTAGGTCTTCCCCGACGTCCAGTGGCCCGCGCCTAGCGCCTTTCACGCAAGTAGTCGAAGGCTTCACTGTGAGCGTCGGCGGGTTGATGCCGACGCCGATGCCGACGCCGACAGCGTCTTTGCCGGAGCCGGGCGAAGCCCGGTGCACATCGTCATAATATCGCAGATCCCGGCGTACGCTTCGATGTTTCTGCAAAGCGTTGGGTTTCGCGTGGTGAGTCCCTCGTAGAGGCAGTATTAGCCATGAAACATTGTGTGACAACCTTGAATTTTTCTAGTTCTTGACGCCTCGGTGCCAGCGGTACTTGCTTCTCACGGGATGCTCGATCCCAACGGCCGACGCAGGGCACGTCGACATCGATGGGTGCGAGCGCTGGGCGCAGCCCAGCGCGCGTTCCGCGGTGATGGCTTTTGCACCGACAGGTGAGCCAGAACTAAACTGATATGCGAGGGTGCCCTTACCTTGCGTTCTCCCTGCCAGCGTCGTCTCGACATCCGCCCCGCCCTGCGATTCACCTCGCTTTGCCGGCGCCGGGATCAGTGCGCGTCCGCGAATATCCCCGAAGGACGTCATCATCAAGTACGTGCGGTGGCTAGTGTCCGGTAAGTACAGTGTGGGTTTCAGGTCGATTGCATACTTAGTACTTACCTGCCGTGAAGATGTAACGCATGCCGTGTTCGCTATCTCCCCCCCGACGGCACTCTCAGATACGCCAAGGGCGTCATCATCAAGTTGCGGGATCTCTCGCCCTTCTCCGCGCCGGGGACCGGCGCTCGTTACCCCGCGTCGAGGAGATTTGAAGCGGCAAACCCTTCGCGTAGCTTCGTCAGTGGGCCACATCCGACGCCATGGCGCCGGGCGTCATCATCAAGTTCAACGCCTGGTAGGTAAGTACGTCGTCGCAGACTGAAATCGAGCGCCGCCTTACCTCCTCCGACAGGAATACTCTGAACGTCGGTATCGTGTCCGGAAGACTGCCACGTCAACGGGCGCGATGACGGAGGGTGTCATCATCAAGTATGAGGCCATGTCTCGACACTGTCGACCACGCAGTCGACTTCCGTTATCCCCCCTGCGCTCGTTTATCTGCCCGGTAACCCGCTCGTACTGCGCGCGACCAAGGGCGTCATCATCAAGTTCAACGAGGACGCAGCCGCCCTGGCTTGCGATCCCGTCGCGCCGCATGTCGAAGCCGGAAAGTTTACCTCCGAGAGAGGCCGACTGGCGTGTTGTGCCCTCACACCGCCGGACTGCCGAGACAAGGGTTTTACCGTCGCGTTTGGGCGAGAGATCCAGGCGCGCCGCTGCGCCACCCATTCTCAGCGTCAGCACCGAGAGGCGTCGTCGTCGCGTTAGATGGCGTGCGTCCGTCCGACGCACGCTTCCATCGTTCGCGCTGGTGATGCTTGTCGTGGGGATGGGCCTCATATGCCTCGTCTGACCACGGCGCCGGCCATGCTGCTAAGACGGAGGCGCCGTCGTCAAATCCAACGACGCCCGCCCACGGCTAGCTGGCCGGGGTGTGGATCTGCTGCGTGTCTCCGGGCCCCGGCTCCCGCGCGTCGCGTATCGTTACGAGGACGACACCACCAGACTATAGGAAACGCGGGCAGACGGCGTGCCAGGTGAGTATCTGGTTGTCGTTCGATATCGTGATTTACTCACCTCAGTCTGCGTAGCTTTCGCGCACCGGGTTCTGCCAGCCTCTCGCGCTCGCTCGCATCGCCCAAGTCCAAAACAGTCGGACGGCGCCGCAAAGGAAGCGTGTCGAGGAGGTCTTTGACGAGCAGATCAAACACATGCCTGCACCTAAAGAGGTATGTAGCTGCTCTTCCGACTTCGATCGTCACGAACTCATACCTATTGATCAGCGGAAACCTGCGGCTGGCGTCAAGCAACCCGCGACTCCTCGTTCAGCGCCCAAGTCGGAGAAGGCGATGGGCAGTCATCGCAATCGGTACCTGTCATTCGCCTCAGCGACAATGGTCGACCGAAGCGCGAAATCCATCCCCCTCCTCCTGAAGACCGTCGGTGAGTGCATTCTAATCCGGATGAAGCTTCCGAGGGCTGACTATCCCAGGGCCATCCAGCGACCGACGGATTGGTCGACGACGCGCAGAAAGCTCGAGGATAGCGAAGCGCTCCCGCGACGACTTCAAGCTCATCATCTCCAACTGCTTCACGTACAATTCCCCCGTGCAGGGATAGAATTGCAGCACATCTTCGACGAGAAGCGGGCTCGTCTCCCGCCACTCCGAGGGCATTGTCTTGTGTCGGAGACATATGAGATGTACCTGTACCGACACGGCAATGCCGCGCGCGCGCGTCTGGGCTGCGTCGCTATCGCGTTGATCGACGCCAACTTACGGCGCTGGACATGCGGTAAGTCTTGCGTTTATACAAGTTAAAGCTATGAGGAACTCACCGACGTTCAGACTTGAGCTGCGCCGCGTTCTCGTAGCGCACTCCCGACGCTGCTCGTTGCGAGCCTTCGACCGAGGGGCGAGGAGTCAAGCACCGCCGCCCGTGCCGCCAGAACGGGCGCGTCGTCGCGAAGTTGGGCGACGCGCTGAACCCATTGCCTTCGTACAGCGTGTGCGCGCGCCCAGACCGCCTGCGCAACTGCTCTTGCCATGCCAGCACCCCCGACCCCCCACGGACGTCGGAATGCTGCCACACTGGTGAGTTTTGTGCTTGTTTGAATGAAGACGTATGGCTTACCGACGGTTAGATTCTCGTGTCGCCGTGCTCCTGCCGCGGGGGCCCGAGGTCTCGGGACCGGCGCGCGCCCGGTGCCTTCGCCGCCAGAACGAGTGCCGAGCGTCCAATGACGTGCTGTTCTGGTCTCGTGCATGCCGCCTCTGCGTCCCGCGCGCAACTGCTTTGTTCAAGGCACGCATCTCCGGGCTATGGCATCGTCATCGCCAAGTGCCGGTGCTGTTGTTTTGGTCAGTACCGTGCTCGTTTGATAGAAAAATGATTTGCTGACCGGCCTTTAGGCTGTATAAATATCGCCTTCTCGCCGTTCGTCGCGAGCCTTAGACAGACGGGTCGGGCCTCAAGCAAGGAGTCCCGGCCCTTCGCGCATCACGCCCGCGGCCGCTTTGCTCATGCTGCACGCGTGTCCAGGTGGGCGCCATCATCCAGTCAGGGCGCTGAGGGGCCCGCGAGCGTCGTGCTTGTTCGGGTCTGGAGCGCTTCACGCACTGTGTGGCAGATCACAAAGTGGTCCCCCCCATCGCGCGCCGCTCCATATCCCCTGCTGGTCGTCCTGCGCACGTCCGATGCGTGACTGGGTGGACGCCGTTGTGAAGCTGGAGCGCCGGGACTCGTGTGAGTGTTGTCCAAGTTCAAGAACAGAGTTGTTCACGCACCATGATCCGGGCTCCAGACGCGGCGAGTCCTCGCGGCGGGTGCTCGACCGACACGCGGGCCCTTCGCGCCTCGCGTGTGGGCGCGCGCGGCGTCCTCATCACACGCAGGCGGGTGTGACGGCACTGGTCTTTCTGTGAGTGCCGCGTTCTGTGCGAGTTGGGTGCTGCTTACTTACCGGACTTCAGACCTGTCCGACGCGCCGCGCCCGCGCCCGTGCATGACCGCCCGCGTCGTCCCGCAGGTTGGGGAGTCGCTGTGCAGGCGCCATCGTCGCGTTGAAGGCACTGGAACCGTGGTTGGCGTCACGGACCCGACTTTTGCATCATTCGGGAGAGCGGGCACGGTACGCTGCTGCGCCCGAATTTTGCTGCGGTCGAAAAAATCCCGCTATGTCTCCTCTATGCGAACCGTGCTTGTATGCGTCGTGGTGGCTTGTCGGGATTGCAATCGCGGGACATTCAGCGCGTTCTCTGGCGAGAATTTGATGCGACCGGTGGCCTTGTCGCCGCGCCATACGAGTCGTTGAGCGAGAGGACTTGTAGACGTCGTGTAGGGCTGAAAATGCCGCGAAAAAAGGCGGGAAAAGAGAGGGAAGGAAGTAGACAAGTCAACGATGCAGTGAACGAACGCGTTAGGCGTGAATCGAGCGTGCTAAGCGAGGATGAACCGCGCAGAGTGGCGTCCAAGGGGCCGTGTGGTCTAGAAAGAAAGAAAAAGACAAAGTCTCACATTTGCCCTCGGTGTGTTCGAGCGAAATCAACGCAGGCGATTGGAGCACAGACGCAGGCGGAGCGCCCGTCGCAGACGACCTTAACCCTGACTCGGGGTCAACGCTGCAGACAGCGGCGACAGCAGCGCTCGCACCTCTCCCTCGACCTTTCGCTGCGATGCATCGACCGTTTGCGGCGCGGTTTGCCAGTCAGGACCTCAAGTCAAGAGTCCCTCGACGCTCCGTTCCCGAACCTCCCATCCCGCTTCCCCTTCTCCCTACCTGTCCTCTGCAGACAGCTGCAGCAGACCAAGTCCAACAGCCTCGCCAGATCACGCCAAGCACAGCCGAACACACGCGATGGGACGGAGAAAGATAGAAATACAGCCCATTACGGTCCGTATTCTCTCCTCCACTCCAAGTTATTCTCGTCGCACTCGTTCGACACGCTCGCTTAACGTTCTTACTTGGGATCGCCATCTATAGAACGAGCGCAATCGTTCTGTCACATTTTTAAAGGCAGGTGTCCCAATGCCAAGACTATCGGCAAAAATAGTCCCATCCTGACCTTTTAATATCTCCCCTGCTGCCTCGACACTCTCCAGCGTAAAACAGGTCTCTTCAAGAAAGCATACGAGCTCGGAGTACTCTGCTCTGTCGACGTCGCTGTCATAATTTTCGGTGAGTCCAATAGCTCCTAGCTTTGACCTGGCACTCTCGCCACGTTCTATTTTTAGACCTTCAACTGACCCCGCATTCGGCTATCCCGTCCCACAGAGCGTCGACATGGCCATGCAGACAAGTTGTACCAATATTGTTCTGGCGACATCAACAACATGGTTCGACGTCATATAAGTGTATGTTTGTTCCATTTGTCTATTTTTTTCGACACGGGTGTATCTGCAACTGGATTATCCACGGCCACCCTCGTCGCAGCTGGAGCACGGATTTGGCTGAGCTCTTTTTGCGAAATTGGACGACCTTGCATGTCCTTATTTCTATGATATGGTATGTTTTTGAGTTCATTCACGTTCAGAGTTTGCTGATTTGGGCGACCCAGTTGGATGAGGAGTCCATTTTGAACGTCCGCAGGGCGTTTCGAGTGGCCTCTGGAATGTCACACCATAGATTCAAGGCTACGGAAAGTCGTCCATTGGAACACAGTTTTGATCATGTCCTGGATTATCTAGTTGCAACTACACAAATCCGATTGGTTCAGACCTGTGGAGGTCCGAACCAACCAGATTTTGGAAAAGTCTTAGAAATTGCTGGGTCTATAGATTCTACTTATTTCTTTCCCCCCAGTTTGACGGCGAACGCGACACTCGCACGCCGCACGACTTTAGCGGAAACGGCGACGGAGGTGCAGCCGGCGATGTGGGTGACGAAGATGACGAGGGAGACGCGGACGATTCCCCTGGCGCTGCCCGTAAGCGCTCCGATAGCAAGACAAAGACCAAGTCCGAAGGCGGCAAAATGGTCCCTGTCAAACAAGACTCCGCTGCTACTGACGTAGGTATCCACTCCTTCCTCGGTCTTCCAAAAAGCTCACATTCATCGTCTCAGGTCTCTGGCCATGGCCTGCCGCCGTCGACGTCCCCAACGCTGCCAATATCCTCGGATCGACACACCCACGGTGGCGCCACGACCAGCGCCAGCCGCAGCGGCTTGACCCACTGGGGAGGGGGCGGTGCTCCTCCCCCCAAGAGGCAACGTATCGGTTCAGGGGCAGACGATCGTTCGTTCGCACCCCCAACTACGCCGGGTTCTCCGTACTCGCCTTACAGACACGAACTCGAGCCGTCCTCGCACCACACGCTGCAGCACGGCTACCCCCATCTCCATTCCGCGCCTGCCCAAGCGCCGATTCATTCAGGATCCTATCACACCCCATACTTCGGCGTAGCGCCCCCCTCGAGCGCGCCCGCGCCTCAAGGCAGCTATCTGCACTCCTCCCCTTCCTTCCCCCCCTCCGGCAGCGGTAGCAGCAGCGGCACGATCCAGCCGCCCATCCTGCGCACCGCCGGCTTCGGGCCCTCGCAGTCTCCCAGCCAGAGCCAAAGTCAAAGCCAACTCTACTCCTCCCCGACGCTCCTCCGCCCCTCGCATTCCCAGCCCCTCCCGCGCATCTCCCAACAGGCCCAGCCCGCCGCGCCGCCCCACAGCCCCGAGGACCTCTTCGCGGGCGTGTTCGGGAACGCCCCCGCCCCCGCGTCCGCGAGCAGCAGCGCGGGCAGCGCGGGCGCCGGGGTAGGTCCGGACCCTGCGTTCATGCCCATGACGCTGACCTTCGACTGGCCGCAGCTCACCCCCGCGCACGACCCCCCGCCCGAGGGCGGCCCCTCCTGGCTCGACTATCTCACGGGCAGCGCACCGCCTGCCGCGGAGGGGGACGGCCGGCGCAGCGGCGGCGGCGCGAGCCCGCAGACGGCGAAGCGCATGCGCGAGGAGATGGACGGCCAGGCGCGCGATATGGCGCTTGGGCTCGGGATCGGCGGGGAGCGCGCGGAGGGCGACGGCGACGGCGACGGCAGCGGGTGACGTTTGTGGTGGGAGGAGCTGCTCTGAGTGTAACGCGACGTTTCATCGGCCTCAGGGACGGCTGAGGCAGCAGCCCCTCCTCCCTTTCTTGATTTACCTTATACCTCGCGCTCCCTAATTCCCTCTACACGCGCCCCGTCGCGGTTCTTCCCGTTTCGACGCGTCGCAAAAATGGACTTGACGGATTTCTTGTCGTTCCCGGTTGTGCCTTCTCTTATCCGTGTAATCTATGGTTTTCTTGCTCCTTAGACCGGGACCCGCTAGACGAATGGACCCTCTCGAGTACATATGATGTAGCATTTTAGTACATACACGAAAAATCCCACAGCCAGTCTGCGAAGCTGCATTTGCTCCCACACGGTGTCTTTGGTATGGATTTGGTTCTCATGTCAACAATATTACATGTGGGTCTAGGATCACTTCATGTTTGGCTAGAAATGCGAGAGCCTTAGATAGTAACGACGCCGCCAACAGACCCAATGCACATCGCATCGATCCTTCCCCCCGTTGACTTATCCAGCCACGCGTCCAGCCGCTCGAACATCGCCATCGCCGCGCCACCCTGCGCCTTCACGCTCGCCTTCCCCGGCCACATTGCGTTCTCCCGCGCGCCCATGTAGTTCACCTTGAGCGGCGCGGCCGCCGCGCCGTCCGGGATGCGGATGACGAGGTCCAGCGACCATTCATCGACGCCGTAAAACGAGCCTTCCTTGATGTGGTGCCGCACGTATTCGTCCGGCGGCGAGTCGTCCAGCGTCCACTTCAGCACGTGCGCGTCGAACGCGATGACTAGGGATCGGGACGCATGTTAGCGACAGTCCCCACAGGCGAGAGAAGACACCTACCAGTCCAGATAACACCGGGATGCGTGATCTTGATCGTGAGGCTGCGCGTGCCCGCCTGCGCGTTGACCACGTCGTTGACCGCTTCGACGGTGAACGCCTGCGCGCCGCCGGGCGCGAAGGGCGACACGTACGCGGGGTCGTGCGGCAGCGCGATCTTGTACGGCGACATTAACTGTGGCGTGGGGTGCGTGAGACAAAGCAGGCAGGGGCGCAGAGTGCATGAGACGAAGACACACTGATGAGAACGGATAGATGATGTCCCAGTCGCCGTTCCAGTCGTGCATGACCTCCGGGACCGGGGCGCGCGCCCGGGCGCCGAACTCGTCGCGACGCGCGCGACGAGGTCGTCCAGCCCTGGTGCGCTATCAGCCGCGCCGATGTGCAAGTACTGCTCGTGGGATGTAATCTAGTGAAGTCCGGCTCAGCAGAGTTTCAACAGAAGGGAAAGCAAAGAACACGCACGTTTTCGGAGCTGAGGATGTACATCCGTTTCTGATGCAGCGCATCGAAGGGCTCGCGCGTCGCGAAGATCGCGGCGGACGCGGCGGTCAGAGCAAGCAGCAAAACGACAGCACGCAAGAGGAACCGAGGGCCGTAGCGGTGCGCGAAGGGCAGGACGAGCGGGATAGTGTAGGCGCGAGACGGCGACTATCGCGCAATGATGTGCTCGGCGCGGAGCCTCCCCCCGATGCGACCTGTCTGGAACAGCGTCAGCAAACGTCGTATGGGACCGGGACATAAAGCTGTATTCACCAGAGGAACGAAGACGTCGAGATGGGGCAGAATAGTTGCGCGCCCGTCAACAGCGGCGTGGCCTGGCCAGGCCATACGTCCATAGCGACACCGTGTTTCGGATTGCTGTTGTACACGCTGTCCAAGGACAGCGCGATGAGGAGCGGCAGCCCCGTCATCCAGAACATGGCGGCAGAGCCGATGCCGCCCATCTGCAGCACGAACGCGAGCACCGATTGCTGAGCAGCAGCGCGGTGAACATCGTCCGCTCGGGGAGCCGCGGCAGCAACAACTGACTCGCGAACGCGCCTGGCAAAACATAGCAACGTCAGCGCTTCGCCTCCCGCGCGCAGATCAGAAATAGCGCACCTGCGAGCGCGGCGGGCCATAGAGCGCGAGCGCGACATCTCGACCGCGAACCAGCTCATGTTCTTGCCGAGGACCTGCTGCATGATCACCGCGAGCACGTTCGCGGCCGGCAACAGCGCCGACCAGCCCCGCGGCAATCGCGGCTGTGCCGCGCGCCTGCTCGGCCAGAGAGAGGGCTTGCTCCCCTTCTTGAGCGCAGGCGCGGGGATCGCGCATGTAGCCGCGACGAAGATGATGGCGGCGAGCGCGGATAGGGCATACAGGACGCGGGCGGTTGCGTAGGAGTAGAGGAAGAAGGTGCCATATGCGAGAAGAAGACGGTCGAGGGCTTGGAGTAGCCCGTATCCAGCGATGGCAGTGGAGACTCGTCGGACGTAAGGTGCTGCAGGAGCGCCATGACATTCTCCGCGAAGTGCTGGGTAAATGTAAGCAGGAACTCATCTCTTGCAATAGACTAACCTGAGCTACACCGGGTTGGATATTTTCGACGAGGTCCTTGCGTGTGTGGTACATGTAGCTATTTCCGACGACCGCCATCTAGCAAGTCACGTGAATAGGCATTATACTTGGGTGGAGGGAAACGAACGCACGTCTAGGCCGTGACGTTCAGGTAATACTCAAATTGGCGGAAATCAGTACTACGTCGCGTGAGTGCTGCTCTTCATAGACGAAGAAGCCACGTACTCGGAAAGGATAACGCCAGAGCTGAAAGATCTCGTTGGCCAAGACATTTCCGAACGGCCTAGGTGTCTTGAGCATACGCGCCATGACGGCATGGGAGCAACTCACCTGGGTACTATTTGCGTATGCCTGGATCATCTTGCTCCGACGTCGCTTGGAACAGCAACTCGGGTCCGAACGGTCCAGCAGCTATAAAAGAAGGCACATCAGCATGAAGATCGCCTCACTTCAAGAACATAAGATCGACTTCAAGATTGATAAACGCCCGCACACTACCACAACGTCAGTATGGACAGGCACAAAAATAGGACGCGTCACGTACGTGGATCGCGTCGGATGCTGCGTGGAGTAGAGCTGCGACGCGTCCTGCAGGGATTCTTCTGCATTGTTGAACACTACAGCGCATCAGACGCGTTCGACTGACCTTGCGAGGCACACTTACAGAAGATGATCGCGTGCTTTGGCTCCCAGCCTGGGGTATGGTAAGCACTCTAATACATTCTAGCATGATCCCAACTGAAAGCGCGTCATCTGCCGCGCCGGGGCTGGGCAGGGGTACTGTCTAAGTGTGCATTGACGAGGACGGCGTGTTCTTTGCCTTCAGGCGTGCCGTCCGAGACGCGCACGATGATGTTCGTAAGATCCACATAGGTCTTGTAAAGCCGTTTTCCCATCATATCGAATCTGCATCTGTGGTTAGCGCGATGGCTCGATTGTTCGACAAAGAACGTACCGATGACTCCCACTTCCCTGTTGCCTCCAGAACTCGCACTCTAGCTTTCGCGTGTTGCCTGTCCGCGCCGCCTCTTTGTTGACAATCTCCTCACATTCTTCCTTGACGTTGCGCAGCTTGTCGACGAGCCACTGGTCGCCGAGAGCATGTTCATAAGTTCCAACCGTGCGGAAACCAATCTCCTCGGACAGGTATTGTGCGTATGACAAGATCTGGGTCTCTGACAGTTGCGGAAGCTTCGTCACGGGGTGTATACTGTCAAGGACAATGAGCTCCTTCGTGGAACGAATCTAGAAGAGACCTACAGCTCGGTGACGGGATCCGGAAGCGCTGTTAATTCCCATCAATACTTGCGAAGTTGATGCGACAAAGGATGTGCTCACTGTAATGACGCTGTATCGCGAACCACGGCGCGCCGATGAACAAAGGAGCCAATGCGAGCAGAGACCGGAAGGGTCCCCATCTCGGTCGTGTCGCGCTCATGATATGCGACGATTCGTCCAAGGATAGCGACTGGTCCAGTAGCGCCGACGTCGACGTTGTGGAGTAGGAGAGCGCCAGTTAGGCGTGCCTCGCAACACGCGGACGGGTAACATCGGGCAGCACGATCATGTCATGCCGAGCACTGCCAAGCAGCGTAAGCCTGGCTCGCAGCCAACGCCCAATCAATTCACGCAGGGGACCTCAATAGTGCTCCATCTCTGAGGAGAAAGATAAGTAAGTATAACGGCTGTCGATTTGCAGGATGATATTGGCAGCAATTTTATTCAAGGAGTTGACGATGGTACTACCATGCTTCTTACATGTGTCGCATCTACATAGTATGCTTTGCCATGCCCACCTCTGACCTTTCTGATCTACATGATACAAGGATTGAAATCTGTGATTCCACTCTAGTCTCTATTCAATTTTGTAGTCGTTATACAAGCCGTGCTGCCAGCCAATCACGGAAATTCCTTTCGGAAAAAGGCCTCACACCAAAGGGGGCAGGCCGCTCCCACGGCTTCTCCACCACTTCCTGCGGATTATCTCTCACGAACATCTTTACATCTTTGCCATAGCACAAATATTTGCATCGATCTCCCTAGACGAGGAGGCGCTCTGCTACGCTACGAATGCGGGGCGCGAAAAGTACGAGACGCTCGCGACATTGCATGGATCATCGTTGTGCTCAACTATATACCTTGGCCGGGTACCGCATCTCAAGGCAGTCGAGCACGTCCAAGTCATTAGTCTCAAGTACTCTCAGCCAAAGGTTCAGATATCGAGTCCAGTTCTTCGGCAGCACTCAATATCGCATGCTCAAGACGGGCTTAGTTGGACCTAGCCTTTGATGTATCGCAACGTGGCTTTGGCATGCACTAAACTAGCATCACGCCCTTGTTGTGCTGTGTCCTGCCCCTCTGCCCGAAACTCTCAGCCTGTTCCTGGTTCAGCAGCAAATTCGAAGTTATCCACGGGCAACTGTTGTGAGCAGCATTTAGTCGAGCGCCACCATCTAAAACGATTATTGATTGTTCACTCCATCGATCGCAGATCCTCATCCCAGGCATGCCAGAGAATGGGAATACCGCATCAAAGGATGATACTACTCACAAATCATTCGAGATCGGACTTCCAAATGTGATCTTTGGGCATGAAGAAATGCCTATGCTACATCGCGTAAGTAATATCGAGCCGGGTCTATCGTCCTCTATGGGATTATCGATCGGATACCGAGCTGCTCCAGGGGCTGCTAGCTGCTCTAGACGGTGCATTCCGTGAATTCACTTCCGTAATTCGGTCTGATATCGTTAATTCAGCGCACGAGTTCTTGTTGAATCAACAAATTCTTCACCGTGACATCAGTGCCGGGAACATTCTCCTAGCTGAAAACCCTGAGGATCTCGGCAGCGTGGGATTTCTTAACGACATCGAGTTCACCCACATGCCTCCGAATGCTGAGCTTTCAACGTTGGAATATGTCCCGCCTGTGACGAAACACAACGACAACCTTCGACCAGTCGGCATCACAGAATCTGCCACTAGGAGAAGGACCACTTTCGAGACGCAACACAGCCCTCACTGTATGTCCCCATTTGTATCTTATTCTCTGTCTACTGACATGGTTACAGGGCAGTCTTCAATTCATGGCGATAGACGTATTGGAGGTGGCCTTCACGAAGAGATCCGTCGAGCACACCCCTGAGCATGACGTTGAATCGTTTATTTGGGTCCTGGGTTACTGCATCTTGCAGAGCCTCTACAACAAAGTGTATGCTATCAAGAAGGCTGGCCCCGAATACATCTCTATGAAAGCATCCTTTACTGAGGCGTTCGGTAGCCTGTCACTCAGAGGCCTCCTTTCCAGCCGGGGGGCAGCCAACCCTTTCAACTGGTGCTCTAAGAAGATTTCAGGACCCATGGAGCCGTTTTTCGAAGAGCACATATCAGATCCGCTCCGGAGGCTGCTGCGGGCATTTCAGAGTTATGTAGATCAGAGGCAGGTTGAGGAGGAGGACGAAGAATATCGTCGTCGTGACGGCCTCGTTTCTGTCCGACCACTGACACACGATATCTTGTGGAGGTGGATCACCGGCGCGATCACACAATTGCAAGAGGACCCTTCTCATGACCGGAGCCGTTGACAGTGCAGAGGGTAACACTGTCGATGATTTTGAGATGATTTTCTGCATACATCAGGACGGATGTACAGCCTTGACTAGCAACAGTTTGCTTGCGCAAATATACCAAATACCATCATGACTCTCTGCGCCAAAGCGTATGCCACCAAGATGGATGGCGAGGAGTATCGATTTATGCAAGCAGCGTTCACATAAGCGTTCGGGCCACTACCAGTGCAAATGACGATTCAACAACTACAAGACGAGTTCTGATGATGTGCGTCGTCTTGGTCTTTGAAATGACTGTCCTCGCATATAACAGTGTATGTTACTTACATGTGTGTATCGACTACGGATATAGATACAACATCCCTTCGAAGGGGGAGATGATGACTATGCAAGATTATTTGCCTTTAAGTATCCTCATGACTTTTTGGAAACTGATCTGACCTCCCAGCATCTCTTCATCCCAGAGCTTTGCAGGCTGTTTCTGTGCTGCAGGGACAACACTGTCTTCGGCCGCCACCTCTGTGACCCTCAGATGCCGGCTGAGATTGTCGTCGCCTTCGTTGTCATCGCTATCGTCCCATCTCGTGCGAGACATTCGCACCTCGCTGCTGTAGCCCCGGATGCTGTCCGCCGTCGGAGGTCCCTCAGTAACGGGCTGCACCGGTGGTCTATTGGCCATGTCGACTTCGTTCAGGTGCCAAAGCCATGCATAGTTCGCGTCCCGGAGCATCTGCAGGAGTGGTCTAATCCAGGTATCCACGATGGGCCTAAAGGCCGGCCTGACAGCCGCGAAAAGCCGCTGGTCCATAGTGTCACGAATCGCTCCATTTCTCTCCGCTCTGCTCTCCTCCATCCGGGCAGCACGTCCGGCCTCCCTTCCTCAGACCGGACCTCGCATCCAGTACATGCGCCTATGACCGGACCATGATCCCGTCATGCCGCCCTAGACCCAACCAGGTCCTTCACGGCAACCACCGGATGCCCCTCGGAGACCACCGGGTTCCTCGGGCTTTCCCCGGAGGTCACCAGACCTCCCATGACACCCCTCGGCCATTCCTCGGATCTTCCTCGGCACTCACCACAAGTCTCCTCCCTTATCTCATCTCTTATCTATACTCGCCCATCTTGTACCTATCTGATACTCACCGGCCCGCAGGTCCGACCTGCTATCCGGATCCCATCATCTTTCGGACCTCCGTTCCCCTTGTACCTATCGGATACGCACCGGACCGTAGCTCCTGATCTCCTTATAGTCTCTCGGTCGTTTACCTGTTCCCTTAGACTGTCCACTTTGTCTGTACCGTACTGTACCTGCTATCCAGGGCACTGCGCTGCTTGCCATCGTTCTCACTCTCGTCTCCTTTCCTCCTGAGCACCCGGTTCGCATAACCGGTTGGTGACTTGGGCGGCTCTTCTGCTGTCTTCGACCGAGTCTTGACACCTGGACAGTCTCTCATACGCCCGCCTCACCATTTCTCTATTGCCCATCATATCTTTCCAAATTCAATTCCCCCTCGACGCCGACATCTTTACAGAGTCCCAACACCTATACCACCAGCCGCACCTTCCCTTTGCCATCAGTAACACCATCGAAACAAGCTCGCACCTGTGCATCCAGCCCTACGTGGAACGGACTGGCTGGGAAGCAGACGGAGTTTGGTACCGATTGAAATCGTGGAAACCGCGCGCAGGTGCTGTCTCTGTTGCCTTATACGTTCGGATTCGGATCGTCTTTCACATAGAAACCCAGACATTTGTTGCCTTCATCGCGGACCTCGCGTATCACCATCGACGCCCTGGACACGGATCTCCATTGATTATTCCCCCATCGACACCGTTTTCTTTCCAGACCTACGGACTATTTACGCCGGAACCCTCCCCCGAACCTGTGTTGGCCTGCGAGAAAATAGGAAGTTCCTTTCTTCGCACCCCATACGCTGCCGATACCTTGACCCCCCGACTCCTTGGCCGTCGCCCTGTTGCGGCGGACTTCTTCTAGACAATCACCATTGATCCTCCAGACCCCCGCTACTTCCAAACCTCCGAGCCATATCCACTCGGGATATTCGAGTCCCTAGACGAGTACTACGTTTACACCTTTTCTGGTACCGCCCGGATTCAGTTTGACCACGAGGACGAAGATCTAGCTGACCGGTGGTACTTTGCTGATCGTGACGAGAACCCCTATCTAGAGTTCCACGATTTCCAAGCCGCTGCAGAGGAATACCACCGGAGACACCCTGCGACCCCACCTCCCCCACCAGCTCTTCCTCGAAGTGTGACTCTCCGCCAGCACGCACAGAACCGCTCTCCGTACCCCTCGGACTTACCTGGGACGACGTCACCCGGAAGTACTACGCGTACCGGTCTAATACAAACCGGAGAGTTGTTGCGTGGAGACCGAGTCTTACGGAAGAAAGAGACCATTGGTTTTGGCAGGCGAGTGATCAGTTCATCAGTGAATCCGAGCTTGCGCTTTCGCAAACAATCTAGAACACCTCGAACAAGAACAACGCACACGACTGGCAAGCCTTCGGAGATCTGAAGAGATTCACCACCAGGCTCTTTCAATCCCACTCCCACCATCCCGGAACCGGACCCCGCCCCCACATCGTCACCATTGCGCCTCCGACGTCTATCACCAACGTCAAACCAGTCATCCTCCCTGCCCCAACCCCAGTCTCCATCACCGACATGTCTACCAGTGAAATCGGCGTAAAGCCAACCCCATTCAGGGGGATCGCTCCAAGTCCAGGGAGTTTAAACTCCGGATCCGCCTCTTCCTCCGTGCCAACAGCACCAAATACAAGGATGAAGCAGCCAAGATCTCCTTATTCTTGGACCTCTGCCAAGGTCCGATCGCAGGATCCTGGGCCGTGCAACGTGTTGAGGAGATCCTCCAGGACGATGAATCATGGGATGCAGACAAAACTCACCAAAAACGTTCGTCCGGCGCTTTGATACCATTGACCACCTCTTCACCCGCTTTGACACGGACTTTGCCCCCCTTGACGCTGCAACCGAGAACCGTGACGCCCTTCATCGTCTCAAGATGGGTACCCGACCGGTTGTGGACTACATCACCGAGTTTGAATCCTATGCCCCGCACACGGTTACAACGACGAGGCCCTCATACACTGGTTTAAGGTCGGACTCAACTCTGCCCTATTGGACGACTGCATGCGGACCTTTCCCATGCCCGCATCGCTTTCGGACTGGAAGGATAGGGCCCGGGACAGGAATGCAGCGTTTATGGAACGCTCCAGGTTTCAGAAACCACGCCCCCCTACGGGGAAGACACCGGTGAGCAATCGCTCGTCTCCAACGCCTTCTACTGGCCGACCTCGCACAGTCGCTGCAGCCGGGAACCAACTCCGTCGCCTCACTGACCAGGAGCGGGAGCGCCTTCGCCGTGAGGGAGGGTGTTTCCGATGTCGCCAGAAGGGGCACATCTCCATTGATTGTCCCGGTAACCCCGCCCCGAACATCCGAGCACTAGAAACCGGTCCAAGTCCGGGAGTAGCTCAAAACAATGAACCCCGAATGCCCGCCACCCCTCCAGTCCACCGGTCCATTGCCAATCTCTCTGCCGAATTGAAGGGTCTGAGTGAGACCGAGCAGGAAGAAGCAAAGGCAGTGTTGCGGGATATGGTAGAGGGTTTTGGGAGCGCCCCCCAGTAACGTCGTCTGGTGGTGGCATGAAACATTTCTTTGATCCATCAATCAATTCTCTGTATTATCTGATCCCTGTGAGCAATCATATCCGTGTCTCTGCGCATGTCCGCTATCACGCCCAATCGCCAGACACCATCCATCACACTCCAGGTCAAGATTCTCATGACCCCGATCAAGAAACAAACCGACGCTGAAGCGCTTCTCGACAGTGGTGCAGAAGGTATCATTATGCACCCGGAGTTCGCTAAAAAACATGGCTTTCCACTCAAGAAACTCCCCAACCCATTTCCGGTCCGCAACGTTGATAACTCTGAAAACATTATGGGCTGGGTCCGGTACTCGGCCACTCAGGACATCCGTATTTATGCAAAGGACTCGGAGTCCTATCATGAAGAAACAGCTGAGTTCTTCCTTGTTGACATCGGAGACTACGATATCATCCTTGGGACAGATTGGTTGCAAGAACACAATCCAAGGATTGATTGGGTCTCCCGGAAGGTTGACATGACCCGGTGTCCGCCTTCTTGCAGGTTGCACAAACCGCCGGTCAAGAACCTTCGGGTACGTCTGGAACGTCACTCACCAACTGCCGGACCGACTCCGGCCCATACTGTCACCGAACCGAGCACTCCGTCTCCCAGCCCATCCCCCCTTGCACCCGACACGTCCTTCCATGCTGCTCCGATTCCAAAATACATTGTTCCTGCACGACGGGTGCACGGTGTTCGTCTCCGTCGCATCTGCCTACCAAAGACCCCCACCGACTGTTCACTGAAGATGATGACGACAGACCACATGTTGAGGAGGCATGGACCACTGAAGGCCTTCGCCTGGCCGGCATTGTCCCGGACTGGGAGTCGCCTACCCTTCCGGATGCGGATGCCACCCATGAAGAAACCATTCGTATCCGCCGGTCCTTTACTAATGCACAGCAATTGGCTGAGCGCATGGCAACACAGAACCTAGAGAAGTCCTTCGAGGACATGGTCCCTCCCCAGTACCAGGATTTTCAGCCTGTCTTTGACAAGGAAACCTCAGAGCGTCTCCCAGAGCGACGACCATGGGATCATGCCATTGACCTCAAGGACGGCTTTGAGCCCCGATCCTGCAAGGTTTACCCCATGTCACCTTCAGAACAGACGGAACTGGATGCCTTTTTGGACGACCACGTCAAAAAGGGGTACATCCGACCATCGAAGTCTCCCATGGCGAGTCCCTTCTTTTTTATTAAGAAGAAAGACGGAAAACTACGCCCAGTACAGGACTATCGAGCTCTCAATGCCGGTACCATCAAGAATGAATACCCCCTGCCCTTGATTCCGGAGCTGGTCGACAAACTCAAAGGTGCCAAGGTGTTCTCGAAGATGGATGTCCGCTGGGGATATAACAATGTCCGGATCAAAGACGGTGACGAATGGAAGGCTGCATTCAAGACCAACCGTGGTCTCTTCGAACCTCTGGTAATGTTTTTCGGCCTCACCAACTCTCCTGCGACGTTCCAGGCTATGATGAATGAACTTTTCAAGGACCTCATCGATACCGGCAAGGTTGTCATCTACATGGACGATATCCTGATTTTCACTGCAACCATGGAAGAACACCGTGCCCTTGTTCGCAAAGTGCTTCAACGCCTTCAAGACAATGACCTCTTCTTGAAACCGGAAAAGTGTTCCTTTGAACAGACCTCAGTTGAGTTCCTCGGTCTCATTGTCTCGCATGACACACTCGCCATGGATCCGGTTAAGGTTGCTGGCATTGCGGACTGGCCGGTCCCCCGCAACGTCAAGGATGTCCAGTCCTTTGTCGGCTTTGCAAACTTCTACCGCCGGTTTATTCGTGACTTTTCCAAAGTAGCACGCCCCATGTTTGACCTCACAAAGAAGAATCAGCCATGGCTTTGGTCCGATGCTTGCCAAGAAGCCTTCATGGACCTTAAAGCTGCGTTCACATCTTCTCCGGTCCTTGTCATGCCTGACCCATCCAAAGCCTACCTTGTAGAGGTTGATGCATCAGACTATGCCATTGGTGGCATCCTCTCGCAAAAAGGAGATGACGATCAATGGCACCCCGTTGCATATCTCTCGAAGGCGCTGTCCGAACCGGAGCGCAACTATGACATCTATGACAAAGAGCTCCTAGCCATTATCCGAGCCCTTGAAGCTTGGCGCCATTACCTAGAAGGCTCCCCCCATACAGTCGAAATCTGGACAGACCACAAGAACCTTGAGTACTTCAAGTCCTCTCAGAAGCTGAGTCGTCGTCAGGCTCGCTGGGCCTTGTTCCTTACTCGCTTTGACTTTGTCCTTATCCATAAACCGGGCGTCCACCACCGACCGGATGCCATGTCACGACGACCAGATCACCGGGAGGGGGTGACAGATGACAACTCTGACCGTGTCCTACTGGATCCCAAGTATTTCCGGATCCGTGCCACTCGCCCTGGAGCAGTTGAGTCCGTTGGTAACAAGAACCTTCGCCAGCGCATTCGGGATGCAAAGACCCAGGACGCAGAAGTTGTTCAAGCCCTTGAGGTAATCCGGAACAGTGGCCGCCCGCTCCTAGCCAGAAGCCTCCAAGAATGGAACATCGAAGACGGAATCATCCTATTCCGAGGCAAAGTATACGTACCCGCGGACCAGGACCTACGTCGCGACATTGTCACCATGCACCATGACACACCCATGGCAGGCCACCCCGGACGCTACAAGACCTACGAGCTCCTTAGTCGAGAATATTGGTGGCCCGGTATGTCAGTATTTGTTCGGGACTACGTCGACGGTTGTGCTGTTTGTCAGGCCACTAAGGTCCGGACCCACCATCCGCATGTCGAAACCATTCCAAACGCCATTCCGACACGCCCATTCCAAGACATTACCTCAGACTTCGTCGTCAAGCTCCCTGAATGCCAGGGTTATGACTCCGTCAATGTCATTGTTGATCGTTTTTCAAAGCACGTCTCATTTACCCCATGCAAAGAGACCATTACTAGTGACGGAACTGTCGACATTTTGCTCGACAGGATTTATAGGAACTATGGCCTATGGGAACGGCTCATCTCGGACCGCGGACCCCAATACACAGGAAAAGTGATGCGTGGCATCTTCGAAAAGCTTGGGATCAAGTCTGCTCTCAGCACTGCATATCACCCACAGACCGATGGCGAATCTGAAAGGGTCAATCAAGAGCTGGAACAGTTCCTTCGTTCCTTCTGCAACTACCGACAGGATGACTGGGTGCATTGGCTACCTTTTGCTGAGTTCTCGCATAACCACCGTATCCACAGTGCAACTAACCGGTCCCCATTTGAGATGCTCCTTGGCTATATCCCCACGGCCATCCCCCGAGTTAACCCCACATCCTCCACGCCCGCAGTGGAGGATCGCTTCCGTCACTTGGAAAATATCCGGACTGAGGTCCAAGCCAGCCTCCAAATGGCAGCGGACCTTATGAAACGCAACAACAAGGATCATGCCCATCAAACCATCCACTTCCGGAAAGGCGATAAGGTCTGGCTTGATGGAAAAAATGTCCGGACCACGCGTCCTAAAGCTAAGCTTGCAGCGAAACGCTTGGGTCCCTTCGAGATCACTGACGTTCTGGGACCAGTCACCTATCGGCTGAAACTGCCTCCGACCTGGCGTATCCATCCGGTCTTCCATGTATCGCTCCTTTCGGAATACAAGGAAACCGAAGCCCATGGACCAAACTTTGCATCACCCCACCAGATCTGGTGGATGGTGAAGAAGAATATGAAGTTGAGTCAATCGTTGATGCCCGCCTAACCCGGAACAAACGCGGCATTGAATACCTCGTCAAATGGGCAGGTTATCCGGACTCAGAAAACCAGTGGCGACCACGGACTTCACTCTCAAATGCACAGGATGCGGTCACATCATTCTACACCCGTCATCCAGGTGCGGTTAGACCCCCCAACCTCCGCAGTATGCAAAAACCCAACTCCAAGGCCATCTGTGATCATGACGCACTCCAGGCGAAAGTGCGCCTTAGAGAGGGGGTGATGTCACGAATCGCTCCATTTCTCTCCGCTCTGCTCTCCTCCATCCGGGCAGCACGTCCGGCCTCCCTTCCTCAGACCGGACCTCGCATCCAGTACATGCGCCTATGACCGGACCATGATCCCGTCATGCCGCCCTAGACCCAACCAGGTCCTTCACGGCAACCACCGGATGCCCCTCGGAGACCACCGGGTTCCTCGGGCTTTCCCCAGAGGTCACCAGACCTCCCATGACACCCCTCGGCCATTCCTCGGATCTTCCTCGGCACTCACCACAAGTCTCCTCCCTTATCTCATCTCTTATCTATACTCGCCCATCTTGTACCTATCTGATACTCACCGGCCCGCAGGTCCGACCTGCTATCCGGATCCCATCATCTTTCGGACCTCCGTTCCCCTTGTACCTATCGGATACGCACCGGACCGTAGCTCCTGATCTCGGTATCGGATTATCATCCTCCTCTGCCATCATCGATCTCCCTCGTCCTTATAGTCTCTCGGTCGTTTACCTGTTCCCTTAGACTGTCCACTTTGTCTGTACCGTACTGTACCTGCTATCCAGGGCACTGCGCTGCTTGCCATCGTTCTCACTCTCGTCTCCTTTCCTCCTGAGCACCCGGTTCGCATAACCGGTTGGTGACTTGGGCGGCTCTTCTGCTGTCTTCGACCGAGTCTTGACACATAGGTCCGAGGATGTCGATGACCTTCTCAAGGTGGATCTCCTCCCATGTGCCTTCCATCCACCTTTGGAGGACGGGAGGTACCGTCAGCGCATCGGTGCCATCGAGGTTGTATGAGATCGTGCACCAGATGAGGATGTAGACGAAGGACTCGAGGTCATGCTGGTACAGATGCTTTGGGGCATCCTCTGTCAGGAGCTCCATAGCCATGAACGGCCCGGTCCCCATGCGCTGCGCCGCAGGGACATCGGGAGCCTCAGAAACGGTCTCGCTGGCATCCCAGTCGTTGAGGATACCCAGCACTTTTCCGTCTGGCGAATACCGGAACATAAGGTTGTCCACGCTGAGGTCTTTGTGCAAGATGCCCGCCTTCTTATAGACGACACGGTGGCCTGTATAGATGATTAGTGAAATTGTTTGATTGAGAAGTAACAGGGAACACGCACACCGGACGAGGTCATAGAACACCTGCACGAAATCATTTAAGGAGCGCAGTTTGTATAGGTGGAATGCGCGGGAAGAGATCAAAACTCGCAAGACACGCTGTTCAGGAGAACCTTCCAGCGCCATGTTCGACCGCGGAAGGGCAAGTGCCGCGGCGTCCAAAGTCGCTGAGAAATGGAGCTCGGGCAGATGGCACCGCCATGCCTGGGGCACTTTGGAACAGATTGTGCGGACCAGAGAATCTTCGGCAGGACACGTGGCCATGACCCAAGAGAGCTTGGCGACTAGGTCTTCATCTTCGTTTTTTGGTACATCGACGTCTTGTGATTTCATGTGGAGGACGACTGTCCCCCGACCTGCTATGCCGTATTGCACGTAAACTTGCCCAGTGACACTGAAATGAACGTCGCCAGGCATGATAGCTCCGTTGCTATCCATTGCTTTGCCACCAGGGAGGGTAAGAAGGCTTCCGTTTAGAGCCGTTGTCACAGCTGATGAAGGTCCCTGTAGTAGTGGTTCGTAGCCAAGATGGGTACGATCGCAGTTGTGTATGGCCATGGTGACCGTGACCAGCTTCTCTTGTTCCGACTCAAGCGTGATGTCGAACTCCTGAGACTTGACGGCTCCCATCCGGTCGAAATACCAAAGAGACATAAAGCACCCACGCATGAAGATGCCCGAGGTATAATGCTGATCGCCTGTCCCTGACATTTGTTCAAGCACATGGGCTGCCAGTCAAACCTCGTCATGCATGAGCTTGGTGCGTCCGGTCCAAAGGCATAGTGCTTGCATTCATAATCGACTGTCGTAGTCTCGACAGCGGTGTAAGGCAGCGCCTTATGCCGTCCAAAGGTGTCGCGCGTACGCGACCATCGATGCGACTTTGACGCGTCGATGTAATCAGGGCCAAAGCAGACCGGACCCTGCGCCTGTGGGCGCGTTTGCACATGTTTATCTAACGGACTTATCAGGCACCATCAGTGGCGCCTGTCTCTTTACCTTTTGTACTACATCCACGCTATTACTGTGCAATCCATCCCACGACCTTCGGGTATAGTGGATTCTGCTCAGATGGCATGACAGTAGATACAAAAGAGTGTGATTCATTACACTTTTTTGAGCACCACACTCAAAGTACCCGCTGTATAGCGAGATCCCCCGTAATGGCCCCTAAAGCACAACCCCCGGTTGTGACGAGACCGACCACAAGGTCACAATCTCGTGCGACGAACCCACATGGGGCAGACGATGAGCAAACACCATCAGATGATGCCCAGGAAATGCCTGGCCACCTCAACCCTGTCCGAGACAGACAGAGTGAGAACACCTCGTCAGAGGGTGCAACAGGTGGTCAAGAGACCATCTATGGGGGAGTGGCTCTCAACATAGCACACTCCACCCCCGCTCAGGAGCGTGAAATGCATCATATGACAACCGAACAACCATCGGAATACGAATGGGCTAACATGTCAGACGAGCGACCACTGAGCGCATCCCCAGGCAGAGGACGGCGCCGTGAGCGCCGGGATTCCATCATAGACGAGATCCTTGCGCGCATGAGCAAAATAGAAAAATACAAGAACGCAGTAAAAGCGTCATTGCAAACAATGGACGAGCAAAGTGATGCCGTCAACGCACTCACGAGGAGACGCCTCGCTGAACGCGAGCGCACTCGGAGTGAAAATGCGCAAATCCACGAAGATATGGAAAACGCGTGCAGTCGTCGAGAGACGACTGAAGTATCAAACGTCCCTACAAAAGTAGAAGACCCAATCGCATCTGGAAAAACCGAAGTTGCTACCATTGGCTACAGTAGCAATCTGTAGTCTATGGTAGCTACCTGTAGATCCTATAGTACCCATAGTACTCGTAGGAACCCCCCCTTCTACGGTGGCTTCTGTAGTGACCTGTAGTGAGGATCTTTCTACTGTAGTGACCTGTAGTAAGGATCTTTCTACTGTAGTAACCAAACTTGTTATAGTAGTTCTACAATCTTAAGCATAGACTACTAATGTTAGCAGTTTCTTTCACACAATTTTAATAGATCAGAACATTCAATATCTCATTTTTGTATTAATTACAAAAAAATCAGGTACTCTAATCTATACTGTTACAACCCATCTATGTATACAAAGGGGGCATGCAGGGGTGCAGGGTGCAGGCATGTAGATGTGCAGATGAGCATGTGGGTAGGCAGGCATATAGGTGAGAGAGCAAATGGATAGGTGGGCGGGCAAGCAGACAAGTGGGCGAGCAAGCAAGCAGGTGGGTGGGTGAGCAGATAGATGGGCGGGCGAGCGAGCAAATGGGTGGGCAGGCGAGCGAGTAGATGGGTGGGCAGGCGAGTGAGCAGATGGGTGGGTAGAGAAGCATGTGAGCGGGCAGGTAAATGTGCATGTCAGCACTAAAACTTATAAGATACAAACAACCTTACTTACCTATTACATTCTTGCTGCAGCCTCTTGCACCGAACTGGTTTGAAAAGAAATGAGAAGCCAAAAAAAAAGACTTACAATGATATAAGAGAAAAAGAAAGAGAAGAAAGAAAGGCAGTGAGGGGAAAGAGTGAGGAGAGAGTGAGGAAGAGTGATGAAGACGACGCGCGTTGCTGGCAAGTCCTGAGGCCAAACAACACCAAAGGCAGAAACCAGATTGCCATATTTGGCAATCTGGTTTCTGCCCCCCTGCATAAGTCTGCGTAAGTTACACTACTTAGTATTTACAGATTTCAGCCCACTGGATTTTGTCATAGGCATCTTCACCGAGACCTGGGGCTGTAAGGCGGGCCAGCACATGAAGAAGGATTTTGTTAGTGCCTTCAACCAGTCCATTTATCCACGGCGAGTAAGTGGCAATGACCTGGGTCTTGCAGCTCCACTCCTCACAGAACTCTCGCACCTCCTTGCAGTCGAAATGAGAACCTCCATCAGACATAAACACCTCCGCCGGTGTGTATTCCGTAAAGATCCGTCGGAGGGTATCCACTGTCGACTTCCCCGAGCCGGAGCCTTTGATGGCCTTGACCCAAAGGTGCTGAGAGAACACGTCGAGGAATAGGCCGATGTGATCCAACTTGCCCGTGCCCACCGGCATGGACAGGTAATCACCCACAACTAGCTCGAATGGGTGGCGACGTGTAATCGGCTCGAGTAGTGAGTTGATGCACGGCGTTCCGAAGTTCTTGCATTGTGTGCATTCACGCACCGCAGCCAAGATTGAAGCGTCCAGCTTCGGGCTCCAGATGCGGTCCATGAGCGCAATTTTGATGCTATCGCATCCCCAATGGCCGCCTGAGGTGTGTTCGTCATATGCCAGCGTCTTCGCTTCGGCTTGCGTGACGCATTCGTACTTTGTGCGCGCACGCACGGAGGTCCCGCCTTTAATGCGCCACAACTTCCCCTCCTCGATGCAATATTGTGTGGAACGGTAACGCGCGCGGCGCTTGTCGCGAACGCTCGATTCCGGCGAGTCCTGCGCCAGTAACGCATTAATCACGTCTGCGAATAACGGCTCGCCCGCAAAGCGTTCGCGAAGCGCGATGACCTCGGGGTCCGTTTCTGTGACGAGCATTAGGTCGTATGCCAGACCTGTCGAAGCCTCCCAGTCTTCATTGACAGTCCAGCTGCTGCCATCGTCAGCGACGCGTGGTGATCCTTCTGCCTGACGGCTCAGTCCATCGGCCACGACGTTAAGCTTGCCCGGAACATGTTTGACATCCACAATGTTGTAGGCCAATATCCCGTCCCTCCAGCGAGCATGCGCTGCATTTAACTTGTCGCTGAGTAGGACGTCGCGGAGAGCCTGACAATCAGTCTCGACGATGACAGGGAAACCCCATATGATATCTGAGAACTTGTCGAGGGCAAACTTGAGCGCAGCGAACTCCAGCAAGAACGGCTTGTAATTGCGCTCCGCGGTCGACGTGTGTTTCGACGCGAAGGCCAGTGGGTGGAGCTTGCTGACCGTCTTGCCGTTAGATAACTCTGTGGCCATACGCTGTGTTAACATGCCCGCAAAACCTTCTTGACAGCCGTCAGATGTGACGACGAATGGAGTCCCGTCCCATCGTGGTCCCCGCAGGATGGGTTCGCTGGTAAGAGCGGCCTTAAGGCGTATGAACGCGGCTGTGTGATCACTCGTCCAGTGATCGGCCACCCGAAATGCTTGCATAGCGCGCCGGTATGCCGCTTTCGAGCAGGGTTCCTGAAGGTCCACTTTGGCGAGGAGGTCGCGCAACGGGCCTTCCAGCTTGGCATAGTTCCGGACCAAGTCGCGGAAATGTCCGGTAAGGCCCAAGAACGAGACTAAGTTGAGCGCATCCGGGGGTTGAGGCCAATCGACCACTGCGGTGAGCTTGGTCAGATCCGGCATAACGCCCTGCGGCCCGACGCGAGCTCCCGCGAAGACGGCTTCAGACATGAAGAACGCCGACTTGCTCGCAGAGAGAGAGAGGTTGCGCTCGCATACCCGCGTGAAAACGCGTCGCAGCTTAGCCATCATCTCTTCAAACGTGTTCGCGGCTGCCCCTCCGTCATCCACAAACAACTCCATGACGTCTTCCGCAATGAGGTCGTGCATGTGCATTGCTGTGACATATGCGAACGCCGAGGGAGCTCCTGTAAGACCAAAAGGCATCCGCTTGTACCAGAAATAGCCTCGGCCTTCGACGTAGAACGCGAGGTATGGCCTGGAGTCCACATCCACCACGACCGCATTGAATCCGGCTGCGAAGTCGAAGACGGATATGTATTTGTGACCGCTGAGTCGTTGCTGCTTAGCGCGGATGTCACCTTGGGGCATGGGGGCAACCTGTGTAGCACGATTGACTTCGTTGAAATTTTGACAGACGCGCCATTTTTGCTCCGGCTGCGTTGTGTTCGTACGATCACGTGCCTCTGGTCTTGGCGGTAAGTCAAACATGGGAGGTAGTCCGGCTTCGACACACTCATCATTTACTTTGTGTTGCAGTTCGTCTAATGTGAGTCCGCCTCCGTCGTGGGCTTTTTGCGCTAACGTCGTTGGGGAGACCGCCTTGACCTGGGATGGGTGTACGGCCTCGATGATACCCGCGTCGATCATTTCGTCGATCTTCTTGTCGAGGTAGCTACGTTGCGGTGGTGTCAGCGGTTTTTGTCGCGGTTTAAGCGTGAATGACATCTCGGATGGAATGTCGAATTTAATGTAAGTGCCGTCCGCATGCTTGACTTCGCTTAGGGATAAGGCAAAACAGTCCGCAAATTCAGCTATGAGCTCCAAAGCTGATTTGTGCTGTTCGGGCGTAAGGTCTGGACCGATGCTAACGAGACGTTGTACTTGCTCCACGCGTTCTGGCCGAAACGGGTCGTGCAGCCTGGTAAGGACATTCGGGTCCAGGTCGACCACATCGACTTGCACGACTTTGGGGCAATGATCAGTGGGTATGGATGCTGTAGGTTCAAGGACGTCTGAGACTTCCCTGGAGGGGAGCTGTTCCTCGCTCCCCAATGCAGTTCCGCGCGCGAGCTCAGAGAGCTCTTCCAACTCGTCCTCTGCCGGGCCTTGTAACCTCTCGCTCCTTTCAGAATCCTCACTCTGCGCACTCTCACACTCGCTGTCCTTGCTCGGCCGCACTTCTTCGTTCTGTTCCAACTCGGAATTCTCCTCGGTATCTCCATGCCCAGTAGTCGGAATGGATGCGTTAACATCAGAGTCCTCGAGAGACACCAGAGGAACTAGGTCAGCGGAATTTACTGCTCTATGACGTCTAGCTCGAACTCGCCTTGCGGGGGATTTTACTCCCCCTGTCAACACTTTGTGCTGTTTCCTATCCAGCGTGATTCGGTCTCCTGTTCGTGCCACGGCTTGCACGTAGTACGGCAGCTGGAGTTGGTTGTGAAGTTCCGCTGCGCCGTTGAGACCTTGTACTTTGATGACGTCCGAGTCGTAGTCGTGAACAGCCTTGAACGCGTGCAACAACGGTTTCCCAAAAAGGAATCCCCACCCGCCGTTACTGTCAAAAACCTCGAAATCGCCGTCCACAATGATGCCGTCCAGTTCCAAACGGCCATGCCACGTAGCCTGAGAGGGAATTTGTACGCCATTTGCCATGCGCAATGTCTTTGATGACGGTTGCAAATTGCCCAAACGGTGTCTGATCTGTGAGAACACCGAAGTGCACATGGCACCGACCATGGACCATCATCAAACAAGCTTCGAACCCGGACCTTTTCCCCCGAAGGCCCGTGTAAGACGACATCATGCATGAACGGCGTCGATACCGCACCACTCAGTGTAGATACCGGCTGCTCCACCGAATACAAGTCAATCACGTTCTGCGTATTGCACGGAAATGGAACACTGGACTCTAAAGCATTACAAGTGCTTATATTCGCGGAGCTGCAATCTTCGTCCTCGCAAGGCACCTCCTCACTCGCGAGGACCGGTAAGTCTTGTCCATGGGATTGAGAGTCGTGGGTCGCCCGGTTCCCCTTTATGCGGACGACCCTGCCTCTTTTCCCTGATCCTCGGACAGATCCTCGACCCCCTGCTGCGCCCACAACCCTTCGTCACCAACCACTTCTGCCACAAAATTCACGCCCACATCAATTGGCCGGCTCCCTCCACGCAATACTGCGGCGCAGATCTGACGCCAAGCGGCCTCCTTCGGGTGCAGCAATATCTCCTTCTGCGCAACGCAGTCGAACTTGATGTGGCCTTTCTTGCCGCATTTGAAACATTCACCTGAACCAATGGGCTCACCGCCGGGGCGTAGAGGGAATGGAGTGTCCTCGCTAACGCGCGTCGAAGAACCATGGGTTTGGAACCACTGGTCGACTTGCGCGCGATATGCCTGTCGCCCGGTATCGGTGTTCGGATGGTGTATCATGTCGCGTAAACGAGTTTGTAATGCGGCGCGTTGCTCGGGAGTGACAGGTGGGCGCGGAGTAAAGGGTGGTCGTGCAGCCGTGGGGTTAGCTGCTGGACGAGCGTACGAGTTTCCTGGGTTCGCAGCATTCCCGCTGCCTACGGGAGCACTGCGACCACCGACGGCCGCTGGTCGACGAACCTCCAACGCCGCCATACGTCGGTTGAGGTCCTCGAGCCTAGCATTCTCGCGCTTGAACTTAGCCACCTTGTCGCGGAGGTAATCGATGTCGACGTTCTTGACGGCCGTAGTAAATGCCGTCCAGTCCACACATGTGCTTGGGACCTTGTCCTTCAGGATGTCTGGCAGCTTCTCGCGCACTGGCCAGATATACGTGTCCGACTTCGCCATTCCTGCCTCCTTCGCGAGGGCGAGCACCTTCTCCGCCCATGCAACGTGAGTCCACAACTCCTTCCCCGATACGTTCGTCTTCTCCCCTAACTCAGTCTCCCGTATCCGCACCGTGAGCAACTCCCGCTGGATCTCCTGCGGGGTGCATTTCGACTCCTCGATCTCCGGCCATTCGGCCGTAAAAGCCGTCTCGAAGGCCTGCCAAGATGCGAGAGTGGTGCTAGTAACCTCTTTGTACCACCGATTGGCCCTTGAACCCGATGCAAGGTAATCCTGCATGTGTGTTATCTTTTCTTGGTCATCCTTGACGTCGCCGATGCGCATTTCTCGGCGAAAATAACGCAAAAAGTCCTGAGCGTCCTCACCGTCCTTGCCGTCGCCGCGAAAGCGTATCATAGCTGAATGGGACATGGGGGTTTTCTTCTTCGCGGAGGGCTGTGGGGCTGACGGTGATGGGGCTGGCGTAGGCTTGGGAGTGAAGGACTTCAAGAAGGCGGGGGGCGGAAGGACGACGGTGCTCGAGAGCGACACGACGGATTTGGGCTTAGTGAGGCTGTTCACCGATGGCACGCGATTAAGGCGTAATCGATTGGGGGATGCTGGGCGGAGGGGCGTCGATGGTGGGGCAGGAGCCCCGAGGTACGTGAGATCGATGTGTGGTGGTTTAACGTCCTGAGGCTCGGATTTGACGTCTGATGGTGCTGGTTTGACGTCTTGAGCGGATTCGGAATCACTGTCCGGCTCGCTCTCTGCTTTGGGGTACACGAGGAATTCGTGAGGTGATACGGCTCGCGGGGATATGTCGCCAAACATGGGCGCATCCGGCATGGATCCGGGCATTGATTCTGTTTCATCCTCTCGCGCCTCATCGTGTGGTGCACCTTGGGGAGAATCAAATGCGTGCGATGGTAAAGAACTGAGTAAAGAACTCGGAGTGGACATAGGCGAGAGGGACTCAGGGGTTCCAGTGCCCGAGCTGGCGGCTGTAGCAGCAGCACCAGCTTTTTTCGTCGTCGCCCATTTTCCACCAAGTCGGGGCTGGGTTTTCCAATGGGGTACGTCCGCCATCAGAAACACGAGAAAGCACACGCGAGGGTGCTAAGACACGAGAACACGAGAACACGGGGCACGAGAAACATGAGAGACACGAGAAACACGAGAAACACGAGGGATGAGCACGCAGTAACGATGCGTGCTGCGAATCGCACTCTCGTCACCACGATGGAGAGGCCTAGCGGAATGCTCTCATGGGATGATATGATATGATCCTGATACTCTACACTGAAACTCTGACTCTACGCTCTGCTGACTAATCCTCGGCTATCTCCTCCTCCTCGGCTATCTCCTCCTCCTCGGCTATCTCCTCCTCCTCGGCTATCCCCGCTCCCTCCTGGCCTCCCAGCTCCCTAGTCCACCGCAGACCCGCAAAGGGGGAATGGGCCGACGGGTGACAACCCGATATGGGTGCGCACCTCTACACCCATTTCCCCTCCTGAGCCGCTAAGACACCATGCACACGCTCCATACAGTGGGCGTGATACCCCATCGACAGACCTCAGCCTACAGGATGAGGGCGCTGATGATGGCCCACTGGCCCAATCCTTCACTGACATGCTACCACGCGATTGGCGGGGTCGTGTCATCGATGTACGCCAGCAGTACATCTACGACCGTCAGCGCTCCATGCGCACGACGGGTCGCACGCCGCCCAATCGCAACGACTGGATGTGCCAGTGGGACCCCGTGTACGGGATCATCCATGCCCAGGGTTGTGGCGTCTGCTTACAATACATTATGCATTGTGAAACTGCTGCCCGTGTAGACCACCAGCACTACGAATTGGCTGAGTTTCACCACACGGACGTCGGGAGACAACAGTACTCCCGTGGATACAATGCAGCGCTCGCTGATGCCAGCGCTATCGTTGCCCGTACACTGAGGGTACACCCCTCAAATATACAGGAGGCCACATTAAATGATGGCCTGGGCAAAGCCATCGAAGCCATCGATAGCATCCCATGGCACATTATTCGTCGAGAAGGCCCCATTACCCATGAGGCCCCCTCGCGCTCAGTCGCCAGTCAGGCTTCTGATCCCGGCATGATAAGCCCAGTTAGAACTTCCCCTCCATCTATGGAAGAAGTTGTCGACGAGGCCGTTCACATCGAACGCCTGCGCCGCGCATCCGGCCTCACCCTACCCCTGGATGACATGGCCATCATCCGTTGCCATGCGATGCAACCGATTAAAGGGGGGGAGGAACCACGACCGCGATGGTTATACGATGCAAACATACGTTACGCATCGGCGGCAGAACAACCACAGAGGGACCGGCGCAAGAACCAGACCCTCGCGGCCGAGGTTATCATAAACAACTCCCACCTGTTCACGTTGTTCGATTCTGGTAGCACCACAAATGGTATCAGCCCAGAAAGTGCACATCTCGCCAAGGCAGATGTATTCGAATTGCATGAGCCAATGACTCTGCAATTAGGATGTGTAGGTAGCAAATCCTGCATATCCTACGGAGCAAATGTCCGGATTGGCATAGCCAATCAATCAATAGAGAGCTACATCGATGTAGCAAACATTGATCACTATGACCTGATCCTAGGAACCCCGTTCCTAATGGCCAACAAAGTCATACTTGACTTTGCAAACCGCACTATAAAAATAGGCAATACGATCATAAACGCCATGACCGTCAAGGAAGAAAAGGAGACTCGCCAACGTGCCAGACAAAGGCGTAACTCCATCTGAAAAATTTGCCAGTGATACATAGCTCTATAAAGTCTACATAGATTTCATAGCTTCATAGTATTGCCCTTTATTGTATAGCCCCCATAGCCAAAGGGGAGTGCTATGGAGTGCTATGGAATGCTATGGAGCTGAAGGATGATGCTATGAAGAGCTATGATAGCTGACTATGCAACCACCATAGTATGCCTAGCTATCAATGCTATCAGAACTATGTTATTGATATATGCTATATTCAATAGATAGACTTAGTCTATCCATCTAATTTACATAGAATATAACAACTACAGAACTTATTTTTAAACTATAATGCCTACTCAACTTATAAGCAAATTTCGAAAAAAAAAACCCCTCCACTTTATCATTAAATCACTCTTGTAAAATTTAAGAAAATCAAACAGCAAGACAATTGTAAACATTATATTCAAAACCAATACAAATTTGTAGTGTACTACATAATTAAACTAAACATGCATCATATCTAATCTAACAAGATATAAACATAGTGACAACATACAAGACTATAGCACCAAAACTTACCAACACTAGAAAAAAGCGAAAATCTATAACAAGAAACATACAAGTCAACAAGGATAACATAGTAGGACTATACAACAAATACTCACCAACATAACAAAAAAGCGAAAATCTAACAAGGAAATACAAGTTAGTTGTAACATAAGATCAATGACAAGATGAGACTGACATACCATACACAAGTATCTCGATCAAGAGTCAGAGTCAAAAAGGACGAGGAGTCGAAGACGGAAGGGATGATGGTGGTAAGAGAGAGAGAGACGATGCGTGTTGCACGCGCCTTATATAGGATTGCCAGCGGAGCTACAAATATGTCCGGGCCGGGCACTGCCGAGCATCGCGACAGAGGCTAGAAAGCAGACTTCGTTATCTTGTCTTTGCTGCCTAGTAGTTTACAATACAGTAGCTAGAATTCAAGCTCATAGAATACATGCAACTGATTGATCTACATACGGGCCTTTTTTTCCTAAAATTATATGATTTTATTTGATTTGTTGCGCCTCGTTGATCGTAACTTCGCGCGTTCGGTGGCTGGAGCACCGAAGTCGCGTCGTCGTTTGTCTCTCACTACTTACCCACTCCCCATTCCGTCTCTCCTTCCCTATCTTTTGTTCCTCGTCGACTTTCAAGGTTGCGGGATCCGGTGGGGGCTCAGGGGCCTAAGGTAAGTAAAAAAAAAACTTCTATCCTGTGTGTATCGTACTGATCTTGAGAGTACCACTCCCAACGAGTGGTACTCTCGTTTCTTATTTCCTCTCGCCAACGCACACCCTTCCCCCTCCGACGCCTCGCCGCCTCGCTCTCACGCACCGTCCGCACCCATTCGCCTACTCACTACTCCGTCGACGACGCCCGCAGCCCACCCGCAGCCTGCCCATCCCGCCCACAACACCCGCAGCTAGCCCACAACACCAGCCCGTCGACTCGGACACGGGCAAGCCGCCAACAACACGGGCAGCCCGTTGACAACACGGGCAGCCCGTCGACGAGACAGCCGGCAGCCTGTCGACGAGACGGGCAGCCCGTCGACGAGACAGCCGGCAGCCTGTCGATGAGACGGGCAGCCCGTCGACGAGACGGGCAGCCCGTCCGCGACGCCGGCAGCTCGTCGACGACGCCGCCGGCAGCCTGTCGACGACGACACGGGCAGCTCGTCGACGACGCTGCTGGCAGCCTGTCGACGACGACATGGGCAGCTCGTCGACGACGACATGGGCAGCTCGTCGACGACGACATGGGCAGCTCGTCGACGACGACATGGGCAGCTCGTCGACGACGCCGCTGGCAGCCTGTCGACGGCACCGGCAGCCCATCGACGACGCTCGCAGCCCGTCGACGACGCCGCCGGCAGTCCGACGCCGCCGGCAGCCCCCGACGACGACGACGATGGCAGCCCGACGACGACGACGATGGCAGCCCGTCGACGACGATGAGGCCGGCAGCCCGACGATGACGATGACGGCGGCAGCCCAACGACGCGGGCAGCCCAACGGCGACGCAGGCAGGCTGTTGCCACACGGGCAGCTGACGCGGGCAGCCTGTTCTGGGGCAGGCAGCCCGTGGATGATGCGGACGGCACGAGCAGCCGGCCCATCTACCGCGCTCGCAGTCCATATGCTCGTGCCCGCGCCCCGCGTCCGTATGCTCGTGCCCGCGCCCCGCGTCCGTGTGCTCGCGTTCGCGCCCCACGCCCATCTCCCCGTCCCGCACCCGTCGTGCCTGTCCCGCTCCCGTCGTGCCCATTCCGCGCCCGTCTCACGTCTCGTGTCCCGCACACGTGTGCTTGTGCCCGCGCCCTATGCCTATGTGCTCACGCTCGCGCCCTGCACCTGTCTCCCCTTCCTGTGCCTGTCTTACCACTGGCACCCATCTCGCTGTCATACTTTGTATGTAGTACACTGTAGTAGCTTTCTCATGTAATTACCATCTTATTGTTGTAATACACTACAATGCTCGAAATCATAGGCTCTATCAACTGGAGATGTTATAGCAGCCTGAATGTCCATAGCAATCTTATCAAGCTCTGTATGGAACATAGTATCTATAGCATACATAGAGGAAAACTAGATATACATAAGTTACATAGCAGGCATAGTAGCATCCTATTACTATGTAATGCTACATACCCATCACCCATGACTATGATAGCTATGATAGCTGCCATAGTCCTGTATAGCTGTGTGGCCCAACTACATAGATGTCATAGCACTATGAAACCAGGCATAGCACTGGCTGGCAGCTATATAAAATTCAGATTTTTCAGATGTCCTATCCAGCTGTGCACGCAGCACAACTGGAGAAAACACACCCAAGCGTGTGAAGCGAGGCTGTGGGATCTACTAAGGTAGAACCCGCATCCTCATCGAGACAGAGAAGCAATATCTTGTCTCGCAATGATAAAACACCATCGATAGGATTGCCTAGCAATCCCACATTACATTCTTCGGTCGAACAACCGATAAGACATATGAATAAAGCCGAGCGCCAGATGCTACGTCGTAAGATCGAAACAGCCCTTAACAAAGCTGTCCCAGAACTACGATCTCAGTTCAAGACTGAGGATATCCCTGAACTTAGGGAATCATGGTACGAGTATGCTAAGGACATAATGTGTCCCGTACCCCTGGAGTTACCTCCGTTTCACGAAGTCAATCACCGGATACCACTGATTGACGACACGAAAGAAGATCGCTACCATCTTCCCAAATGCCCCGAGGCATTGAAGCCCGAGCTGATGAAGAAAATACAGCGATATTCGGACGCTGGCTGGTGGGAATCGAAGACCGTATCCCAAGCTGCACCACTTCTTTGTATCCCAAAGAAGTCAGGGAAATTACGCACTGTCGTTGACGCACGAAAGCGTAATGACAACACGAGGAAGGACGTGACTCCATTCCCTGATCAGGACCAGATCCAGATGGATGTCGCCCGAGCAAAATATCGCTCGAAGATCGACATGAGCGATGCATATGAACAGATCTGCATCGATCCCAACGATATCTGGAAGACTGCATTTGCAACAGTCTATGGCACATTCGTGAGCCATGTTATGCAGCAAGGAGACTGTAACGCCCCTGCCACATTTCAATGGCTCATGACCGTGATATTCCGAGATTGTATCGGGATATTCGTCCACGTATACTTGGACAACATATTCATATTCTCTGACACCATCGAAGAACATGAACAACACCTAAAATTGGTGTTCGATCGCCTCCGGAATAGTCACCTATTCCTAAGTCGAGACAAATGCGACATATATTCCACGAAAATGGATTGTCTCGGACATATTGTCGACGACCGCGGACTACACGCCGATCGTGACAAGATGTCAAAGATATGCAATTGGCCCACACCAAAGAACTTCAACGAAGTTCAATGATTCCTGGGACTCGTGCAGTATTTGGCGCAATTCATGCCCGACCTATCCCTGTACACATCCCCACTTTCAGGGATGGTGCGAAATGGTCACGCGTTTGAATGGCATGCATTGCACACGCCAAGCACACGCAATGCTTTGAGACAATCAAAGCAAAAGCGTGTAAAATGCCAATACTGAAACCGATCGACCCCAGGAACCTGGACACCATCTGGGTTATCTGCGACGCCTCGACATACGGCGTTGGGGCTATGTATGGACAGGGCCCAACCTGGCAGACTTGCCGTCCAGCTGGGTTCATGTCCAAAAAATTCTCGAATGCACAGCGTAATTACCGTACATTCAAGCAGGAGACGATCGCCATCCTGGAAGCTCTCTCCAAATGGTCCGATAAACTCATCGGACACAAGATCACTGTGGTAACAGACCACAAATCTTTGGAGTTCTTCGAAACTCAGAAAAACCTCTCACCGCGTCAAACACGATGGATGGAATTTCTGTCCATGTATGACATGAAAGTGCAATACGTGGAGGGAAAATTAAACAAGGTCGCTGACTGCTTTTCGCATTATTACGAGTCAGTCGAGAACGACCCTGTGGGTACAGAATATGTCAACATTGACGTATTACTGGACCCGGAAGGGGAAGATCTTTCCCCAGCTCGGATTACAGAAATCCATGCGATGCAGCTGCGCTCGCGGGAACTTCGCGAGCCAGTCCCGTCGCACAATGTGGAAGCTGCAGAACTGGACAGACAACCACCCAATAGTGTGTCGTCGACCACGAGACGTCGGTCCATAACGGATGACCCCCGCGTCGTCACCGCATTGGCTGATGGACCACCACTTCGCGAACGAGTGGAGGGCAATGCCGACTGGACCTCTCTGCTCAAAGATGGGTACACGAACGACCCGTTCTTTGGAAAGGTCCTGTCTAATATGGGCAGCCACCCTTCATTCACATTGAAGGATGGCCTTGTCTGGTCTACAACCAGGACAGGAGCTGAAGTCCTGTGCATCCCAGAAGCCGTTCTCAAGGGACGGAGCATCCAAGAAGTAATTCTTGACATAGCTCACAGCACTATCGGCCACTTCGGTATGCAAAAAACATCCGAATACATGCACCGATGGTACTGGTGGCCCAAGATTGGGCGCGACCTCGACAAGTTCTGTTCGAGCTGTGGATCTTGTCAGATGACAAAGACCCATAATCAGCCACCAACAGGACTTCTCCATAGCATGCCCATACCAACACGACCATGGGTATCAATAGGAATGGACTTTGTTGGTCCATTCCCCAAGTCATACGGACTTGACTACCTATGGGTAGTTATCTGCCGCATGACATCCATGGTTCATCTAGTCCCCATGACGATGCAGACTAAGGTGTCCGAATTGGCCTACCTATATTATAAAGAGGTAGTACGACTCCATGGCGTGCCAGAGTCGATCGTCTCCGACAGAGACGCGAAGTTCACTTCCACATTCTGGCGTGAACTCCACCGGCTCACAGGCATGAAGCTACTGATGTCGACTTCATTTCATCCTCAAACGGATGGTGCCTCGGAGCGGGTGATTCGCTCTATCGGTCAAATTCTGCGAAACATGGTGTCCCCCAGCCAAGAGGACTGGGTCGACCGAATCCCAATGGCGGAATTCGCGCTGAACTCCAGCATTAGTTCAAGTTCGGGATTCACCCCGTTCGAACTGAACTACGGGTATATGCCCACTATGGGACAACACCCTGCCACGCACTCCCAGTACAAGGGCGTAAAAGCATTCGCAGAACGCGCCCGCGCGTATCTGGACACCATCCACGATGCAATCATCAAAAGCCGTGTTAATCAAGCATACTATGCGAATGCACAGCGCATGCCTGAAGTCGAATACAAGGTCAACGACCTTGTATACCTCTCCACTAAGAACCTGAACATGCCCAAGGGGTGCGCAGCTAAACTGCTCCCCAAATATATCGGGCCGTTCAAGGTTCTGGAGAGCAGTCCTCGGTCGTCCAACTACAAACTGGACCTACCGGAGGAATTACAACGGCGCCGAATACACCCCGTATTCCACGCCTCGCTCCTCCGTTGTCATGAACCCAATGACGTGTTAAGGATCGGACTCAGCGCAGGAAGAGAAAACGCTAGTATTACTATAACTACCTGTTAAGGATCGGACTATAGTAATATATGAGCTAAATAGAATGGAAACGGGACACGAAAGATACTCACCTCAGCGCAGGAAGAGAAAACGCTGAGGTGCTACAAACATGCGGTACGAGCAAGTACGGTACGACTCGGAAAAGTCCGAAAACGGTAAGCACGCTATACGAGTGGCGGTCTGACTACCGTACTACTCTCAACACTCCCCCTCAGACCTCCACTAAACCTAAATAATTAGAGAAAAGGTTGTGCTTAGCTTTCATCAGGAAAATTTGTAGGTACTACATAGCACTCTGAAGGCTATATAGCTTTTCTAGGGCCATAGGAATGCCCTTTACTCCATAGCCTATGTAGCATCCCCTTTGAGCTATGTGGAGCTATGTAACCCAAGTGAATTGCTACATAGTCCTATTGTATTGTAGCTATCATAGCTATCATAGCTGGTTATGAAGCTATGATAAGAGGTATAGCTATGAAAGCTATAACAACTATAACACTGATATCAACTATACTAGATAGATATATCTATAATGGCTATTACAGCTATCAGATCATAAGTCTAGCACATAGATCTATTGAACTGTATTCCACTTTGCATTCACTAATTTCACTGGTGTAATCTTCCAGATCAATTTGATCACACATTAATAATATAGCAAACAACAAATATATTATTCAAGATACAATTATACTACAAAACTAACTAACTGAAGGCTAGACATCTAAAAGAAAACATAAAATTAGTCATCATAACTTTCAAAGATTATGGAACACTTACCACTGTTACAAAAAAGCGAAAATCTGATGAAAAACAAATATAAGAAACATAAGATAAGAGACTATATAAGTCTTACTTACCAAGATGACAAAAAAGCGAAACCCTAATAGTAAACATGAGTGTAACAACATAAGAAAGACTACAAGCAAAGCTTACCTTTGAAGTAGCAAGAAAAGACGGACAGAACAGGGGATGGTAGTGGTAGAGAAGAGAGAGACAACGCGAGTCGCGCGCACCTTATGTAGACGTGGCGAGCGGAGCCCGAAATGCAGCTGCCGCGACTCGGCCCGGGCACTGCCGGGCGCTGTGTCAGAGGCTGGCAGCAGACTTCACTAAGTTTGTCTAGCTGTCCAGGACTTTAAAGTACTTGACGTCTTTGCTTTCCTCATTCAATTGAATGACTGTAGCAGAAGGTAAACACGGTCTTTTTCTGAACATTTTAGCGATTTTACTTGATTTTATAAGTCCGAAGATGTTCGAACTCGCGCGCGTTCGGTGGTGCAGCCACCGAACACGCGTCGAAGTTCGACTTAGTCTTTCTCTTCCCACCACTCCCTCATTCCCTCCCTCCCTCCCTCTCCCTCCTTCTCTCGTCAAGCCAAACACCGAAGGCGGGTAGCAGGACGACGAGGGCACCCCAAGGTAAGTAAAAAAAAGTCTCTTAATGTTTATTAATGCTAATGCAAAGAGTACCGCTCGAACGACGTTCGAGCGGTACTCTTGTTTTCGTACCCTCCCGCGCCCCTCGCTTTCCCTCGCCTCCCGCCGTCGCCCCTTCGTTGCCCCCTCGTTGCCCATCCCTTCGGCGTCGCCGCCACGCTCGCAGGGGCAGGCGCGCCATCTCCAACACCCAGGCCCGCGTGCGACGGCGCACGCACCCGCGCCGGACAGCGCCACGCGAGCCCGTTGCCTCGCGCACGGGCTCCGCCCCTCACCCATGCCCTCTCCGTCCAGCGTACGGCGCCGCTGCGTGGCGCACCGGCCAGACGCGCTGCACGCGGCCTGCCCGTCTCGCGCACGGGCCCGCTCGTTGCGCGCGACCCCGCCGGTGCTACCGCCCCCGGCTGCGTGCGCACGGCCCCGCTCGCGCACACATGGGCCCGTCAGCACGCGCGCCGTCCCCGTCTGGCCGCAGCCCGGCGCGGTACTGTTACATGCGCAGGGACAGGCCCGCCAGCACACGGCAGGCAGCGCACGCATGCGCACACGTTGCGCGTGGCCGTGCGCAGGCGCGCAGCTACCCGATGCCTCGCACGCCGCCCACGTCCCGCACGCCGCCCAGGCGCCGCGTCACGCCTCGCGTCGCGTCGTACGCCGCCCCATCTCGCATGCCGCCCCTGCACCGTGCCGCCGCCGCCGCGCGCCTCCCCCCGCGCTGTGCCGCGCCGTGCCGCATCCCGCGCCGACCCTCGCGCCGCCCATGTGCCATGTCCTGCGCCGCGCACTCCGCGCACGTCTCGCACGCTGCCCCCCGCATTGCGCCGCGCCGTGTGGTGCGCTCGCGCCTTGCACGCAGGCCTGCGGCATCGCGCACGGCCGTGTACTCTGGTGCACGGGCTCTGGCCTCGTGATGATATCCTTAGTATAGTATTAGCTGTTCTAATCCTAAAATACAAATATTTTGAACCCAAATACTTGGCTTGAGACATTTTTGCCTTGAATACATTTTTGGGGTCTAGATATGGTATGATAGGCTTCATAGCATTGATAGCAACCCTTTGGTATTATATAGCTTCCATAGCTATAAATCACAACTATACAGCTCTATGTATCCTTCACTAACAGCTATAGAAGCTATGATAGGCTTCATAGAGCTGTATAGCTGTGCTATCTAAATGCATAGGGTATATAGCACTATTATAGGAGTCATATTATTGGCTGGAAGCTATATAAAAAACCAATTTTCCTGATGTTGGGAAGCCCCTTGGTAAATATATCTGCCGTGTTCTCAGCCGTAGGAATATATTCAAGCCTAATTTGTCCACGGTCAACATGTTCTCGAATGAAATGATACTTAATATCAACGTGCTTCGTCCTCGCATGAAAAACCTGTTCCTTCGACATAGCGATACTCGCCTGATTATCGCAGCGGATGAGGGTGGGGGAATCCTGAGGGAAATCGAGCTCGCCGAGTAAGCTGCGTAGCCAGAGCGCTTCCTTCGTAGCGTGCGCGATGGCGACGTATTCGGCGACGGCTGTGGAGTCTGACACAGTCGGTTGCTTCTTCGAGCTCCACGAGATCGGGGCGCCAGAAAGGAAAAAGGCGTAGCCCGAGATTGAGCGTCGGCTGTCGAGGTCGTTCGCATGATCGGCATCAGCATACCCGACAGGATCCCATGGGCCGTAATCTCCCCCATACACCAGAGCCAGGCCCAATGTGCCTTTCACATACCGCAATACACGCTTCGCTGCAGCATAGTGGGCAAGACCCGGGTTCGACATGAACTGCGATAGGCGCTGGACGGCGTACGCCAAGTCGGGGCGAGTAGCCATCGAGGCGTACATCAGCGCACCTACGATTGACGCATAGTCCTTGTCACGCATCTCCTCAACCTCCTCCGGGGTCTGCGGGCACTGCGACTTGGACAAATGGGTGTTCGGGTCGAAGGGCGTGACCACAGGCTTGCAGTCTGCCATCTGGAATCGGTCTAGGACTGTCCGCAAATAGTGAGTTTGCGAAAGAGTCACTGTCCTTTTCTCCCGATCGCGTGAGACTGCCATCCCGAGCATCATCCGCGGCTCCCCCAACTCAACAATCTGGAATGGCATGCAGCGAAGCTGCTCCTTCAGTCTCTCCATCTCCCCCTTGGTGCTTGCGGCCAGCAACATGTCATCGACGTGGACCACCACTATCGAGCGACCATCCTTGGAGGCACGATAATACATGCACGGGTCAGAGTTCGACTGCTTGAAGCCGATATTGAGTAGCTCGCCGTCAAGCACTTTGTTCCAGACGCGGCCCGACTGCTTGAGTCCATAGATAGACTTTAGTAGATGGAGAACGAGGTCGTTTTCGTCGGGGGATATGAAGCCTTCGGGTTGGCGCATGAATATCTCCTCGTCGAGAGTGCCGTTGAGGTACGCGGATTTGACGTCGACTTGCTCGAAGAGCCATCCAAAACGGGCAACGAGAGCAAAGACAAGACGAAAAGATTCGAAACGTGCGACGGGGGAATGGGTCTCATTGAAATCGACGCCCGGGCGCTGTGAGAAGCCTTGAGCGACGAGGCGCGCCCGATAACGTACGGGATTGCCGTCGGCGTCGTGTTTGACCTTGTAGGTCCAGCGGGAGCCGATAGCTTTGCGACCTGCAGGCAATCTCACCTTCTCCCAGGTACCGGTCTTCAACAGCGCGTTGTACTCCTCCTGCATCGCTGACTCCCATTTCTCCCGATCGGGGCCTCGCACCGCCTCGCGATACGTTCCTGGCTCGGCGCCTATAGCGAGCGCCGCGATCTCGCGCGCGATCGCGCTCGTTGGTACGTCGCTGTCTTCGTCTTCCTCGATCTCGCTCTCACCACTCTCTCCTTCCACCAACCCCTCGACTTCGCCTTCACTCTCCTCGACCTCTTCTATCCTCGCCGACAACTCCTCTCCCCCTTCGCGCGCTGCCGCGACTTGCTCGCGCTCGGCTCGTTTCGCTTCGCGCGCGAGCTTAACCGCGCGATTGCCGGCGCGCTTCGCGGCTTCGACTTCGTTTGCCGCATCGGCACGCAGTTTGAGGTCGCTAGGAGTGGCGTCGCGCGAACTTCGGCGAGTGGGTGGAGGTGGAGGTGGACGCGGGGCTCGGGCAGCTGCAGGAGCTCTGGCAGCAGGTGAGTGCTCTTCTTTTTGCTGCTTTGCTGACTCCTCTGCTCCTACAGATGTGCTCTTCGCGCTACCACTCCCCCTACCTTCGACTTTCGCTCCCCCGCTCGCTTGCGTCGTGCCTGCGCTCGCTTGCGCGGCTCCCCCGATCGCCGGTACCGCTCCCCCGCTCCCCTTCGCGTCCTGACCGGTCGTCCCTGGCGCCGCTCATGCGGGCGCGCCGGTGTTCGTCGTCGGTTGCGTGGCCGGTGATGGGGCGGTGGGCTTCTGCGGTGCCGTGGCAACGGGCGGCGCTGATGCGGGCGGCGCGTCGTCGATCTCGATCGCGACGTTCTCGCTGCGCTTAGGCGCGAGCGGGAAGACGTTCTCGAAGAACTCGACATCGCGCGATTTGACAATGCGGCGTGTGGGGCCGTGCCATAGACGGTAAGCGGAGTCCTCATAATAGCCAATGAGGATGCACTGAGCTGACTTCACGTCCCATTTAGTGCGCTTCGCTTTTGGAATTAACGCGAACGCTTTGCATCCGAAAGCACGGAGGTGGCGTACGCTCGGCTTATAGCCGTGCCAGACCTCAAAGGGGGTCTTGCCCTCGAGTGCCGCGGTAGGTCCCAAGTTCTTCAAGTAGACCTGCGTGCTGACAACCTCTGGCCACAGGAAACGCGGGAGTCCGGTTTGATGCACGACCGCGACGCCACGCTCAACGAGGGTGTGATTTAGGCGCTCCGCGACGCCGTTTTGAGCAGGTGAGTACGGTGCCATCAGTTCGAGGATGATGCCTGCTTCGGCAAGGTACTCCTCCATTTCTTTACTGACATATTCTCCCCCGTTGTCAGCACGCAGCCGTCTAATTGAACGGCCGGTTTGGTTCTCCACCAGTGCGCGGTACGTCTTGAATCGACTAAAGACGTCGCTCTTGTGCCGCATTTGGTACTCGTGCGAATAACGCGACGCGTCGTCCGTGAAAGTGACGAAATAACGCGATCCGTCGTTCGCAAGGGTCTTCATCGGGCCACAGACATCCGTGTGGATGCGCTCGAGGACCTCCTCAGCACGGTGATCAGCCTCCTTCGGGAATGGCTTCCGATGCTGCTTCCCGAAAACGCAGTCCTCGCAGGGCGGCGCTGGCGCCTTCGACGTCAAGGTAAGCCCATCGACCATGTTCTTCGATATTAATTGATCGACATTCATAACTCCAGCATGGCCATAGCGATGGTGCCAGAGCTCTCGTGTAAGTGGGATCGCTGCGAGAGCGGCTTCGTGGGGTTGACGGATCGATGGCGAGTCTAAGTAATAGAGGTTGTCGCGTAGCGTTCCCGTCGCGATGATGTTGCGACGTGAATCAAAGAGCTTGACACGCCCGTTTGCGAATTGCGCGCCTCCGCCTGCCCGATCGAGCTTGCTAATGCTGAGCAGGTTGTGCGCGGCCTCTGGAGCGTGCAGCACGTTGGATAACAGCACGGTGCCCGTGCCTCCATCTCCTTTGACCGTATCGACACGGATAGAACCTATGCCCGGGCTGATGAGACCCCCGTCCTTCGATGCGGTCCCAATCGAGCGTTCCTCAGGTTTGTAGTCCTCGAACAAAGCGCGTTCAGCATTGACGTGCGATGACGTGCCCGTGTCGATGATCCACGGTTCACCAGCTAAGAGGGACTGCTCAGGAGATCGGGCCACCGAAAAAGTAAGGAGCGACGTCTCGCGATCGCCGCCCGCTATATTGGCAGAGTTCTTGTCCGTAGAGCGACCGCGACTGTCGCTTTTACGGCGATCGGCTAGTACCTGCGGACAATCAAACTTGTAATGGCCCAACTTGTGGCACGCGAAGCATTCCACCTCCGAGCTCGGTCGCATACTCCTGCGACGATTGCCTCCATCACCGTTCTCGCTGCGCGATGCACTGTCCTCTCGCCTCTCGCTCCCGCTGCCTCTACCGCTGCCGTGCCTGTCACGCCAATGACCCTTGCCCTTCGCTCCACCTGCCTGAAGTGCAACATCTCCGCCTGGGCTGCCTTCGCGCTCATCGCGAGCCTTGCGGCGGTTGTACGCATCGAGCAGGCGCTGTATGAGCTTCGCCGAGGTAATCTTCGACGTGTCCTCGATGGAGTCGACAACGGTCTCGTAGTTGCCGTTTAGGGAAGAGAGGATGCGGTCGACGAACAGTTCGTCAGTGAGCGTGACGCCGACATTGACGGCATTGAAATGGAGTGCACGGAGAGTGGATAGGTGGGTAGCGAGGTCGTCGGTGGGGGACATCGTAAGACTGTAAAACTTGGTAGTGATGAGGGACTTGCCCGTCGCCGTCTTCGACTCGAACTGGTTACAGACGGCGGTCCAGACGTCGTGTGAAGTGTTGGCGTTCAGCGTGAGATTCATCTCGTCATCGGAGATGTTGAGGATGATCTGCGAGAAGGCCTTCGCGTCCTTCTGCTCCCACTCGACGGCCTTTGCAGCATCTGACGGCTTCGACTCGTCACCGTTAGCGATGGTCCAGACGCCCTGAGCGCGCAAGATCGTCTGGATCTTCTTCTTCCAGATCCCGAAATTGTCACTACTGAGCTTCGAGTCGAGCATGATAAGGGATTTGGTGACGTCGGCCATAGTGGGATGGATGAGGATGAGCTAGATCAGAGTTAATCTGGGCCAGCGAGCGTTCTTTCTTCGGGTCTCAGTATCCCGCAGGGCCCATAACCTGTTAAGGATCGGACTCAGCGCAGGAAGAGAAAACGCTAGTATTACTATAACTACCTGTTAAGGATCGGACTATAGTAATATATGAGCTAAATAGAATGGAAACGGGACACGAAAGATACTCACCTCAGCGCAGGAAGAGAAAACGCTGAGGTGCTACAAACATGCGGTACGAGCAAGTACGGTACGACTCGGAAAAGTCCGAAAACGGTAAGCACGCTATACGAGTGGCGGTCTGACTACCGTACTACTCTCAACATGACGATGTCCTCTTCCCATGTCAGGAGATGAAGTTGTATTATGACTTCGGTCAACCCGACGATGAAGAGTGGTATGTCGATGACATTGTCGGGCACCAGTGGGTGCGCGACAAGGTTCAATTCCACATATGGTGGTCCCTAGGAGATCACTCCTGGGAACCACTCAAGACCTGTAAAGATCTCGAAGCTCTAGACCGATATCTAGAGCTTCAAGGGATCACCGAATGGCAATCCCTCCCGCGCAAGGCTACGGGGACTTCAACACAAAGTGGTGAAGTCAAAGACATGACTAGGCCCCCGAAAGCCCCCAAACGCGCACCTCGGCGAATGCCGAAGAAGTGCGCATAGCCACCTCCTGCCTATTTGGCCCGGGACCGATAAGCTTTCGGCCGGATTCGGATAGTGGGCGCATGATGGTACCTGGTGCTAGTGCTGGGGGACAAAACACGGCATCCTACTGTGTCATCCCTTCATCCCAACCACCACAATGCCCACCAGCCCACAGCCCACCAACCAGCCTCAGCCCACTGGCCCCCCCGTTGCGCCTGCGAGCGCGACCGGATCACAGGCCCTGCCTGGTGATCCGCCGTTGATGGACCCCACGTCCCTGACGCAGCCGCGGGGTGCGGTGAACGACCTCGTCGTTCCCGTGCCCCCTCTCCCCACACCACATGCCTCAACACGGGGTTTGTGGGACTGGGAGGTGGGTGCGTACGCCATTATGCACCCCACGTCAGTGTGCGAAATATGCCGCGCATATTTCGAGCACACTGACGCGAGCGACATCACATTCGTGGCGGCAATGCACGCGCGTCGCCGTCACGAAGACCACCTGGCCGCCACCGGCCGCACACCGCTCCTCGAGCGATGCGATGCTCTCGAGCACACACTCGACGAGCGCGCCTCCAAATTCGACCGCGAGGCGTCCCACCGCCGCCGCTACAGGGTGGAGCGGGACCGAGCCCATGCTGATCTGGATGCCGCTCGTCGGGCACTCGAATGCGCCAACGAGGACAACGCCCGGCTGTCACGCCTACTGCGCGACTACGAGGGCGTGCTGCCCATTGCGACGGGCACCTCCTCGCGTGACTTGCCCGCTCGTTCGGTCCGCGCGCCCCATACGAAGTCCTCCTCCTGGTCTTCCAAGAAGACCCCGGCCGCCCCGCTGGCCGCGCCAGTTGCCCTGACGCGCCCGCCGTCTGCCCACATCGGTGCCTCGGCCGCGCAGTTTCCTGCGCCCCCGGCATGCATCGACGACTCGGACGTCGAGATGCCCAGGCGGTCCCCGCCCATGGGTAACTACTACGAGGACCTGTCCTCGTCCGATGGCGTCGACTCTGAGCTGGAGGCAAAGCGTTGCAAGAAGAACGATGCTCGCGCCTTCTGCAAGAGCCAGGTGGCACGCAACACCCAGTTCGACCGCCAGCGCGAGCAGGACGCCATGAATGCGGCATCGCAATTGTGGCCCACCACGCCTGCCCCATCGAGCTCACTCTCGGCTGCCCCGGCGGCCCAACCCCTCCCTGGCTTCTCCATGCCACACTACGTGGGGAGCCAGGCAGCGTCGTACCAGAGTGCGACGCTGGCGGCGCAGCGCAAATGCGTTCGCCGATTGCGCCCAAGCGACGCCGCGGTCATGCCGCCCGCGTCGACATCGTCCGCGCTGCCCCCACCGCCGCCGCCGTCATCTAGCACGGCGGTGACCGGGTCTGCCCCCCCCCCCACGTCTACCCGCCCACTTAAGCGAAAGCGTGCAGACGCACGCGAGCCGGCCGCGCCGACGGACTGGGAGACGGTGCCGATCTGCAACATGCACGACGTGCGCGCCCTCATCCGCGCGTCTGACACCTCGACCACCGCCCATTCCTGAGTGCGGCTCGAGGTGTCTAGGGCCAACCCTCTGCCCGCCGCCGGACGGGCCAGCTGGCAGGTTGGCCTGCTCCGCGTCTGGATGGTGCACGGAACCAAGAAGTGGCGCCGCACTGAGGCGGAGGCTGCCTCCACCGCCCCTGCACCGCCTGCGGATCCTGCCCTGCCTGCGCCATCTGTCCACGAGTGGTCGATGCCGCAGACTGCGCGGCATTACGCCCCGACATCTGCTCCACAGCAGACATGTCCACGTCACCCGACGTCCCGTTCTCAGGGGGGAGGGTCCGCAGCTGGCAGCAACCTGGCCACCACGGATGAGGCCCATCCCAGGAACGTCACCGTCACCAAACCCCCGTTCCATGACGACATGCGGATAACGCACAATGACATGACAGTACTGGAGATGGTGGAACATTGGCGCGAGCACCCGATGCAGGCACCCGACGGTGTCGAAGGGTACTCGGGCCAAATTACCCTCCGTCGAGGAGAAGCCTGGCTTCTGCACCGAGGCCCCCCCTGCGCGCAAGCGCTGATGTTTAGGGAGGTGGGTGGGTGAAAAAAAGTCAGCTGTAGCACAGCGACACGAGGCAGGAGGAGGACTGAAGGAGCGTGGGAAATCTCTCCCTGCGCGTCCCGTCCTTTCCTCCACCTGCGGGCGACGGCCAAGGCCGGGCCGCTCAGTTGCTTCGCCCCATCATGGCTTAGCTAGCCCTCGCAAAAGCTCCCGTCTCGCTGCACTCGACTTAGCTTTTGCAGCAGCTAGCTAATTGCCAGAATATGCCGCTCACAAGGCGGGGAGATGTCCCGAGAGTGAGAATGAAATCAGATTGATCCTCATGAAGGACTCAATGCTGATTGCTAGTCTTTGAGGTAGGGAGGGGAGTTTTTGGGGAGCAGCAGGAGGGCACGTGATGAGAGCATGTGACCCACGTGAGTAGCGCGTCATGCCTGAACGATCACGTGCCGAAGGCGCGACCTGCTGCAGTCCCAAAAGCTCGAGCTGCCTGCAAGGCAGAGAGGGCCCGGCAAATGCCGCTCAACCTTCTCCAGGTTTTAGGCACCGAGGCCCCACCCAGAGCACAGCTCACTAACCTCGGGGCTAAAGACCACCCCGTCCCCTGAGCCACCCCACACCAGAGCAAGCTCAAATGCAAATAAGGATAACATAATGATTACAAGTTGACACTATGAGCAAACTCCTCCATAACCGAATGCAAATCACTAGGGTCCCTACCCGAAAAGGACTTGGATATAAAGAAAGGCAGGATCTCCTGAATCTTCCACCAGTACAATAGAAACACATCCGAGAGCCAACGCCCCTGCTTGGCCACAACCTCTGGCGGTACACCCATTAACAGCAGCTCGGTAGCGCCTCCAATGCGAAAACTATGACCCCCCAAAATGCCCTGTAAACCCGCCCGCTTCCAAACGGCATTGCATCTCTGCAGAAAAATATCCTTGGTCAGCGGGAGCCAGGAATCGTCCTGTACGAAGGCGAAAAACGGAGCCGAAGAGGGAATATCGTGGTTAACTCGTAAGTGAAACTCTAATGCAAATCAAGGTGACAGCTGATCCGCGATGTCCGTGATGGAAATATCTGCCCCCGCGATGTCTGTCGTCTTCGAAAAGGGGATGTGCAGGGTAGCATACCACGCTCGACTGCGACTAATGCCGAAGGTAAGCGGGGTGCCACGAGAAACGTGTCGGGAAGAATGAAAAACTGTTGCAGATACGGGAACCAGTTCGCCTAAGCGACAACACGACCAAAAGGCAATTGTGGCGACAGCCCACACTGCAGAATCTAGGGAATTAGCAAAATTCAGTCCATCGAGAAGTGCATGCATATGCGCGTGGGTAACCGGCGGGCGTGCGGGACGACGTGATGATGAAGGAGCTAACTTCTTGACCCCAGCAAGAGTGGCCTTCAACTCCGCTGCTCCCTGCCACGGCGCCCCCTGCATCTTATGCCACAGTTCTAGACCGCTTATCCACTGCTGGGCCGAGCCGACCTTGCCAGCGCCAGCTGCGACGAAGCCAGCAAGAAGGGTATCCGAGGCGGGAACACGAAGAGCTTCTGGAATGTCGAAAGCGTCACAATACTGAGTAAAACAAAGGAGACTGGCGCCGTAAACAGCCCGAGTGGAGGGCTCGACAGATGCTAACTTGACGATTTGTAGCCAATCGAATGCAGCATCGGACAGCAGGGAGCGAGAGTCGACAGAATGTAAAAGTCCGAAAGGTGAGGTCCAAAAACGAATGTGATCGCGTGTGGGGACGAGTGGGCGAAATATTGAAGGTGTGTACTCGTCCCCTGCTCTGGGTTTTCTAGCTCGAATCGACCGGTCATCTGAGGTGCGCGGAAGTGTAATCAGGAAGCCGCCGGAGCAACTTACAGCTGACGACACCACCTCAGTAACCACGTCCGCGATGGCGGACGGCGAAGAAGATGCTGAATCTGTGAAATGTGAAACAGCGTGAGAACCAACACGCCAGTGACCGCGCACCGATAACATACTATTCATTCAGGAATGACCCGCGAATAGCCTCCGGCAGAGGTGCCACGTCCGCGAACGGGATGAACGTTGAGACCGGCACTCCGCGCGAGACCGGGTCAGCCAAGTTCACCTCCGATTCGACATATTCGAACACGAACTCAATGTTGATTGCCATGCATACCAACGCAATGCGCCGGATGCATTGGTTAACCATCCAGTTCCGGCTGCGCCCCCTTTGGAACGTGCCGATAACTCCTTGGTTGTCGCTGTGAATGAGGATCGAGGCGTCATGTACGCCGAAGAGCTCGACCTGTAAGATAGCCATCTCTACCGCGATGGCTTCGCCCCAGCCTATATTGCAGCCAAACGAGTCATTCCATCCCGGTGCCCAGTGCCACGCCGCGAAAGTAGAGTCCACAACTATCCCAATGCCTCAGTCTGTCAAAGCGTCCACCCAGATCTCCATGTCAACACGCGGGCCACGAGGTTTTAGTGAGCGAACGTGAGGGCCTGCCATGAGAGTATTGAGCCACCATCGTAAATCCGACCACACTGACGGCTTAGCGAAACGTAAAGGCGTGCGCCCCCGCGGGACCAAGGGATATTCGGCGACAAGCGAGGCGAGCGAAGTGAGATATGCGCGGCCATGTGGGTATACGAAGGCGACATGATTAAGTGATCCGTTGATGCTTTGAACGTCCTTGAGGGGAATACGATGATGTTCGAACTGAAGAATGAATTTTTGTAGTTTCTGAATGAGACGAGCGAGTTTGTGGTCAGCCACCCATACAGTCTTCGCCGCAATATCCCAAGAAAAACTGATATAAACAACGGTAAAGCCAAATTCCTGTCCCTTAGACGCATGCCACGGCACTTGCAAGGATGCGATGAGCGACTTAGCTCCTTTGCGATCATACGCGTACGAGTACGATGTAATCCCGGCCGTAATACGACGTGACGCCGTAGGAAAGCGAAAGAGGTTGACATCGTCAACCCATTTCAGGGAAGGATCCACCTGCAAGCACCTCCAGATATCCATGGTCGCATCTGCCACTTCGCCTTGAATACCAGAGGCCGTGGCCGCGCCGAAAGGAGCATCATGATCAAGCCAATAAAAATTCCTGTGGGCGACCACAAGGAACTTTTTGTCTTATCCGTGTAATCTATGGTTTTCTTGCTCCTTAGACCGGGACCCGCTAGACGAATGGACCCTCTCGAGTACATATGATGTAGCATTTTAGTACATACACGAAAAATCCCACAGCCAGTCTGCGAAGCTGGATTTGCTCCCACACGGTGTCTTTGGTATGGATTTGATTCTCATGTCAACAATATTACATGTGGGTCTAGGATCACTTCATGTTTGGCTGGAAATGCGAGAGCATTAGATAGTAACGACGCCGCCAACAGACCCAATGCACATCGCATCGATCCTTCCCCCCGTTGACTTATCCAGCCACGCGTCCAGCCGCTCGAACATCGCCATCGCCGCGCCACCCTGCGCCTTCACGCTCGCCTTCCCCGGCCACATTGCGTTCTCCCGCGCGCCCATGTAGTTCACCTTGAGCGGCGCGGCCGCCGCGCCGTCCGGGATGCGGATGACGAGGTCCAGCGACCATTCATCGACGCCGTAAAACGAGCCTTCCTTGATGTGGTGCCGCACGTATTCGTCTGGCGGCGAGTCGTCCAGCGTCCACTTCAGCACGTGCGCGTCGAACGCGATGACTGGGGATCGGGACGCATGTTAGCGACAGTCCCACAGCGAGAGAAGACACCCCAGTCCAGATGACACCGGGATGCGTGATCTTGATCGTGAGGCTGCGCGTGCCCGCCTGCGCGTTGACCACGTCGTTGACCGCTTCGACGGTGAACGCCTGCGCGCCGCCGGGCGCGAAGGGCGACACGTACGCGGGGTCGTGCGGCAGCGCGATCTTGTACGGCGACATGAACTGTGGCGTGGGGTGCGTGAGACAAAGCAGGCAGGGGCGCAGAGCGCATGAGACGAAGACACACCGATGAGAACGGATAGATGATGTCCCAGTCGCCGTTCCAGTCGTGCATGACCTCCGGGACCGGGCGCGCGCCCGGGGCGCCGAACTCGGTCGCGACGCGCGCGACGAGGTCGTCCAGCCCTGGTGCGCTATCAGCCGCGCCGATGTGCAAGTACTGCTCGTGGGATGTAATCTAGTGAAGTCCGGGCTCAGCAGAGTTTCAACAGAAGGGAGAGCAAAGAACACGCACGTTTTCGGAGCTGAGGATGTACATCCGTTTCTGATGCAGCGCATCGAAGGGCTCGCGTGTCGCGAAGATCGCGGCGGACGCGGCGGTCAGAGCAAGCAGCAACACGACAGCACGCAAGAGGAACCGAGGGCCGTAGCGGTGCGCGAAGGGCAGGACGAGCGGGATAGTGTAGGCGCCTGAGACGGCGACTATCGACGCAATGATGTGCTCGGCGGGAGCCTCCCCCCCGATGCGACCTGTCTGGAACAGCGTCAGCAAACGTCGTATGGGACCGGGATAAAGCTGTATTCACCAGAGGAACGAAGACGTCGAGAACGGTGCAGAATAGTTGCGCGCCCGTCAACAGCGGCGTGGCCTGGCCCAGGCCATACGTCCATAGCGACACCGTGTTCGGATTGCTGTTGTACACGCTGTCCAAGGACAGCGCGATGAGGAGCGGCAGCCCCGTCATCCAGAACATGGCAGCAGAGCCGATGCCGCCCATCTGCAGCACGAACGCGAGCACTGATTGGCTGAGCAGCAGCGCGGTGAACATCGTCCGCTCGGGGAGTCGCGGCAGCAACAACTGACTCGCGAACGCGCCTGGCAAAACATAGCAACGTCAGCGCTTCGGCCCTCCCGCGCGCAGATCAGAAATAGCGCACCTGCGAGCGCGGCGGGCCCATAGAGCGCGAGCGCGGACATCTCGACCGCGAACCAGCTCATGTTCTTGCCGAGGACCTGCTGCATGATCACCGCGAGCACGTTCGCGCCGGCAACAGCGCCGACCAGCCCCGCGGCAATCGCCGCTGTGCCGCGCGCCTGCTCGGCCCAGAGAGAGGGCTTGCTGCCCTTCTTGAGCGCGGGCGCGGGGTCGCGCCATGTGGCCGCGACGAAGATGATGGCGGCGAGCGCGGATAGGGCATACAGGACGCGGGCGGTTGCGTAGGAGTAGAGGAAGAAGGTGCCCATATGCGAGAAGAAGACGGTCGAGGGCTTGGAGTAGCCCGTATCCAGCGATGGCAGTGGAGACTCGTCGGACGTAAGGTGCTGCAGGAGCGCCATGACATTCTCCGCGAAGTGCTGTGTGGATGTGAGCGAGAACCTCCATCTCTTGCAATAGACTAACCTGAGCTACACCGGGTTGGATATTTTCGACAAGGTCCTTGCGTGTGTGGTACATGTAGCTATTTCCGACGACCGCCATCTAGCAAGTCACGTGAGTAGGCATTATACTTGGGTGGAGGGAAACGAACGCACGTCTAGGCCAGTGACGTTCAGGTAATACTCAAATTGGCGGAAATCAGTACTACGTCGCGTGAGTGCTGCTCTTCATAGACGAAGGAGCCACGTACTCGGAAAGGATAACGCCAGAGCTGAAAATCTCGTTGGCCAAGACCGTTCCGAACGGCCTAGGTGTCTTGAGCATACGCGCCATGACGGCATGGGAGCAAACTCACCTGGGTACTTTTGCGTATGCCTGGATCATCTGCTCCGACGTCGCTTGGAACAGCAACTCGGGTCCGACGGTTCCAGCAGCTATAAAAGAAGGCACATCAGCATGAAGATCACCTCACTTCAAGAACACAAGATCGACCTTCAAGATTGATAAACGCCCGCACACTACCACAACGTCAGTATGGACAGGCACAAAAATAGGACGCGTCACGTACGTGGATCGCGTCGGATGCTGCGTGGAGTAGAGCTGCGACGCGTCCTGCAGGGATTCTTCTGCATTGTTGAACACTACAGCGCATCAGACGCGTTCGACCTGACCTTGCGAGGCACACTTACAGAAGATGATCGCGTGCTTTGGCTCCCAGCCTGGGGTATGGGTAAGCACTCTAATACATTCTAGCATGATCCCAACTGAAAGCGCGTCATCTGCCGCGCCGGGGCTGGGCAGGGTACTGTCTAAGTGTGCATTGACGAGGACGGCGTGTTCTTTGCCTTCAGGCGTGCCGTCCGAGACGCGCACGATGATGTTCGTAAGATCCACATAGGTCTTGTAAAGCCGTTTTCCCATCATATCGAATCTGCATCTGTAGTTAGCGCGATGGCTCGATTGTTCGACAAAGAACGTACCGATGACTCCCACTTCCCTGCTGCCTCCAGAACTCGCACTCTAGCTTTCGCGTGTTGCCTGTCCGCGCCGCCTCTTTGTTGACAATCTCCTCACATTCTTCCTTGACGTTGCGCAGCTTGTCGGCGAGCCACTGGTCGCCGAGAGCATGTTCATAAGTTCCAACCGTGCGGAAACCAATCTCTTCGGACAGATATTGTGCGTATGACAAGATCTGGGTCTCTGACAGTTGCGGAAGCTTCGTCACGGGGTGTATACTGTCAAGGACAATGAGCTCCTTCGTGGAACGAATCTAGAAGAGACCTACAGCTCGGTGACGGGATCCGGAAGCGCTGTTGACCCCCATCAATACTTGCGAAGTTGATGCGACGGAGGATGTGCTCACTGTAATGACGCTGTATCGCGAACCACGGCGCGCCGATGAACAAAGGAGCCAGTGCGAGCAGAGACCGGAAGGGTCCCCATCTCGGTCGTGTCGCGCTCATGATATGCGACGATTCGTCCAATGACAGCGACTGGTCCAGTAGCGCCGACGTCGACGTTGTGGAGTAGGAGAGCGCCAGTTAGGCGTGCCTCGCAACACGCGGACGGGTACATCGGGCAGCACGATCATGTCATGCCGAGCAGCGTAAGCCTGGCTCGCAGCCAACGCCCATTCAATTCACGCAGGAAACCTCAATAGTGCTCCATCTCCGAGGAGAAACATAAGTATAAGGGTTGTCGATTTGCATCATGATATTGGCAGCAATTTTATTTAAGTTGTTGACGATGGTACTACCATGCTTCTTGGATGCGTCGCATTTCTAGTATATGCTTTTCCATGCCCAACTCCAACCTTTCTGATCTACGGGATACAACGACTCTGAAATTTGTGATCCACTCTATTCAATGTCGTAGTCGCTATACAAGTCGTTGGCGCCAGCCAATCACGGGCTTTCCTTTCGGGAAAAGGCCTCACACCTATGGAGCCGTTTTTCGAAGAGCACATATCAGATCTGCTCCGGAGGCTGCTGCGAGCATTTCAGAGTTATGTAGGTCAGAGGCAGGTTGAGGAGGAGGACGAAGAAGAATATCGTCGTGACGGCCTCGTTTCTGTCGGACCACTGACACACGATATGTTGCGGAGGTGGATCACCGGCGCGATCACACGATTGCAAGAGGACCCTTCTCGTGACCAGGGCCATTGACAGTGCAGAGGGTAACATTGTCGATGGTTTTGAGGTGATTTTTTTTTCACATATTAAATAAGACGGATGTACAGAATTGACTAGTGACAATTTTCTTTGCGCACACATATCGTATACTATTATGACTCACAACCTAACATGATACAGCTGACCACGATATCGAATTATTTACCTGGGTCTTGGGCGACTGCGTCCTACGGGATCCCTACGCCAAAGCGTACACCGCCAAGATGGATGGCGAGGAGTATCAATTTATGCAAGCAGCGTTCACACAAGCGTTCGGGCCACTACCGGTACAAATGACGATTCAACAACTACAAGACGAGTTCTGATGATGTGCGTCGTCTTGGTCTTTGAAATGACTGTCCTCGCATATAACAGTGTATGTTACTTACATGTGTGTATCGACTACGGATACATCAGGAAAATTGGAAATTTATATAGCTCAGTACTAAAGTATGTGTCCTAACATAGTGCTATGGGGTCTATGTAGCCACCCTTGCACCTATGCAGAGCTATGGACATTATCATAGCCCTCATAGCAGCAGGTCAAAGGTATATAGACCTATCTACCTGTCAGCCATTGTTACCATAGCTATGTAGCATCATAGGCTTGCTATGGATTCTATCAGGCCTATGTTAGGTATGGTGGACTCCATAATCAGAAGTCAAATATATATATTTTTACCATATCCAAGTCATTATTATTACAACAAATCCTACAATAATTACATATGCCAAAAACGAAATCAGGTGCAGGGCATGGATAGCACAGACACAGCACAGAGCACATGGATGTAGCACGGAGGGCGCATTTACGGCGCTGGGTGCATAGAAGCAGCGGGGAGCGTACTAGCAGGGCGGGGATGGCGCGATCACGGCACAGATGGTGCGAGGATTGCGCAGGTGCAGTGCTGAGGACGGGAGACGCGGCGCCGAGCGCACAGACACGGCGCCGAGCGCGCTGACACGGCGCCGAGCACGCTGACACGGCGCGGAGGGCGCAGAGGCGCGGCGCGGAGGGCGCGCAGGCGCGGCGCGGAGGGTGCCCAGACGCGGCGCGGAGGTGCCCAGACGCGGCGCGGAGGGCGTTGACGCGGCGCGGAGGGCGTTGACGAGACCTAGCGCCGAGCGCGCAGATGCGGCGCGGAGGGCGTTGATGCGGCGCGGAGGGCATTGACGCGGCCTGGCGCCGAGCGCGCAGACACGGCGCCGAGCGCGCAGACGCGGCGCGGAGGGCATTGACGCGGCGCGGGGAGGGCATTGACGCGGCGCGGAGGGCGTTGACGCGGCACGGATGGCAGAAAGGCGGCGCGGAGGGGGCGGAGGCCTGTTAGGGCCGTCCGCGCTCGTGCGTGCGCCGTCAAGACCGCTCATGGCCGTGCAGGCAGCAGGGGCCACAGGCGGGTGCGTGCACGACTGTTGAGGCCGTGCGCGTGCGGGTTGCGCACGCGTGTCCGAGGCGTGGAGTACGAGCGCGGGCGTTGCGCGAGCGTGTCGCGCTGCAGCGAGTACGGCGAGCGCGCCGGGCGTGGGTCTTGCGGGCTGGGCCGTTCGCCGCGCTGTCAATACAGCAGGGAGGGGGTCGGATGGGGTGTTTGAGGCATGGCGAGCGCGAAGGGAAAACATCGGAGTCCCGTTGCCACGTACGGCGTGCGGACGTCGAGGGCACGGGCGGTGACGTGGGCCGTGCGCGCAGGTTGATGACGGCGCCCGGACGGTGCATCACGGTGGGCGTGCGTAGTGCGTGGCGCCGTGCGCGATAGTGGGGACCGGGGCGCGGAGGTCGTGGCATATGGGGCGCGGGGTGTTGAGGTTGCGCGCAGGCAACCGGGGGTGTTGGCGTCGTCGTTGGGAAGGCGGAGGGAGTGATCGGGACCTGGAACCGGCGATGGGAGCGTGGGGGCGTCGATGGAGGGCGTGGGTTGTCGAAAGAACCAAGTGTCGCTCGTTTTCGAGCGACACTCTGTATTAGCACAGAGAAATAATCAAAAGGCAGTTTTTTACTTACCTGCTACCTCTGCCTGCTGCAAACCCGATCCTACTAGCTTGATGCTCGATACATGACAAAAAAGAGAGAGGGAAGGAGGAAACACGGAGGAGAAGGTTGAGTGGATGAGAGGAGTGGTAGGAGTAACTAGTAAGTCTCGACGCGTTAACTCGGGGCTTCAGCCACCGAATGCGCGAAGAGACACAACAAATCAGATAAAACAGAATAAAATTCAAGAAAAAGATACAGGCTACAGATAACGTATCTATATAGACTACATGAGCTAGTTCTGTAACAAATGTACGATATGTCGCCGGGCAGCAGGATTAACATAACAAAATCTAATGCTTAGTCTCGGACGCGGCGCTCGGCAACGCCCGGCAGCTACGAATCTCGGCTTCGCCCGGGATTCGTATATAAGGCTTGCGCGACGCGCATTGTCTCTTGCTCTCTAACCCCACCATCTCTTGCCACGTCGGCGTCGTCGTCGTCGTCGTTGCTTGCTCGCTGTTGCTCCTTCTGTGCTCGTCGTTGTTCATCTTTTGCTCGTCGTTGTTCACCTTTTGCTCGTTGTCTATTATCTTTAAGGTATGCTTTATTATTATCAATGGTCTATGTTCTCTACTAATGTTGCTTCTAGTTAAGTCTTTGTTATCTTTCTTAAGTCAAGGTGTGCTGATCTTTTATTGTATGTGAGTTTTGTTGTCTTTGTTATCTAATACTTTTTGGTCAACAGATTTTTGCTTTTTGGGTTAAGTAGGTATTTAGTAAGTTTCTTTAAGTTGTGAGTGAAAATTGCTATAGCTAGTTATGATGTCTATTATCTAGATTAGAATAGTTTGACAGATGTTGTAATTGATTAGTTTGACTTTTTATATAATTTGAATTGAATAATTGCTTTTGAAGTTATGTTTTGATATGAATTTTCAAATATTTGTGATAGATATAAGATCTGCTTTATAGCTAGGCCAAGAATGTGATAGTTCTGATAGATCTTATTACTTTGATAGATGTGCTAAGTTTACATATTGAGTATAGCATAAGTAAATAACATGGCTTTCATAGATCTAATAGCTAGGCATGCTATGGTAGCTATAGTAGCTTCATAGTCAGCTATGATAGCTATGATAGCAGTCCATAGCATCCCCCTTCAGCTCCATAGCACTCCATAGCACCTCCCTTGTGCTATCAGAGTTATGTAGTAAAGGGAGGTGCTATGGACCTATGACTTCTATATAAGGTATGTAGAGCTATGTAGGACCTGCAGATTTTTCTGATGTATAGATACAACATCCCTTCGAAGGGGGAGATGATGACTATGCAAGATTATTTGCCTTCAAGTATCCTCATGACTTTTTGGAAACTGATCTGACCTCCCAGCGTCTCTTCGTCCCAGGGCTTTGCGGGCTGTTTCTGTGCTGCAGGGACAACGCTGTCTTCGGCCGCCACCTCCGTGACCCTCAAATGCCGGCTGAGATCGTCGTCGCCTTCGTCGTCATCGCTATCGTCCCATCTCGTGCGAGACATTCGCACCTCGCTGCTGTATCCCCGGATGCTATCCGCCGTCGGAGGTCCCTCAATAACGGGCTGCACCGGTGGTCTATTGGCCATGTCGACTTCGTTCAGGTGCCGAAGCCGTGCATAGTTCGCGTCCCGGAGCATCTGCAGGAGTGGTCTAATCCAGGTGTCCACGATGGGCCTAAAAGCCGGCCTGACAGCCGCGAAAAGCCGCTGGTCCATAGGTATGAGAATATCGACGACCTTTTTGAGGTGGATCTCCTCCCATGTGCCTTCCATCCACCTTTGGAGGACGGGAGGTACCGTCGGCGCATCGGTGCCGTCGAGGTCGTATGAGATCGCGCACCAGATGAGGATGTAGACGAAGGACTCGAGGTCGTGCCGGTACAGATGCTTTGGGGCATCCTCTGTCAGGAGCTCCATAGCCATGAACGGCCCGGTCCCCATGCGCTGCGCCGCAGGGATATCGCGAGCCTCAGAAACGGTCTCGCTGGCATCCCAGTCGTTGAGGATACCCAGCACTTTGCCGTCTGGCGAATACCGGAACATGAGGTTGTCTACGCTGAGATCTTTGTGTAAAACGCCCGCCTTGTTATAGACGACGCGGTGGCCTGTACAGACGATTAGTGAAATTGTTTGACTAAGGAGTAACAGCACGAACACGCACATCGGACAAGATCATAAAATACCTGCACAAAGTCATTCAAGGAGCGCAGTTCATATAGGTGGAACGCGCGGGTAGAGACCAGAACTCGCAAGACGCGCTGTTCAGGGGAACCCTCCAGCGTCATGTGAGACCGCGGAAGGGCGAGCGCCGCCGCGTTCAGAGTCACCGAGTAATGGAGCTCGGGCAAGTGGCAGAGCCAGGCCTAGGGACTTTGGAACGGATTGCGTGGACCAGAGAATCTTCGGCGGGACGCATGGCCACGACCCAAGAGAGCTTGGCAACTAGGTCTTCATCTTCGCTTTTCAGGGCGTCGACATCTTGTGATTTCACGCGGAGGACGACTGTCCCTCGACATGCTATGCCGTATTGCACATAGACTTTCCCAGTGACACTGAAATGAACGTCGCCAGGCATGATAGCTCCATTACTATCCATCGCTTTGCCGCCAGGGAGGGTGAGAATGCCTCCGCCCGGAGTTGTCGTCGCAGCTGATGAAGGTCCCTGTAGTAGTGGTTCGTAGCCAAGGTGGGTACGATCGCAGTTGTGTATGGCCATGGCGACCGTGACCAGCTTCTCTTGTTCCGACTCAAGCGTGATGTCGAACTCCTGAGACTTGACGGCTCCCATCCGGTCGAAATACCAGAGAGACATAAAGCACCCACGCATGAAGATGCCCGAGGTATAACGCCGATCGCCTGTCCCCGACATTTGTTCAAGCGCATGGGCTGCCAGTCGAACCTCGTCATGCGTGAGCTTGGGTGCGTCCGGTCCAAAGGCATAGTGCTTGCATTCATAATCGACTGTCGTAGTCTCGACAGCGGGTTCCGACTCAGGTGCGGGATGTGTGAGCTTGGGGACTTTCCTCAAATTGTCGATATCCGATTCGGCCTTGCGCTTCATACCGACATGTGAGGGCTCAGGTTTGTCCGTACAGGTAGTGACATTGTCTTGATGCTGGACAGAGGACGACTGGTTGCGTCCACCGAAGAAAGAATCCGAGACCATCTGCGCCTTCGAAACTCTGTCGTATCCCATTTCACACTTTACTGCGCTTTCAACGAAAATCGGTATCTTGTGAAGGTCCTGTAGTCGGGTAGGCGGCTCGGCTGTGATTCCCAGCGCGTGTCTTGCTTGCCGATTTGCGCTCAGAAAGATGTCGTTCAAAGCTTCTATAGTGTCGGCTTCATTGAACGCGCGGGTGAGAAGATTACGAGTATCACGTCGACGAAAGAATTTAGATCTCCATTCTGTCCATTTGAGGTCAGAGCGCTTGAAGCCCCAGACACTTTCGACGAACTCGAAGACATCGGCGTCGTTCTGATAGTTGGCGACACAGTTTTTGACCATTTTCCCTGCTTAAGTGCAATAAGATTTTCTGGTAATAAGAGTCTTAAAAATGAGGATGAGCAAATGGTAGGTCAGATTGCAGGATACACACCGCTTCAATGTACGGGAGTTTTGTAGACTTTGGCCTGAGTGAAAGTGAGAGAAAGACGGGCGGCTGTGACGCACCTGCGACGCAGGCCCTGTTTTAAACGGATCCATAAATAAATTCTGTGGACTTGGACGGTTTGTCAATGAGAACAATGGGTAGTAACACGTTGCTAGCACACGCCAACGACAAAACGAGAGGACTCGCAGAAATGAAACTCCGCAACGCGATGGTCACATGATCGCGTGTCTTCGTCGTCCGCTTCAGGTTTGTGTCCTTGCAAGTTCGAGCCATCTTCCGTCTCGCCCGCATCTCGTCACTGGGACTCTGTCATCTCCTGCTAACAATTCAGAGCACAACAGTCACGATATCAGTCGAAACTCCTGCGAAAGACTGATGGGTGGATCCAGGACGTCGATCACCTGCATGGCCTCGCAATCGCCGTCTCGCCCTGTGTCAAGTCGGGCGAGTGCTAGCTGCTGACCTTCTTCGACCCCTTTCATCCAATAGCTTCATCACGCGATCTGCGTATGAATTGGCATCAGATGCACCTGAAGCTGCTTGGTGCCTTCAGACTGATCCTGTCTGACGGGTGTCGTGTTTTTCGTGCCTTCATACAGATTCCTGTATGTTCCAGAACACTAGCCATATGGATGTCCTGACAATTATATTTGTGTCATGCCGTAAGTAATCCGAACTCGTGTGAGTAACAGCAGAGTCTGGCGATATAAAATGAGGTCGTCTTCAAGCATTATTTCAGTGGCGAGTCTCTGGATTTTGCTGCTACCTGAAATTCATCTCGATGCTGCTACTCATTTCATCATTTTTGGCTGCTACCGTGAGTCCGTCTGACTGCATCATGGATGTCGGCTGATAGGACCTGATTTTAGGTTCAGAGCGGCCTTGCGTTCGCAACTCCTGCTCTGTCAGTTAGACAGCAGGTTCCTTCCAGCGACGTACCAACCGGGTCTTGGACGGCTCGAGGATGCTGGGTGTATGTTGAACCTCTTTCGTCGCTCATTTTCTATTAAGCTTTGCGGCAGGGACAATTCCACCTCGCCTCTCCTCACCGCGGTCGGAGAATTCAGCAACAGCATGTCAGTCGATGAATGCCTGACGCTTTGCGCGAAAGGGAACTACACTCTCGCCGGTCTATCGTTTGCGAGCGAGTGCTGTCAGTCCACTTTGTGTGGCTTCACACCATAAAAACGCTAACGTCGACTATCACTTAGTCTGCGACAACAAACTTGAAGGAGATCCTGCTGAGGCGCCGGACTCAGACTGTTTTATACCATGTTCCGGAAATGACACGCAGATCTGCGGCGGTCCCGACCGTATCAGTCTCTACGCTTTCAACGAAACTGCCGGGTCTCCTGCGCCTGTCGTACCAAAGAATGTGGGAGACTGGAAATTCGTGGACTGCTTCAAGTGAGTGTCTTCACCCTTCATTTTAGCGATACGTTTACGCAGCTCTCTGTAGCGACTCTGCAGACGCGAGGACGCTCACTGCGCCTGCAAATTTAACGACGAACATCACGGTCGAGACATGCACTTCAGGCTGCTACAACATGGGCTTCCCACTCGCGGGCTTGGAGGCCGGGAACCAGTGCTGTGCGTCCTGCTTATGCCCGTGCTGAAAGCATCCGGCTGACTAGCCACCGATCGCAGTCTGCGGCGATGCGATTGACAACTTCGCCGCGCCTGCGATTTCGGATACACAGTGCAATGTTACGTGCGCCGGGAACAGCAGCGAGATATGTGGCGGGCCAGATCAGCTCACGCTCTACAATTACACGAGCGTCCAGGAAGCTAACGGACCGCCTGTATGTTGCCCGTCTCCGATGCGCATCGCTATTCGTCGCTTGATTGAGCGCTGTCTGCTTGCAGGTCGCACAAGTTTACTTGAAGAACACGGGCGCATTTGCGTGCTACGTCCGCGTCGTCTATGACAATATCACAAGCGACCGTCTCAGCCACCGCCTGCAAGGTGGACAACATACCACGGTCAACCTCACAAAGTACGCCTTGATGGCAGAAGGCACGATCGTGAGTTTTAGATAGATCTTAAGTGATTCGAGAGGGCTGATGCTCGCCACGCCAGTTCAAAGTCAAGCTCGACGTCGTGTCTGGTCCGGACCGTACGTCGCACACGGAGCTGATCTATGGGACGGCCGATCCAAATAGTACGGCTAGGTTCCATGACGGGGGCGGAGTTGCGTCTGCTTGGATTGCGTTCGATGGGTATAGCGATGATGTGGACGAGGATGGGGACGCGGTTTGATTGCCCAGTTGTTCCTTGTCCCGTGTGGCTTTGTGCACAATGAGCGCTGGCCGCGCGGATAACACTGACGTCTCGGCTTGTGACATAACGAGGGCACAGTATACATGTAAACATACGTAGCTTTCCCCTTCACAATGCACATGAAGTTTGTTGCCGTGGTTAGCAAGTTCACAGCTGGCCTTGATCATCGGCCGGCGGATGCCGGTCCATACTACAGCATGGGCGCCTCAGTGGCGTCTCTCTCCGTCTTTCACCCTACGAGCCCACCGTTATTCGGCTGTTCAGCATGTTCATATCTTCGCCGCACGAGGTACGATCTGCGCGCACTGTGGGGACAGATACCCTGTCTACGGCCAGTCATTCTCCACCTCGGAACATCGACCAGAAGATTCCACAGCGTGTGCCAACCGTTGCGCACTCAAACTGCCCAAGTGCCAGTGATGCCGAGATCCATCTCTCTCGCCCCAGTACGGTCGAATTCTGAGGTGCTGATTCTGCATTCCCCGTCCGAGTGGCGGCGTATAATCAATCTGCGTCATCCTGCGCTGAATGTGAGTGATACGCTGGGTTCGTGCGAGCTTTCTCCTTGTGATTGTTTTAGCAATGGCATCTCGATTCGCCGCTGGTCGATGTCGCCACGTATACGATCTTGTCTTCTCCGTAGCCGCCATGCATCAATAATCTCTGTGGTTGCCAATTCATTGTCTTGCTATATCGCCACAGTCAGAGGGCGCACGTACGTCGCGCCGCCGCAATTTCGAATCTCACGAACACTACGCATAGGCCCCCTCGTTTGTTCTCTGAATAGCAATCATGTCCAGAACAGTAGGCACTGACCTGGGGACACAAGAGTGCGGGCGATCTAGGCCAATGCGAAGGTCAACAAGGCGCTGGATATTCCGTCCTAGGCGCGTTCTTCGTGGCGTTTGTTGCGCCCATTTTCACGCCGCCGTCCGTAAGTGACGTCTGCCGTTCTCCTGTCGTCTATGTGGCTCTCTGTCTAACGCGCATACAGATGGAGTTCGGATCTTCCCATTGTCCTAGTTCTGTTGCCTCCACATTCCCCAATCTCGACGCCACGCTGACATTTTCTCGGACGTATAAATAGCTGTCGGATTGGTCAAGAGGCCATCATCCCGACCCAACGTATCCGACTCCTCACCTCATCCACCAAGTGTAAACTCCATGGCGAAGGTTTTCAGCCAGCCAGACATCAGCGTCGAACAGTTTCTTCGAAGCCTTGTCGACCTTCCCGAGCTGACAGATATGGGCCCCTACCACAGCAGCATCGAGCAGCAGGATTGTGAAGGATATGATGATTGCCGCCGAGCTTTCAACGACGCACATGCTTACTTTTGGAAGTCTCCCAATGAATTGTACCATCCGAAGTATCCCCCTTACATTGATTACCTGGATCCACAACAACGCCCCACTGAGCTTCCCTCCGACAAGCTTGTAGTTCCGCTAGTATGCGGGCCGAAATCTTTGAATCTCGAGAAAATGCGTGCGCACGATCAGGAAGCAGACAGGCTGGAAGATTATCTCCGAAAAAGATACTTTTCTCTGGGACTCCGCCACTTCGCAATTGGGTTGGTGGCCGCAGGTCCCAAGCTGTGCCTCTGTTATTTCGATCACACAATATACATCAAGACCAAACCTTTCCATGTATTCGAGGAGCAGGGTCTGTTTCTCCACGTTGTCGCCACCATTCACCGCCTATGTAACGAAGATCTTGGCCGCGAAAAATATCTCACCGTTGTCAATCCCAGTTCACCTGCGCCGTCTCTGAAACTCAGCCTTCCAGAACCCCGCGACGAGCGCGGCGATTTGATTTCATCTCAAGTAGAGTGGAATCTGAACGCAAGTCCTTCAGTTAGAGCAGGTCTTGAACCAATCCTTGGTCGCGAACCAGTATCTCTGGCTGTACTAGGACCAGCTGAGAACACCGTGCTGCATAATCTAGTCGTAGAAATCGGCTGGTATAATAACACGGAAATCAAAGGACTTCGCCGCATTCTGGATCAGGACTCTATACCTAACGACGGGCGGTGCCATTACCCCGAACTTGAGTTTGCATTGACTGAAGCTGTAAAGCTGCCAGGAGCATCGATGGACCCGTCGATGGACCCGCTGAAGTTGAACACTGGTACCGTTCTCCACATTATAGGATACCGGATCCCCAAAGAGTTCGAAGAATTGATATGTATCGAATCCGATCAGCACTTCAAATCAGTCTTCGTTGATTTGGTTCGCTGTATGTCCGTTTCCATTTTCCCCACTGATAGATTCCTGATCAACCAACCGCGTGTCATAGGTCATTGGACAGCATTTACCATTGCAGGCGTCCTGCATAAATGTATCAATGCCCAAAATGCCGGATTTCGCCCATACGGCGGAAAACCTGTTGGGTTTCTGAACAACTGGAGACAGTGGAGAAGACGGTTCGGCGCGCAAAGGGGCAAGCTCGTACTGGGCCATTGAACTATTGAACGATCCGCCGCCGCTGCACAAATACCGACACGATCTCGAATCGTTTTTCTGGCTTCTTCTTTGGTTCATCGGACAAAAGCAACATGTCGACAACTTTTTTGACATAACGTTAAACTTCACATATGGTGAGATACAGAGTTGGAAGCTGAATTTTCTGAAGAGTCCTTCGATGAAGGAAATACTCTTCAACGAGCTGGATCGCGAATTCCTCTGGGTTGTCAAAGATTGGATCATCCCGCTCGCGAATCTCCTTTGGGAGGCCTATGAACGTGACGGATTCAACATGGGTGCCCCGGCGCAGGAGCGCAGAGACGAGCTGATCACTTACGATAACTTCATGAAAATCCTGGAAGGTCGATCGGCTTCTGCTCGGTCGGGTTGATTAGAGCCGGCAGTTGCTGGACAGGGTGGCCTTCGAATACTTGTACTAGGTTATTATACATGATACGAAGGAAGTGTCATCGGAGTTCTAGGCGAGTTTGTGGCTACTATCACAGACTCTCGTCGCGTTCGTGCGTGCAGCATGCTCCACATACTCAGCCACATCTCCCTAGCTATAGTCAATTTGCCCCAGTCTGCACGCTCAGATCACACAAGCCTGGACAGAGGCATAACTAGAAGGTATTACGATCCCAGAGACCGCCCGGCAAAACAGCGCACTAAATGAGATATATCGTCGTCGCGAAGCACAGAACACGCAGAACCACAGACCAAAATGTTCACAGTAAGGAAAGTCGAGCGCGGCGTCTCGTAAAACAAAGCGTGGAGTATATGTAAGCAATAAATTCACCGTCAACCGTCCGAGGCAAGAAGCGAGCCGGCGGTGCGCGAGGCGAACGTCCGCCCGTACAACAAGAAATATCGACAATTAGACCAACCAATTAGTACACGTATATACGGGGCTGTAGAGTCAGCGGAGCAGGGGAGAGTAGGGCAGAGCAGGGGAGCAGCGAGAACGAGTGTGGAGGGTTCAGTCGAGGAGCTTCAGCGTGTCGCCCTCGAAGGCGATTTTGCCGCGGTCGGCGAGGGTCTTGGCCGCGCGGATGACTTCGGCAGTGTCGAAGTCCTCGTGCTTGTCCGGCGGCATGGCGGTGTTGAGGTATGCGACGAGCGCGGCCATGGTGAGGTCGTCGGACTGCTCGTACGTCGTCTGGAATAGATAGGAAATCGAGTGCAGGACGAACTTCAGCCTAGATAGACAATGTCAGTCGCAGCCTGCTGAGTGAACGGACGTGCGCACCTTCCAGTAGGCGAGTCCAGGTCGGCGAACGCGGACGGGGCTGGCTGCTTCCCCTTCCCATTGACGCGCCTGCTCGCTTCTGCGTCGGGATACTCGCTGGCGTAGCCAACGTCGGCGAACGGAGCGGGGTGCTCCGCAGCTTGGAGGAGCAGACGCCGCTTCTCCTCGCGGCGCATCTCCTTCGCGAGCCTCGCCTCCTCATTCCTGCGCTCACGCTCGGCCTCATCGAGCGCCGACAGATCCTCCTCGCCATCCGCGTCCTCGTCCGACGAGTCCTCGGCCACGGCGGCCAGCTCCGCATCGAGCTGCTGCGCCTTCTTCTGGTTGCGCAGGATGCACTTGCTGCGGTGCTGGATCCACGGGTACGCGCAGTAGCTGCTGTCCTGGCGCAGCTGGACCCACTTCTGGCAGAGGCTGCAGTAGACGCGGTTAGGCTCGACGTCGCCGAGGAGCGGGTCGGCGCGGAGCATCGCGAGGCGCTGCTCGGCGTTGCGGCGGCGCGACTCGTGCGGCATCTGCGGGGGCGCGAGGGCGGGGAAGTCGGGGGGCGTCGTGGGCGCGGGCGCGTCGGCGGAAGGCGGTGGTGGCGGCGGCAGCGCCTCTTTTTCTTTCGCGGGTTTGGGGGCACGCGGGGAGGGCGCGGCGGGCGGGAGTGCGCGCGGGATGGCGGGCATGGACGCGAGGGCCATCTGGTGCTGCGAGGGCGGGGGCACGTTCGGCGCGGGCCCGCACGTCGAGGGCCCCGCGCTGGCGCTGGCACCGGGCACGCACACGGCCTTGTGCGCGGCCCAGGTCTTGACGGCCTGCTCGTCGGCGCCGACGGGGATCCACTTGTTGCAGGTGCGGCAGTGGACGCGCTCGCTGTCGAACTTCTTGGCGTCGGGGTCAGCCGCGAGGGCGGCGGCGCGCTCCTCGTTCTCGGGCGCGTTGCTGCGCTTGCGGGCGAGACAGCTCTTGCGATGCGCGTCCCATGGGATGGAGCAGTAGGTGGAGTTGGGGCGGAGGCGGATCCAGCGGTGGCAGGCGGCGCAGAGGACGCGGTAGGGCTCGAAGTGGGAGACGTAGGGGTCGGAGCGGAGGTACTCGATACGCTCTTCTTCCGAGCGTTTTGCACGGCGCCGCTTGTTGGGCGGGTTGCCAGACGCGTCGACGACGGTGTCTGCGCTGTACGTGGCAGTGTCCGCAGGGGCTTCTCCGCCGTTCGAGCTGAAATGACGACGTATGAGTTCGTGCGTACAAAAAATAAGAACACGCGACGTACCACGCGATTTTGTGCGCGTCCCAATGCTTGAGACTAAAGCCACCTGTCTCCTCGTCTCTGAACGACACGGATTCCCCGCACGTCTCGCATGTCACGCGCCCCGACTCGTACTCGGACGAGTGGCCGGCCGGAAGACCTGGATCCTTCCACCCTTTTCCTGGTTTCCTCTTCCTGGGGACGGAGGAGGTTGTGGGCTTGATTGGGAGTAGAGAAAATGAGGGTGCGTGGGATGACGGTACACCATCGACCGGTTGGGCTTCGACCGGGTCGTTTTCCTCCGTCCCGTTGGGGGCGCTAGTTCGATCCGTCAGTTGACTGTCCACAAGTCGCGGTCGCTCTACATACGTGGGGGTTGTAGACGAAGCTCCCTGAGGGGCTCTGCACGACCACTTCAGTGTCACGAAGGATAGTGAATCCCGATAAGATGACAGCTCACTCGTCGGACGTGTGGTTGGTTTCCGATCCACCCGACCTGGTGGGGATGCTAGGTCAACTGGCTGGTAGAGGTCCTATGGTCGGTGGGCATACCTAGAAGCCACTTCTGCTTCTGGTTGAGGTGGTAAGCCCCCAGAGGCTCTGTATAGCCAGCTCAACATCGCGAAGGGTGCCGATGAAGTGACAACTCACTCTACGTCGGACATGGTGAATAGGATTGAAGATATAAATTAGACCAAGAACTACAATATCGAGGGTATCAAGAGACAATCAGAACGAATAATAGGAGAGACAGTTAAAGAGGAGAAAGGGAGGGAACAGTGGTGGCAGAAAACAAGAGACGAAAAATCGAAGATGTGTCCATCTGAACTCTTGGAATTGACCGGTCAATTCCAGGATTGCAACTCCGATTCTGTCTTCGTCTCGCCATCTCCATCGCGACCATGATTCCACCAAATCTATGCTGCCATATCATTGTTTCTGACATGCTGATACTGCATCTTGCTAACGCGAATAGGTTTATCACAGCTGTGCACAGCGCTAGCACCGGACGGTGCATGAGAAGGGTTTTGGTCTTGCCAACTATGTTTCACTCGGGTCTCCATTTTTCCTTCATTGTAACTTACCATCGAATCTATCACCCCTTGTTCTCTACAGCGAAGCTGGGAAGTTGGTACGGAGAGCTACGTAGACTCGCACAAGACTGAGATGAACAACGTTACGTTGGAGCAGTTTCATTTCCCAGCTGATAAGATTAGATTCTCGTAAGCCACGTGCAGAGATTTCTTCGGAGAACGCTGTTCCCAGCGCTGCACGCTGCATCCCTCCTGCGTCGTGCACACCATGAGCACAGCGCCTTCAACCACCACCTAGACATTCTCTAGCTGAACCCGCAATCCCAACATGCCGCCGCATTTCGAGACCGTCAAGGTACGTATTCACCCATCAGGGCCGATGTGACGACTGAACGCACGCCCCTGGATCATGGATACAGTCCTTCGCAGACGTGCCCGTAACCGACGACGGCGTCGACACGGCACACTTCCTCGACGCGTCCACGGGCCTCGTCGACATGTTTGGCAAGCCGCCCCCCAGATCCGTATGGCGACGGCCGACACTGACAGGCCCATCTGATAGATCTCCTCGGCAGCGGCGTCTTCGGCTTCGTGCAGACCGATCTGCGCAACAACATCGCGGTGCGTCCTTGAACCATCGCGCTATATTGTATGGTCTCATCCGTCGCTGCGTAGGGCGTGCGCGAGCGCTTCGAGGCGCACACCCCCGTCTCGACGACGCTCGAGCAGCTCGTCCTCGCCGAGGCGGCGGAGGGCACGCGCGTCGCCATCGCGTGTCTCGTCCGCCTGATACGGTGATCCCGCTCCTACACGTCTCAGCGCGTCGCTGACCGCGTCTCCGCAGCGGCCTCGCGTTCACGTGCAAGGCGCTGCAGAACGTGCAGGCCGACCGCGCCGCCGAGCTGCACGTCTGCTTCCGGCGCTCGTACGACGTCGTCCTCAAGCACCACCACAACTTCGTCGTGCGCTCCGTCGTCGGGGTGCGTAGCCCTTTCTCGGCTTGCAGGACCCGTGCTGATGAATACACAGCTTGCGATCCGGGCGGTCCCGCACCGCGAGGACTTCTACACGCGCATTGCCCAGGGTGGGTCTGTGGAGAAATTGGACGAGGAGATGGCCAAGTGGCTCGTTGGCTTGGATGTGATTGTGGTTAGGATTACAACTTTCTTGCAGGATGGGAATCATGGGCGCGTGTGAGACGCAGAAGACTAGATTGCTGTAGACTTGTATTTATACTCTCCATCGTAATAATTTTTTGGGCATTGCTAGACTCGTTTGAAATATGCTGATGCGCGGCCGACGTCGACGATGCTATCCGAGTAAAAAGGAAGTATGCTACAGAATGCGAAAGTACAGAAAGCGACAGCAACGATCAAAGCGCGACGACGAAAGAAGGAAATGCGAACGCTGCCTCTCAAATCTCTGTCTCCACCACACCCCTCCCACCAAGCCTTTCCACCGCCTTCGCGAGCTCCGCATTCTGCGCCGCCTGCTTCCGCACCCGCTCCTCCTTCCCCGCGCGCTTATGCAGCTCTGCAACCCAATTAGCCCCTCCCCCAACAGCTAACAAACACACTCACCAAGCATGCGCTCGCCAACCCACAGCCGCAGCGGCGCGTTCCCCGCGACCGCGGCGCCCGCCTTGTCCGCCGCCGCGCCGAGCCCCGCCGCGAGCTGGTCGCACGTCGCGAGCGTCGCCTGCGCGTGCTCCGTCGACGTGTGCACGTAGTGCGTCGATATCAGCGCGAGCACGAGCGCGCGCAGGTGGTTGTCCTGCGCCTTCGTCGCGAGCGCGAGCGCCTGCTTCAGGTGCTGTCTGCGCACGCGCGTGTCAGTGCCTGTGGAGGTGGAGGCGGAGGTCGGCGCGGGACGTACTTCGCCTTGAGGATCTCCGGCGCGAGGCACGCCTCGAGGATCTGCCCGACCGCCTCGAGCGTCCCGCCCATCCCGCGGCACGCGTCCGCCGCCGCCCGCGCCCTCGCCCGCCGCTCGTCGTCCCGCCCGCCCGCCTCGCCGCGCCGCGCGAGCCCGATGAGCAGCGCGGCGTCGCCCGCGAGCGCCGCCGCGTGCACGAAGTCGCCCTTCGGCGCGAGGTGCGCCGCGAGGCGGTAGCACTGCGCGGCGCGCGCGCTGTGCCCGAGCGCGTGCGCGAGGTGCGCGTGGTGCAGCGTGATGCGCGGCGCGTACGCGTCCCAGAGCTCCCAGGTGCGCACGTGCGCGACGAGCGCGGCGAGGTGCTGTGGCGGGTTAGCTGTGGGTGTGTGGAGGGAGGGGAGGCGCACCTCTTCGGCATCGGCGAACTCGCTGCGCATGATGGCGACGGCGACGAGTTCGGAGATGAGGTCGGCTTTGATGCGTACGAGGCGCTCGCCGATCGCGTCAACTTCGCTGAGGCTTGCCCATGGTTGACCTGGGGAGTATGTTAGACGCGGATTGCAGACACGGCAGGAGACTACAGACAAATGAGCTGCGGTACTGAGTCCTTGTCCCATTGTGCAAGTCCTTCAGCGGCGAATACCTTGCGACGCGGCTTTCGTCCAACGGCGTCTCGTTTAGTGAGACTGCTGAGGAGGAAGCCTAGATAAAAGAGAACACGAGGATGCGTAGTCTGGACGGCTAGGGGAGGACCAGCAGGGAGTGGAATCTGGGACAATGCGGCAACGGTGTCATTTAATGCCTATTGCGCATATATGCTACTCAGACTTGCCTGCACGATGCCATCCGGAAATGCATCCATCGCGCCCGAGTCAAGCAAAGCATGCAGATGAGAGAGACGCGGCGACGCGTCGGTCGCCAGCCCCGCATGGGTGTAATATGTTATGACCATAATTAGCGCATGGATAGCCATCAGTCCTTCGAGCGGGTCGTCAAATGCGGTGAGCTCCGCTCGCGGATCCTGCGACTTCTCAGGGGACTTCTTGCCGTCCGTGTGCGATGGGTAGGAGAGTCCGAGCACGGACTCGGTGGACTGGATACATGCAGGGACGAGGGACCACAGGCCGCGTGAGACGAGCGTGCCAAGTTTCAAGACGTGTGTTAGCAGGACGACCTGCTGGTCGCCGTTCTTCGTGGCCAGGGCCTGCAATGTCTTTACTGCATCGAGAGCCTCGTGAAGGTCTAAAGTCGCTGCGCTTTCGTTATCGCCTGTTACTGTGAGTAGCTCAGCCACGAGCGTTAGATGCGTGCTATAGACTAGTGCACGCTCGTCATTTGGCGTGAAGGATGAGATCATGCGGCGAAGAAGGTTGCGGGCGAATTTGTGGTTGTGCTCCCGATGAGACATGCGGGCTTGCATGATAGTAAGACGAAGCTTGAACCATCGAAGGGAGGTGTGCTAGTGGGTTCCAGGTGAAAAAAAAAATGATTCATTCTAGGCTTGAGAGACATACCTTCTGAGCGAGCAAAAGCTGACGTGACCGTAGGTCAGCTTAAGCACACTAGTAAGAGCACGAGATGCTCACCCCCTTATTGATAGCGTTTTCCACCTGCACAGAAGTCAAATCCATGTTCGAAAGTCTGTGTATGCGACCTACCTCTTGTTCCAGACCGTGCGCCCACGAATGCTCTGGCTTGTCCGTGAAGCCTCCGTCGACAACATTCATGCCAATTTCGGCGAGGCTAAGCCATGCTCTACATTCTATCTCTGGAGAAAGAGATCCGAGCGCAAGACATTTCCGAATTGCCAGTAGCGAGAGGTTTAGAGAATGCGGATGGTAGTCGGATGTCGGGGGATGGACGAGTAGACCTGGGAGTGACACCAGCAGCGCAGGTGGGGGCAGCGGTGTAAGATCAGAAAATGAGGTCCCCGATGTCGTTCGTTGTCTCTTCGACGGGCGCGGATTGTCGTCAGACATGGTTGTGAGAGGAGAGAGAGGTGGCAGCTGCCACTGGCAACGAGTCTCTCAAGACGCGTTACAGCGCGTTACTCGACGCGACAGTCACGTAGCGTCACATGACCGTGACACGCGCGCCGAGCGCCAATTTCTGACCTTCTCTTCGACCACCACCAGCAATTTCTGCAGGTGAAGTGCCGTCAATTTATTGCGTATAATTGCTTTCCTGATAGTGTCACAGACGTGAAGAATTATGTCTGACTCCGAAGACGATACTGGCTTTTCTCTAGATTCCGTTTTCACTGTAAGCGCGTCAAATTTCTTGCTGATCTCTGCGGCTCTGAATTCCGTGATTTCTTCACGGTATGGCATCGATCTATTCACCCACATTTGTCCAAGCCAGGAGCCTCCTCGACCGCCATCTCCCGAGCCCACGTTCTCTGTCTATGAGCGTGTCCTTGAGGGCCCCGCGCGCGAGAATCAGTGGGACGAAATCAAGATTCGGCTAGTTGGCAGTCATCCTCTATGGGGCCACTATTTGTACGCCCCCTCAGACTTGGGATGCACTCTGATTAAGGCGCGTAAACAGATGGAATGCGGCTCGGTCGTTCGCATCCTACCTTGATCTGCATCCCGAACTCTATCGGGGTAGATCTGTGCTGGAGTTGGGCGCAGGCGGCGGTCTTCCCGGTATAGTCGCAGCAAAAAATGGTGCACGAAAAGTAAGCCACTTCATTGTCTGTCCTTGACATCGTACCTTCACATAGTCACTTAGCATGCTGACGCCTTGCGCATCTGCAGGTCGTTCTTACAGACTACCCCGACGCGACGCTCATCGAGAATCTTACTTACAACGTGGAAAGTAACGTTGAACCCAAGATCAGATCGCGGGCTGTAGTGAAGGTCAGGCTTCCTCGATTTAGTCCGAATCCAGCATACGAAAGAGCGCCAACAGGGCTACATCTGGGGCCAAACCGTCGCCCCCCTCCTCGAGTCCATCTCTCCATCGGACAAACCCGGCTTCGACCTCATCATCATGTCCGATCTGGTATTCAACCACTCCCAGGTTCGTTTTCTTCCGATCCTGCAGGGCTCCATTTTGACTTTCCATTTTCTTCCTAGCACGACGCGCTGCTCAACACATGCGACCTCGCCTTCGCATCGCCCGAAGCAGAAAATGGTCCCCCGCCGACACTCCTCGTCTTCTACACGCATCACCGGCCGCATCTCGCCGAGCGCGACCTCGATTTTTTCCGCAAGGCGCGCGAGCGGGGCTGGGTCTGCGAAGAGATCGTGACGGAGAAATTTCCCGTGAGTCCGTCCTGCTGTCGTGTCGACCAGCATCTGAGGTGTTTCGCCCTATTCAGCCGATGTTCCCCGAGGACCCAGGTGAAGAAGAGGTTCGCGCGACGGTGCATGGATGGAGGCTGAGGAAGGGCCGTCCATCTGGTTCGTGAGGCTGGAGCTCATGACTTGGGTGGGTGGGGTGCCGACTAGTTTGGAAAAACAGTAGTCACGAGCCTCCGTCCGTTCTTCTAGTCACAGTATGACGCTGATAGCACAATCCGGTATACTCAAATGAATCCGTCCAGAAAATGGGTCTGCTTGCCATATTTCAATCGCCCGCCGCATTGTCTGATGCAAAGTATGGTGCGTTGGCGTTCCCTAGCTCTAATTTTGGTCAGCCGCGCAGCTCGTGAAGCTGGCCCGAGAAAGGAAGGGTCTTGGAAGAATTCAGAGATTCCATAATATCGGAGTCTTGTTCATCGCACCAGCCACACGCTGGCAGTCCAGCCTGTCAACCGTCTCGTCATAAGTGAGTCATGATGGTAGTTGGTATGTGCGGGAAACTCTTCACAGGTCAATACTGTCCATCCATCCTAATGTATGAAGAAAATCGTTCCGAAAACGTCGATAGCGTTGCCCTCCACTTGTCAATAGCGCCGGCCACGAGAAGAGTCCTCTTGCAACCGTGTGGTCGCGGTGGTGATCCAGCTCCACAATATATTGTGTGTCAGCGGCGCAACCAGCCCAGACTTGAACGGAGCGTACTATACTACAATAACATCATGTATTCGTTTGTTCGAAGCAGTATCCTTCAATGGATCCGGTCACATGAAGGGTCCTTATGCAAGTTGTCGATGGCTGCCTGGATTCTCTGCCGTAATACAGAGTGTATTAGCGGTCCAACGGGAGCGGGTGTACTAACTCCAGTCCAGAGCCCGCTCAATGGTGGGTTCTGTCTCGCCCCAGAGTAAGCCTGTAGATCCTGCAGCAGCAGCCGAAGCGGAGATGAGATGTGCTCTTTAAAGAAGGGCTCCATGTCTCCCGAGCTCCGTTCATCGCACCACTGGAAAGGTTGAGCCGATCCCCGACTGGCCCAAATCTCTCGGATTGATAATTTCCCGAATGCCAACGAGAATGATTCCTTCATATATTTGTACGCCGCACCGTCTTTCTGGATCGCGTACGCCTTCTTGTAGAGCTTCCTTAGCACGCAATAGCCCAGGACCCAAGTGAATGATTCAATGTCGTGTTCGACTGTGTGCTGAATGGGTCGATTTGAGCTTGCTGCTTGTAACAGCTCAATGGCCATGAATTGAAGGGTGCCCTATGCAATCCTTCAGAAAAGAGAAACAATGAGAAGTGGATGACATACGGTGAGAGCTGCGCCGCGTTGCGTCTGAAAAGTTGTCCTCCGTCTGACAGCGGCTTCTGTGATACCGATTGCTCGGAGGTTGTCGCTGTATTTCGTGACGGGTGGAACATATTCTAGTGTTGAAAGCTCCGCGTCTGCGGGCATGTGTGCGAACTCGATATCGTGAAGGAAGCCCGCGGCGCCAAGAACATCAGCATCTTCGGCCAGGAGGATATTTCCGGCGCTGATGTCACGATGAAGAATCTGTTGTTTCCACAAGAACTCGTGGGCTGTATAAATGATATCAGACAGGGCAAGATCTCATGTTCATGACACGTACCATTGAGTGCATCCAGCATCCCTTGCAGTAGCTCGGCATCGGACCGGTAGTCCCATAGAGGACGGCCAACAGGGCTCAAGATCAAGCGATGAAGCACCGGCGTCTCGACCTGAGCGTCATCGGGTTCACCACGCAAATAGCGAACCGTGATCCGCTCGGGTTTGCCTTCGACACCAGCGAGAACATCGCCGCCTGTCACAAACTGGGAGAGACTAGCGCAATGCCCTTTGATGGACGTATAGATGTCGGATTCCTTGTCGCGTTTACTGCTCCGCCACGCGGTCTTCATCACGAACTCTTCGTCGGATAGCTTCTGTCCAAGAAATTTACGAACCCGCCAGACGACAGTGCCACGGCCGAGAAGAGATATTGAACTCCACAACGGCGGACCCACCGTACACCATCGAGTAGTCGTATCGGCGCCAATTGGATCGATGAGGTGGGCCGGATAGTCGATACCAGTGAGCCGTAAGCCATCCTCGTCCCCAAGCAATCTGACGGAAGGATCGAGGCCAAGGTCCCGCGAATCCACAGACGCAAGGCTGCGAACGGTGGCGATGAACAACTTCATGTCTTGCCACATGTCATGAACGGGAGACAATACCACGCCGCTGCGATCAAAGATGCCGACGCAGAACTGGGACCCAAAAATGAGCAGGCCAACAGAGAAGAGGAGGAATGGACGCGAAGACATATGAAGACGGGCGTAGTCGGCGGATTGAACGACAAGATCATGGATGGTATCAGGTCTCGACCCGGCGGGCTTGGGACCCTGCCCCTTCGCAGGCTTCACTTCGACGAAAGCAGATCGATGCCGCCACAGGCGTGACATCCTGTCTGGTGCCCTGTCCGCGTCGCCAGAGGGCCCGTCATCTGTGATGGTGAAGTCTGGCTTTACCGTTGGAAATCCGACGGTATGATGCTCCTCCTCCGGTATAAGTTCCTGCCCTTGGACAAACGAGCGAGTGGCGGGGCGGACCCCAGTTGGGGTACGCCGTGTAACGGTATTTCTGTGATCCTGAAGAATGTGATCGAATATTATGTCCTACAAATGCGAGACAGTTAGAGCGCTATCGCTGTGCCAGTTGTATCTCATATTCAAACGTACCAGGTGAGGATACATCTCGACCTCTCGCTTGTTGCGCGTTAAAGGATGCTTCTCAGCTCCGTCAACCAACTCTTGAAGGGCATCTCTCTCTTCCCTGCGATCCTCAGCAAAATTGGCCACGTAGGCGTCATCTAGTATAGCCGCATATGCGTCTACCTTGAGACGCGCGAAGACCTGCGTGTCGTCATACAAGACCTTTCCAGACAACTCATTCCTGAGGAACGACCGATCAATTTTGTGGTCGGACGATAGATTTTCCAGGGAACCCAGATAGATCTTACGAGGGGAGACGAGCGAGCCGGAGTTGGGAGGATCAGTGGACATGGCGCAAGGCAATGCTCGGTACAGCGTTACTCACCATATTTATGTGCAGGGTTGTTCAGAATCCGATTACAAGAATCTATGATTGAACCAGATGGGCGAAAATAAGGCACCGAAAGCACCGAAAGGGCGGGGATAGGGAACAAAGCACCACGTTCAAAACACGTTCTAGTGTTCGAATCGAAAGGGCTCAAATTCGAGAAATCTTGCTTCAATCGTAGTTTATCGATTATTACTGCCAGAAGAACGCGTTCAAGTTGGTATATAGATGCTTCTACCTTTGTATGGGACTCAGGATAGCGGGAGAAGTATGACCAAATGACCACGTCTGAATCGTCTGGAGGCATTGATTGCGTCAGTGGCATGATCATACGGAAGCGAAAAAAAGCATAGGGATCAAAAATAACTGAGTATGGTCTGTGACGGCATTCCTTGACCACAGAGCACGCAGAACAGCTCCACCATGCCGACTTCAATTGACTCTTCACGGGAGCGTGGCACCGCAATAACTCAACATCGGGCCCAGATATTGATACGGCATTTGCTAGGACAGTTTATGCACGAACCTGAGGTATACGACGTGGATCCGGTGTCGACATATAACTGGACGACTCAGAAGCTGAGCGCTGAGCGGTGAACGTGTTGAACTAGGTTGAAGTGACGCCTTGAACACAGTATTGTCCTAAATTATCCCACAAAAGCGAAGAAAGTTTGATTTTGGTCCTGTTTGTAGTATCGATATTGTTTCGTCCGCTCTACGTGAGGTTTGGGGCCAGTTAGACCTCTAAAAGGAAAGTCTGTCATTGGAACGCCTTAGACGACATTGGCAACGACTGCGAAAGTGAATGACATGTTTTGTCCAACGGCAGAGGGCTGGTATTCCGTAAATCAGAAAGACCGGTCACTCAACGTTTTCAGGCGGGTGGTGGCTTTGGACTGTAGGCCACATTCATGTACTAAGTAATGCTACATGATGCAACAGCAATGCAACAGCGTCGCAATGCAATATGGAATTTTAGAAAAAAAAAATCAGAAAGATGAGATGTGCACAGCACAGCATTGCATGGATGCGACATATCCAAGGAGCGTAACAACGCCACCGTTAATCTATCCTGCAAATTAGTAGTCCTTGCATATTTCTCTTCGAGCTCTTTGAGATTGAGCGCTGTTGAATTGAATGGGGACGTGTTGCATAAGTAGTCAGCACTCATCGCCAACGCACCGTTTCCCATGAGTCCAAAGCTATAACATGATGGCACCATGTGGGCCTTCCATATAATAATATCGGACTTTCGATGCTCGTCTGACACAAGGAACATGCAAGACCGAATGCGCGTATCAAACGGCAGTGTATATATTCAAAACGCCTTCAAAACAAACGCGACGCGTATTATCTCCTCTTGAAATCGATCAGCAAGTCTTTCGGCAGACTCAACGCGAAAGGGGAGAAGCCGTTCCGCGGCGCGTCCACGTGCGGCGAGTCCTTGGGCAGCGTCCACGTCCAGCTGCGCAGGAGCATCACGATGAGCGTGCGCAGCTCGTACAGTGCGAAGTTGTATGCCGGACACTGACGCGGGCCGAGCGCGAACGGCCTGCGGTCGCTACGTGGTGAGCACGGCATAGGGGAGCGAAGGCGGCGTGCTTACAGCCAGGGGCTCGCGTCGATTCGGTCTTTGTCGGCGACGCTCTGGCCCATGAACCGCGAGGGGTCGAACGTGTGCGGGTTAGGCCAGTACGTGTCGTTGTGGTGGATAGCGCAGATGTTGAGGATGACGGACGTGTGCGGCGGGAGGAAGTACGTCTTTCCGCTCGCGGCGGTGAGGAGGGCCGGCTCTGCAGACGCGCGAGGGACCATGTATGTCTGCCTCGGGCGCGCGTTAGCGTGAGAAGTAGTGTACGGAGGAGACGCACGATGGGCGTGTTGATTCGCAGAGCTTCGCGGATGCAGGCTTGCGTGAAGGGCATGTTGCGCATGTTTTGCGCGTCGGGGTCGTCGTCGCCGAGCGCGGCGAGAATCTCGGCGCGGGCGCGGGCTTGCATGTCTTGGTCCTTCGCGAGGTAGTATACTAGACTTGACATCGCGCCTGCGGATGTATCCTGCGGAAATTCATTGAATTCTTTCAAAGTTCCGACACAGAGGGAGAATTATTACGTGTCCTGCGATGAAGAAGACCACCATGTTATCTCTGAACTCGGTGTCTGTCATTTCGGGCTAATTTCAAACAAAAGGTGAACGGGGTAGATGTGACTAACGACATTTGGACGTACATCTTCTAGCATGTAGCTCAGCATGTCGTTGGCCATGTTCTTCTTTTTCGCTTCTAGCAGATCGCCAAACATGGACACTAGAGCATCGATTTTCTTCACGATGGAATGGCGGGGGATCCAAGTCTCCAGTTTTGGAAAGACAATATATCTACACACATACAGTTAGAATGATCGAAAGATGAACAAGAATACCTACGGCGGGGAAGCTATTCCATCCATGACTCTATTGTAATCCTTCACAAATGGACTGTTTATATCTGTTATAGCTTGGAAGTCATGCCCAAATGTCGTCGCCCCTGAAACAAAATGTTCATGGAATAATTATCGCAAGCTCGGACTTGTTACTTACCAACGGCATCGAGAGTGAAACGCTGTAATTAATGCTGGTCTGAGAGTGAAGTTTTATGTATATAAGCAAGGCACCCACCATGGTCAAGTCGTCCCATACAAGGCGACCTCCGTTGCCCATGACGCTGAACAGTTTCTTTGACAACAGGACAAAATCGGCGATCGGAATGGTCCGGCCAAGAGCAGATCTCACGACACGGGAGTGTCGCTGCCAGTTCATGCCATTGGAAAGAATGACGTTTGTCTTGCCCACAAATCTCCATAGAAGCATTTCATCTAAAATGCCAAAGTGAACAAGGATACAGAACAAGCAGATGAGTGGCGACGCACCTTGTGGCTCCTCTTTGGGCCATAGAGCGATATTAGCTGACAGATCTTTGACAATCTAGACGACCTTATTAAAGCGACTCATTGATGTAGTACATTCCAGACGCACCTTGTGGTCGACGACATGGACTATCCAGCGTCCGAAGGCATAGACCAGGACAGCGCCCTCGTTTCTTTCTTTTGCGAAAGGTAAGATCAGTCTCTTTATACGTACATCTTCGACTTCACCGCTGAGATAACTCCAGAGTAAAGGAATCAGAGGGACTTTGGGAAGATGGCGAAGGCGGAGAGGTGGGGTCAGCGCTCGAACCACGTAAACCGAAAGAAGGGCGGAGACGCCGGCAATTGCCGGCCAGCTGAGAGACATGATGGCAGGCGATATCTTCGAGTTCACTCGAGACGACTTTGTCCTCTCTCTACCCATCATATAAAAGCCTACTTTTCATCGTTACTGACGTGTGCCTCCGATTCGCACGACTGACAGGACGGTGTGTCTGATTGACCGGCTTCCATTACGATTGGCTTTTGGACGTGCCTCCCGGCCGTGCACCTTGCGTCCAAATACGTCAAGAACGCGCTTCTTCGAAGGGCTTGCAAGGCACGGCCGTCGAGCACTATGGCCATCTGCTTGTTGTTTCCCGGGAAATGAACGGCTTTCCGTATCGAACGTCAGATTCGATAACTTCATCTCGTATACAATGCCCTCATTGACCATTCAAGCTTCACAACTCGTCCGTCATGGACCTCTTTTCTCGCCTGACTGTCCTACCCTTCTACGCCTTTCTAGATGCCGCTCTTGGATTTCTCCTAATCGTATGTCTGTTTCGCTTAGTGAGAAAGGCCATCAAACGGTCCCCATACGCGCATTTGCGTGGTCCTGCTCTGACGTCACAAGTCGGTAAGTTCGATTTTGTCCTGCGCCCGCGCAAATCGCATGCCAAGATCTGATTTTTCTCATTAGGGTATCTACTTGACTTGCATTCGGAGACGTCACTCGTAGAGTATCATTATGCTATGACGAAAAAATTTGGACACGTCGCAAGATTACGAGGTGGGATGTTCCGGGTAAGATCGGTGTCTCGTGCTAGCACGAGGTACAATGTATTTTAATGTCGGCATAGCTTCAGAAAGACGCGCTCTACATTGCAGATCCATTGGCCCTGCACTCAGTACTTGTCCGTGACCAAGATAATTTCGCGGAATCCACGGAATTTTCTGGGTAAAGACCTCGTTATGCCATAGGACTGCGTTTCTTACAATATTTTTGCAGTCTTTTCGGCGTCATTCACCATGGCTCAAGCCTTGCTTCCGTATCAGGTGAGACATATTCACGCTGTTTTCTATTCGACAAAACACTCATCGTGACCAGGACCTGATCACAAGAAGCAACGCCGGATTCTGAACCCAATCTTTACCGCCAGGTTTGTCTCCCAGCTTGCGCCGGTATTCTACGGTGTTGCGCACCAGGTATGCATGTCTCCACATGTTTGACTGTTGTCTCATGCTGTCTTGAAGCTGCGGGACAAACTCGCCGACGACGTGCGCGGTCACCCTGTTGGCCGCACTGTCAACATCCTAGACCACCTTACCCGCGCTGCGCTAGAGATGATCTCGCAAGGCGGTATTGGCCATACCTTCCACTCGTTCGATGAGAAAAGCCGGGAGTTTGAAGAGTTTCACCACGCGTTACAGACTGTTCTGTAGGTATCACGTGCCCTTTTGTTTGGTATTTTCTTAATTTGCATGATAGGCCCACGGCCGGAAGGCTATTCCTTATATTACCATTCTTGGAGTCCTGGAGGAAACTCAAGCCCGTATGGTTACGCCGTTTTCTCGCGGGAGCTGTTGGGTACCTTCCGTGGCCATCGGCTCGTCAGGTCTGTTTTCTTCCTCCCATCTTCTCCACGGTTGTTGATTTCTCGAAGTTCAAATGGGCCATTGATACTATGCATATCATATGCCGAGTGTTGTTCTATCAGAAAAAGTCAATGATAGAAGGAGGTAGGCTTTCCGATGCCAAAGGCTCGACTGGCATAGGCAAGGATCTCGTGACAGTTCTCAGTACGTTTCCGGTCCCTAAGTCGTGCCAGGCTGTATCTAACTTTTCCCCTTTTAGTCTCCGCCAACGCGGATGCCAGTGATGGAGATAAAATGCCAGACGGCGATATCATCGCAAACATGAGGTACATTCGTTTCGGGTCTCCTGCTACGCATTCCCTGAGAATTCCTAAGCTCTATTGTCCTCGGCGGTCAAGAGACGACCTCGGGCGCACTCTCTCGCCTTCTCTGTCTGATGGTGCAGGACGTGGATCTGCAAGCCCGGCTGCGGATTGAGGTCACCAACGCCTACGCGGTATGTCCTGGAAACGACCATCTTGTATATACTTTTGACCCCATTCTCAGACGACCGCAGACAATTATCTCGGCTACAGAGAGCTCAACTCGCTTCCCCTTCTGGATGCGGTGTGCAGGGAAGCTCTCCGCCTCTACTCCCCAGTTACATTCGTCTGGCGCGAGTGCGTATCTTTCCTCTCAAACGTAGATTGTGCTGCTAATTCAAGACAAGGACCAAGGAGGACTGCGTCGTCCCACTGCAGTTCCCGCTCAAGGACACCTCAGGCACAGAGATCCACGAAGTGCTTGTCACGAAAGGAACGTCAATCTACATCGGCCTTGCGGCCGCGAACCGCTCGGCGGCGATTTGGGGCGAAGATGTTAATGAGCTCAGGCCTGAACGCTGGCTTGGGAAGAATATTGCCGACGCAACGTCCAATGGCGTCAAGATGCCGGGAATCTTCTCTAACATGTACGTACTTCTCATTGCGCATGGTGCGATGCGTGTTCACGTCGACCGTGCCCTGTAGCATGACGTTCCTTGGAGGTGGCAGAGCATGCCCGTGCGTATTCTATTCCAAAGGGTCCTTTGCTACGTGGAACTGACTGTCGGGCTTCTAGAGGAATGAAGTTCGCTCTGTTGGAGATCAGTGCGTTTTGAGCCTCGCAGCCTCAAATCCCAACGGCTCACCTGCCTACAGAAATTGTGCTCTCCGTTCTTCTCACCGAGTTTGAATTTCAAGCCGTCCCGGAAGAGATCGACTGGCGACAGGGTATCACCGTCGTGCCATACGTCAAGGGAAAGGAGAAGCTGGGACCGAGCGTGCCGATGACGGTGAAGTTGATGTGAGCGTCGATGCTTGTGACTTCAATTGTTATGCCATCCTCATGCAACATTTTATCTCACCAGAAGGCCATAGCAATCCTCGCTCTCAACGACGTTTAGCTTGGTCTTTGAACTGCGAAAGGATGCATATGCAATTTAGAATCTGTGATTCAAAGATGTCTGCAAACATAGATATTTGGTGCGATCCGGGCGCGCTTTCAGTAATGAAGACTGTTTTTGCTTGACGTCCTCCCGTATTTGATTCATTGCAATTTCACCAGCTTTTGGCTTCGAACTCAACATCATGAAACGCGGCGCCTACAGCCTATGTCGTATGTTGACTGTTTCGCAACACAGTCCAGGCAAGAAAGAATGAGCTGACCTACAGCTTGACTAATTGTTTGGCTAACCGAATTCTGAGAAGGCGATACAGTGCGACCAACTTCAATGCAGGCAAAAGCGAATTCTTTCATTGGCTCAGAAAACACGACACATACATGGTATTCTGAGGCGCCACTCTGTATTCAAAACGACATACTCAAAATCAAGAAGGTCCTTGCCCGCCAGCACTCACATGGCTTCTTCGCCCTTCCAGTCCTCCAGAGGCAGGCAGTCGCCCTCAAAGCCAGCCGCAATCCACGCCAGCGTGCGGTTGCGCGTGCCCGCGATCTCCGCGCTGTCGACCAAGGCCCGTATCTCCTTGACGACCTCAGGCGCAAGCTGTAGATCAGCGCCGCCCGCATTCTCCTCTACCCGCTCCCACGTCCTCGAGCCCGGGATGGGGAACCCTGCGCAGGCAGTGGTGTCAATGAAAAAGAAGTCATATTAAAAACGAGCTTACAGGTAGGATGCTCGGCCAGAATCCACGCGAGCGTGACTTGGCTCGGCGTGGCGCCGTTCCGGTCTGCGATCTCCTTGAGCTTGTCGACGACTAGGAGGTTCTTCGGGAAGTTCTCCTCGGACCAGCGTGGGAGGATCAGGCGCAGGTCGGACGGGTCGAAGTCCCCGCGCGAGCGGAATCTGCATGCATGGTCAGGAGGAGGTTGGGCAGGTACGTCTAAGAGGCGAACCTGCCGGTGACGAGGCCACGGGCGAGCGGGCTGTACGCGACGACGGACACGCCGGCCTCGTCCGCGGCCTGCGCGATGCCGTTCTTCTCGATGTCGAGCGTGAACGGGCTGTACTCCATCTGCACGGCGACGATCTTGTCGCCGAGGCCTTTGACGGCCTTCGCGCGCTTCAGCGTCCCAGCGTTGCACTCGCTGAGCCCGAGGTACGTGATCTGGCCCTTGTCCACGAACTCGCGCAGGGTCTCGAGGACGACCTCGATGGGCACCTTGGGGTCGACGCGGTGCTGGTAGTAGAGGTCGATGTGGTCGGTCTTGAGCGTGGAGAGGGAGCGCAGGACGGAGCGGCGGATGTGCGAGGGGCGCGAGATGACGCCGTCCTGTGGATTGCCGTCGGGGTTGAACGCGCCGAACTTGGTAGCCAGGAAAATTTCCGACCGCCTTCCGGTCTGCTCAAACCATTTTCCGAGCATGGCTTCTGCTGAAATCGACACAGTACCGCATGAGAAAAATAGAAAACAGCTGTATATCTCGACCTACATGTGCCGTAGATGTCAGCGGTGTCCCAGAAGGTCATGCCGCGATCGGCAGCGTAGGTCAGAGCTTTGAGTGCTTGTGTCTCATCAGTCTTCCCGTAGAACGCGCCAATTCCTGCTCGCAAGTGAGGTGGCAGCTTGTCAGATAATGGTATACAGACACGTACCCATCGTTCCGAGGCCCACGGAGCTCACCTTTGGTCCATTCCTACCGAGCTGGCGAAGGGGCACCTGTTTCAAAGCCATAGGTAGAAAATAGGCTGTCGTTCTGAAAACTCAGGGTCGTGCGTCGAGAGGAGGTCAGGCAGGAAAGAAGAAGGTGTATAAGACGGGATGTCCATGATTCCGAGTCGGCATGTCGTGCAAGAATAGCTTGGATTCAGAAGGTTGGGCGTTGATCCTCGGAGAACGTCGGGGATGTATCCGGCCGTCGACAACTCATCCAGAAGGGTGAAGCAGGGCTATCTAGATTCTAAGGCTATTCTGCCGTGCACACCGTTGTATTGTATCCAAAGCCAGTGTGTGAAGCAAGCTGCTACGAAGTGTGATCAAGCGCTGCATCATCATGATCTTACACGGTGTCGCGGACGTTGCCGAACCGCCTTTCTTCCATCCACAACAACTTTCACGGTAGCCTCCTACAGACCAAGTACAGCATCCCCTATCTGTCCTCTTCCGAGCATAAACTGCAGACGCTTGAGGTACGGGCACTTGTTAAGAGCCGGAATCAGCCCGAAGGACTGCATGCTTGAATCCGAGAGGTTGGTTTTCTTTGCATCCGTCTGGCAGCTGACTGCATGCTCTTGTGTTGATTTTACTATACTCTCAGAAAATTGCCGAGGAAGTCTGACGGCGATGGTTTTCCGCCAAATCAAGAAAGGCAATTGACCAATAGTCCAGTATACCTCTGCACATGCTTTCTAGGTCGATTCGTATCTTGATGTCGTCGGAAACATTCGGCGAGCACATGTCTGACATCCAGTGTACACCCGGTCCTACCGGACCCAACACGATACTTGAAATCATTTTCTTCGCCGTGCCAGCGGCCGTCAAAGCTTAGAGCGATCCTTCGGAATGCTTGTAGCCGGCGGCCGCGGTCTGCGCAGATTTTCCTCGGGAAGACCAACAGCTACGAGACAGGCTAGATAGCTTTGCCTCGTCGGAATTGCAGCGCTCCCTTATAGACGTTGTGTATTCGTGGAATCCTGCTTCCCAAGATTCTTGGCATGGCGGACGCGTCTCTTCGATCCTCTCTGCCTCATGTTGGCTCATTTGACACCCTCATTATTGAACTCAGTGATGTCCTTTTCTCTTCGGTCATTGATTCTGACGAGGGCACTGGTTCACAGAAAGCACTGCAGCAGATCCGTGACTCAGCAACGTGGTTCCAGTATGAAAAGGGACTCATGTCCGAGGCGGATTGTTATTCTGGCGTAGCGAAGGAGCTGGGGTTGCATGCCGACGAAGTCTCTAGGAAGTGGCAGGAATACTCTACCTCGCTCGCCATTCAGCCGTGCATGGTAGACCTCATCCGGTCATTGAAGCCCGGACGCAGAATATACGCCATGACAAACCTTTCAAAGCCGGATTGGAAGCGACTGGAATCCACAGCCATCGGTTTGGATCTCTTCGAGGCAGTTTTCACCTCGTGCAGTGCAAGCGAGCGGAAACCCAACCTCGCGTTTTACCGCCATGTCATTCGCGCCATCCACGCCAACCCGCGCCGTACAATATTCATCGACCCCAGTCTCGAAAACGTGGTCAGCGCACGTTCCTTCGGCATGAGCGCGGTCTTATACGAGGATCCCGACAGGCTACGGCGGTCCCTATTCAGCCTCTGCTTCGACTCCGTCGACCGAGGGCAGTTCTTTATGAGGCTGAACGCCGGGAAGCACCTGTCGTTCACATCGACTGGCCACACAATCCAGGAGAATTTCTCGCAGATGCTGATTCTGGAGGCGACGCGCGATCCATCCCTGGTTTCGTATACGAAGTTCAACGGGCTATTCAACTTCTTCCGCGCCCGCGGCGAGCTCACTACCCACAACTTCCCGTACGATGCGGATTCCACGTCCATCGGCGTCACCGTCTGCGACAACATCTCGCCAGCGACTAGAGAGCATGTTATGGACGAGATCTTGAAGCTTCGCAATTCGGACGGCATCATTCAGGTCTACTTCGACGCGTCGAGACCGCGCATCGACCCTGTCGTGTGCGTCAACGTGTTGACGCTCTTCCATACATACGGGCGCGGGGACCAGCTGAAGGACACATTCAACTGGGTGGAAGACGTCCTGATCCACCGCGCCTATCTCAACGGCACACGATACTACGAACCCGCCGAGGCCTTCCTCTTGTGAGTGCGCCTTCCGCTCTCCCCCGTCCTAATCAATACTCATATATACTCCCAACCGCGCGATGCGGCCAGCTTCCTCTCCCGTCTCCTTTCCATCTCGCCCGTCGCTCGCCTGCAACTCCGCAAAGCATACGCGCAGCGCTGCCGCGAGCGCATCGGGATGAAAGGCGACGCGCTCGCCCTCGCGATGCGCATCATTTGCTGCACTCTGGAGGGCATTGACGCGTCGCTTGATCTCTGCACGCTGCGCGAGATGCAGCAGGTCGACGGCGGATGGGAGGACGGCTGGTTCTATAAATACGGGTCCACGGGTGTCCTCATCGCTAATCGCGGGCTCACTACGGCGCTGGCTATCAAATCTATCGAGCTTGCGGAGGGGCGTTGGAGCGACCTTCATGTTCCGAGCATGGGAGAACAGGGCGTCCAGGTCGGTCGGTTGGTGTGGCCGAAAGGTATAACGTTTATGTACGTCGTTCTTGTTTTATCTATTTCACCGATTGAATCGTGTTCATCTGCCTCATCTTAGCGACGCCTTTCGGAACGGTGTCGTCTCGAAAGCTATTAATTATCGCGGTGCATAGTACGTCGAATATTCCATCATTCTCTCTCTAGCATTGCTGATCTCTGGTCCTCCGTGCTGCATCAAGCTGGATTGGAGTCCTACTCGTCCTCAGTATCACACTTCTAGGATCTTGGCCAATCGTCGTTATCTAGTACGGCCAATAACTTTGCATTGCCATTGATTATGATTTTGGTTTTGGTGGGTTTTGTCAATGAGCCTCGCATGATCTGCTCTCCCAAAAATGCATTCTAGATTCGTTTACACGAATATCGCTCTGATTTGTCTTTGCTTCGCAGACTTGGATGTACGGCTCGTTTAGATTACGGAAGGTTAAATGTTGAGCGGTCTCAGGAACTTAGAACACCCTTTGGTTCGGTATCGTGCAATCGGCTATGAGACAGTCTTCCGTGGTCCGCGGTTCTCGTGAGTAACCATTCTAAATTGAAGCTCGGTGCTGACGGCGTGGGCTACTCATCCTATTTCTATGTAAGTCTCGATCTGAATATCGTTTTTGCTGAGGATTTTGGCACGGTTCTCGCAGATCTCTCAAATCTTCTGATAGAGATAGCGCCCGCTTCGTCGCCGCAGGATGATTGTCACTATAATTATCATCAGGGGTGTCATGAACATGAAATGGCGCCGAGATCATTGGACGTGTGAACGGCCGGCGAGGATTAGACCAAAACTGGAATACTGTAAGAATTTCTCGATCTATGTCGCCCAGGGATGTTGCTGGACTGTTGCTGGACCGTCGCCGGACATGTTCAGCCGTGAGTATTCTGATTGTCTTTCGCCTTTGCAAGCACGGCCGCTGACTACCCCGAAACTTCAGGCAGGGTACAAGTCTTGGTCTCGCGGTTATCAAAGCAGAATACCTGAGGAATTGCACTGTTGATTTTCTATGCTCTCTCGCTTTACGTCTAACAGCTCGCTAGTGTCGATGCTACCTCAGGCCATAGGCGTTGCACTTGTCTTGGTGGCCGTTTTCAAAGCGGCAGCTTCGCTCTTTAAACGAAGAGCGTCTCTTTCTCACATCGCAGGACCTCCTAGCGCGTCTTGGTGGAAAGGTATTCGCAATATTATTTTGTATCTCTGCCTGCTTTCTGACTTGCCTTGTGCCTTCTCTCTCCAGGCAACTGGGCTGAGCTGTTTGATAAGGATGCGTGGCAATTCAAGAAAGACATCCAAAATACCTACGGGGGCGTGATCAAAGTGAATGCTCTATTCGGAGTAGGTTTATGGAAAAATCCTGGTCGATAGGCTCTCGTCTCAGCGTGTATCGTACAGGATCAACAACTTTACATCACCGATCCTCTAGCAATTACCCATATATTCCAACTCGATCGCCCTCAGTACGACACGAACGCCTATCACCTTCTACGCAGTCGGCTTTCATTCGGTTGTGGTCTCGTCGGTACTATAGGTATGTGATCCATCCATGGCGTGTCTACTTATGTCGTTTCTAACGGAAGAGACCAGGGGCTGAGCATGCTAAACAACGAAGACTTCTAGCTCCCTTTTTTGCGACAAAGTACTTGCGCACGCTTCTCCCGGTGTTCTATCCTTTCGCACATGAGGTGTGTCAGGATATTTTATTTATCTTGATATTCACTCTGAATGAACCCGCCTTGGATCAGCTATGCACAAATATTGAACAGCGCATCAAGCCCGGCGATGGCGTCATGAATATGCATAGATTGATGTCCATCGCCGCGTTGGAGTATGTCGGTACCGGAGTCGGCTATAGGTTCGATGGTTTGAATGAAACTAAACCCAACGAGTTCCATGAGGCCGCTAAGGCCTTGAAGTGAGCTTTACATTCATTTCTCTGCCAGTTTTTTTTGGCCTCAACATTGTTCCCATCTAGCCCCTTGACTTTCAAGCTGTCGACATTCCGCGTGTTCCTCCCATGGATGATCAAACTCGGGCCTGCCTGGTTCCGTCGGGAGCTGATCGACTGGCTCCCTTGGCCCGACGCCCGACGAATCAAGCAAGTGATATACAAGATTGACTCTATTTCACGCGATATCCTGGCAACGAGGCGCGCGGCTTTAAATGACGGATCGGGATTCGGCAAGGATATCTTGAGTGCTATGTGTTAGTATTCATTTTCGGTTCTCGTCCGCGCCGAGATTCTGAAACTGGAGTATCAGTGAAGTTCAATGAAGAAGCAGACGAAGACGAGAAGATCGAGGACTTTGAAATCATCAGCCATATCACGTACGTCAAAACCTCTCCGATTTTCTTTATCCAGGAAGTCTAACGCAAAAGTTAAGGACGACCCTATTTGCTGGTCATGAAACAACAGCCGGTGTTTTGTCCCGAATCTTACATCAGATGGCTCTTTGTCCCGACGCGCAAGCAAGACTTCGCAAAGAGGTCACCGAAGCGCGTTCCATGCACGGCGATCTTGATTTTGATCGTTTAATGGAGCTGGAGTACCTGGACGCTGTATGCAAAGAGACTCTACGCGTGTGAGTGCTGCCGCTCCACCTAACCCTCCGTGTTCCCGAACTGAAGAGTTGCTAGGTACCCTCCTGTAGATCAACTGTACCGCACGTAAGTGCTCTTGCTTCGTCTTCGACAGTGACTCAATGACAACGATCTCTAGTTCGAACACTCATACGGTACTCCCCATAATGTACCCCATCCGATCGGTCGATGGCAGTACGATATCTCAGATCGCGCTGGAGCCGAATACAGACATTATCGTCTCTATCGTTGGTTATAACCGTAACAAGGACGTATGGGGCGATGACGCTGAAAGTTGGGTACCCGACCGCTGGCTGCAGCCACTACGGAACTCAGTGGTCGATGCTAAGCTTCCGGCTGTCTTTTCTCATATGTAAGCGTTATCTTGTCTTCTGCATTCAGCACAGTACGACAACATCATTTTCAGGATGACCTTCACGCTCGGCCCTAGAGCTTGCATGTACGTCTGCTGTCACTTTCCTAAATACCCACATGTTGATACGCCGGTATGCTTCAGAGGCTACAAATTCGCTGAGATGGAGATGAGTACGTTCATCGTCAAGCTAGACCGTCTAACAAACATCTCACAAGTATTCGTTCATACAGAACTCATTCTCTCAGTTCTCATATCAAAGTTCGAGTTCAAGGTGTCGCCGAAGGAGGAGATCTTCTGGGCCATGGGCGGAAGCATCACACCTCTCGTCAAGGATTCTGGAGAGATAGAGCCCAACCTTCCTCTCAAAGTCTCTGCTGTTGCGTCTGCATCCTAGAATAAGGAGCATTATTGTAAATGTCAATGAAAATACCATCTTCCCGCAAATGTTTTCAACAGTCTCTGCTTAGGCTCTGCGTTAGATCAACGATCGCTCCCTGCACCATGCCTTCCGGTGGAGGCCGCCTTTGTCGGGAATCATCAGAAACACTATTTCCACTAAATTGGCACACAAGAAGTGACAATATTCCGCTGCGGGCATAGTATAATGTGAAGATGAAGATGTATATTGGGTTGGCCATTGCTAAAAGTTCACAGAAATCCATTCAAACAGTCTTACAAACAACTTCCTCATCCCATTGCTCCGAGTTCACACCCTTAAATACTATAAAGAGATCGTGTGGATCAATTTCTTTCTTGATGGCCAACAGACGTGGGTAATGGCTTCCCCAATAAGCGCCCTGCCAGTCCGGCTCAAGAAAATCGGGCTGAAGAACTCTCAGCACTGAAGCCAGCTGCCCTTGAGGAAGATATATGCTTACCTCGTTCAAATACTGCCCACCTGCAGGAATAGGACCGAGCTCGCGGAGCGGCTGAACCTGGTCGAAGACGCTTTGCTTCACGCCCTGGATCTGAGCGGGTGTGGACGTCTCGTTCCAGGCGTCGGCGAGTGTCATATCTGTGATCGCTGTGCGCCACGCCGGGGCTGCAGCTGCGGAGTCGGAATCTATCGCTGCGACGGCGCCGCCGCCAACCATACTGGGGGGGTTGAGACATATCAACCACGAAAGAAAGATGACAAAAGAAACGTACAATGGCCGGCCACTAGGGATGTTGACGAAGGCCTTGGCGAGTTCCGTTGCGTTAGTATCGAAGAGCGTGCGCGGGATGAGCCAGGAGGACACCGCGACGCGGATGCCACCCATGTCGCCGACGGTGTAGTTGAACCCGAACCCGTTCGAGCTATTGATGAAGTTATTTATGTACCAGTCGTCGAAGCTCGGGTAAGGGACCGATATTGCTAGCGAGACGTTGACTCCAGGGATGCTCCTTGACTCCGCAAAGAAGCTCTCGAGCGTGGCATTCGAGGATGCATTGACGGGCGGAACGCCTTGTGCGAGGAGAGTGAGAAAGAGAGTATTATTGATAAACGGCCAGAATCCGCTCCAGCCGGCGTCAGATATGGCATTGTGGTGCTGATTAAAGGTCTCGAAGAGCGCGAGATAGGACTCCGACGAGTTTGCGGTAGCGGCGTAGAATGCTGCCGTATATGGCGGATTAGGATGCGTCTTGTAAGTCGTCGAAGTGACTACGCCGAAGCTCGGACCCCCGCCCCCTCTTAGTGCCCAGAACAAGTCGGTGTTTTCAAAAGCATTAGCGACCACGTGCGAAGCATTAGGAAGAACGACAGTGAGCTGAAGGATATTGTCGACACCTGATACGTAGTCAGATAAGAGTTAGACATATATTGATGGTGAAGTTCGATGAAATTACCCACCGAGTCCGTAGAAATGAGATAGAATGCTGTGACCACCACCAAGTGGCCATCCACCAGACGCGCCTACGGACCCTCCGGCGCCGATGCCTCCAACCACAGTACGATTATTGCTAGCGGCAAGCGCGTAGAGAGGTCCCCATTGTACTCCAGGTTCGATCGTCACGGCTGTACGCAGCCCGCGTAAGTTCATAGATATAGATTAGCGACAGTGACGAATTTCGCACCAGGACTTCCGAGGGTGGAACGGGGAGCGCCAACAGGAACAAACGAATCGGTGAAATTGACGCCCTGCATATTATGCATGAAAAGCTCGACTGAGCCAAGACCGAATTGACGGCCTAGATTTTCGTGACTAGATCAAGGCACCATGACGACCTGGCGACATGTCAAGATGAAACAGAAACTCACCCTGTATTTTTGACCACCAGGTGCAAATTATGTTGTGAAGCAAAGCGGATGGTATGTTGAATGTCAGAGACCGTCGTGACATTGATCGAGAAGCTAGGGACTCGTCCTTGGTGGCATACGGCATGCGGGACTGGATCGTACGGACATGCTTGAACGTCCGTCTGCGTGATGAGCTCCTGCCAATTCGTCCACTGGAGGCCATTGCTGTCCGCTGCAAGGACGTCATGCGAAAATTCGTTACTTGTAGCAAGAGAGCAGGCCGCGGCGTTGAATTCGAGAGACGATGGATAGCAGGGGGCTCCGGGGGGTCGTTGATTTGCGATCAGCGGCTGGCTGAGGCTTCGAGAGAAGGTGCGCCATGCCGACTCGTCAGGAAAGCAGGGATCCCCGGCCAAACATTTGCATCTGAGGGCCGCATCTGAAAGCGATGCGAATGTGAAGATTACTACTGCCAGACGCGTGATAGAGACCATGAGCGGCAGCGAGGACAGCTAAGCAGGCGTTACCTCTGAGATCATCGGATCACGTCCATAGACTTCTTATGAGACACCAGGAAAACATTCAGGAGAGCGAGTGGCCGTCATCGTCGATCGAGAAATCCCTACATCAAGAGAAGGCAGAAGTGTCTAGGGACTGTGAACGGCCGCTGAAGTCATATTGGCTGAAAGACATACCTTGCATAGAAGTCTCCCACAAGCAGGCCTATAATAAGCCGACAAAGTGAGTTGATGAATTGATCGCTGTTGAATAGTATAAGCGCCTCAAAAGCCCCGTGGCGCTCACCGACACATTGGCACTTCACCGATAAGCTCACAAGGTCCTCACCGCTATCGTTTTAAGTCACCGGGGCTATGAGAAACAGAATTCATTTACCATTCCTTTCCCTATAATTCCACTCAATATGCGTAAGCCGTTCAAAGCCCATAAGGACCATCATGCTGCCTCGTGTTTCTATGACTCGCTGCTCGCAAAGTTCAACACCCACGATTTGCCGACGCCAGATCCGACACGCCCAAATACACCTATCTTTGAGACCGCGTGGGCCGACGTAAATGTAGACCGAACGACGCGATGGGGCTGTCAGACAGCATCACTGGCTGTGTGAGAAACAGCCACACGTCAACGCGACGATCGCATGTCATGCAAAGCGGCATACCCGTCTGCCTGGCCTTCCATCTGGTGTCCCCGGTGCACTTATGGTTCCTGTACGTCTTCTCCGTCGAAAAGAACCCACGGCACCGCGCGCACGTCCACGGGCACAGGCGGCCGTGCTTGAGCACCTCGTGGCGGAAGCGGTCATGCTGGCGCGAGAAGTGCTCGCCGCAACCACATGTGCAGGGCAGCGGCTGCGCAGGCGCGCGCTGGTGCGTCTGCATGTGCACTCTGCGTGTATGCTCGCTGGTGAAGCGCTTGCCGCATGCACGGTGCAGGCATTCGAGGCGGCGGCCGCGTTGGCGCTTGCCCGTGGATCCTTGATCGCGACGAGCAGTCGGGACGGAGTCGCAGATGATCTCCAGGGGCTGCTGCGACGTCGTGGCGTCTGATAGCGAGCTGCTTTTGCTCGAAGCGCCTGAGTCGGGGGAGTCAGGCACACTCAAGTCTGGCCCACCTGGGAGCAGAAACTCCCACGAGATCGGCGGGCTTGTGTGGAGGTACGTCGGACTGGTCGTTGAAGTATCAAAGAAGCCTGCAGCTAAAAATGAGCTTACGTTCATCGAGCAAATGTGGCAGCAGAATAATGAACTGGCTCCCTCACCCTGCGATTGCGTAAGATCGAGGTCTGCTATGTCGAGTGTTATATTCGAGACGATATTCGATGTATGACAGTCGGAGTCATGAAAGACGTGACTGTCGCTGTACGGGCTTTTGGCCGAGTGCCATACGTCTTGACGATTGTTTTGCTCCTTCTCGAGCCAGGCGGACGTCAAATCCGCTAGGTGCAGACATTTGAGCAAACCAGAAAACCAAGCGAGAAGCGACGACACGCACATAGAGACAAAGATTGGAAATGATTGGCCATCGGATGGTAAGATGTGGCCTCCGCTGGTACTGAACCAAGTCGAATGAGAAAGGAACACGATCAAGAGCAGAAAACTCACCTAGATCCGTCATTGGAAGCGTCGGCGAAAGGGGGAATTGCTGCGACATATAACCAGAGATGTCCGGACTACAAGTGGTAGAAATGGAGATTGCGCTTCGACCATTCTCCGTCGTAGCCTCGACCCGTATACATATCTCATTCGGACTGGTAGAGACGTCGGATATGTTTCTCGGAGTAGCTGGCTGTAGCATTAAGGACATAGGATTTCCATTTTCTGGAGTTAAAACGATGATCTTGAACCGGGTGAGTTCTTCGATAGGCAGTAAAAGAGACATTCTAAGCGCGAAGTGGATGATGACGTAGATTAGTTTGGAAGGTCATTTGGCAAATGAGGGCCTTGGATTCTTGTCGAAGATGAATGCAGGATGAATGCTTTAAATATACCACAGGATAAAGCATCGTCTGGTGTACTTGCTCCGATGGATCAACATTTACCATTGACTGAGCCTCTGGCAACGTCCAGGCTTCGTCACTGCACTCCGGCTTATGCGGACTGACTGTAGCAATATCAACATCTTGACTTGTGCATGGCCTAAGAGATACGAATACAGTCACACGCGAAGAAGAGGAAGCGCCGGCGTACTTACAATACGTCGGTATGTCCAATCCAAATCTAGTACGGAATCCGTTCTTTGAAGACCCACGGGTACGAACAAGTAACATCAACATCATATGAAGACTGATGTGGTGTTGCAACTAGCCAGTGCTTCCTGGCATCCTGAGAGGGAGGGTCGAAAGGTGGAGCGCGTTCGACCGACTGATCAATGCTCAGTTGAGTGATACGTGCAGCTGTCGCGCGCTGGCCGTGCCTAGAGGATAGTCACCACTTCGTAGAATTTTCCCGACTATAGGATCGCCGTAGAAAGAGGACTCGGTACAAACTGAATGGTAGAGACAAAGTTCCACGAAGTCATCGCGTCCGGCGATCTGATAGACAAGCGAAGAAACGATGCCGACAGGCACTCGCACAACGCGCGCTTGCTGGAGCGCTGATGCCCGAAGGCAGCTTGCTGGAAACTTTTTTCCTCTTTCTGTATCTACCAGCACGAACTTCAACAGATGCTCACAGACGCTCAGATATCGACTCTCAAGGATGCGAGCTGTGGGAGACGAAGAAGTCCAGGCGGGTAAAAACAGCAACACGCAAACATCTCAATGTTCCGTCTTGAACGGGGGAACAATTGTCTAGGACATTTGCGCCAAATGTGAGACAGGCCTCGCCCTCTCGTATCTACGAAATTGATACAAATGGTACTGTGAGCGGCGGTTCTATTCCGGGTTTTTCAATTCGTTCCCAGGACATTCCAGCATCGCCGAGGAAGATATGCCACAACTCAGCCATGATGCAGATCTATCGACGCATCAACGAGACATTTCCGACGTCTGTCCGCGCCCTTTCCCAAAAGTATGGAGTGCGACTTGAAGCATTGCAAATAGCGAATGTGGTATGCCATGTTGAAGCTCACACAGTGATTATTGAAGAATGATGTTGTTCACAGCGTAATGCACTGGATGATGCGTTTCATGTCAAGCTCGTGGGCGGTGTCCCATCTGCTTGGATCTCAACGCAAAATTAGCACTACTACGGATGAGTTTTCATGGCTCTGCTAATCATTCACTTACTGTATCCATGGGTCTGGTCCGAATATGCAACACGCTTCTCAAGTGCAAGTCCCAGCATGAATATTGTTTTTTAAATCCTTCGGAGGGCGTTCCGATTCGGAACAGTGCACGGAAATAGTGCCTGCTTCTGCAGTGCCTCTAAATATTCAGTCCGCCATGCGACAGTGAAAAATATGGTATGCAGTACGTTTCCGTGTCTTTCCGTAATACAAGGTATGATTCTCGACGTAACAGCATTCACCCCACTATCTGCCTACTATCATGATCACTTGTTTCATGCGCTTCTCGCTGGCAGCGCCCTACTTCCGCATCATCAAACCACGTCCAGTAAGAGTGAAGAGTGGACACGGAGGCCCGTTCCCAGAGAGCCCATAGCTTCCGTGTTTGACAGGGCCAGCCTTCGATGAGCCCTTATATCTCAAGCTTCCACTGCCTGGCTACCTCGGCGCCTTGTGTCGGTTTGCACTCGCCATCCTCTTTACGAGCTAGACAAGGACATGGTTACTTTCGGCATTAATTCAGCCTTTCTTTTCGCCATCTGGGGCGGCGGCATTTTGTGGGGTGAGCGTTTTGATCCTCTCCATTACAGTGGCATAGTCTTATTCAATTCATCAGGCGTCTTTACCTGCGCGTTCACGTACGCTCTTTATGTCCTGCGGCGCGCTCATGTAAAGAGCGAGGGCCACCGTTCTCTCTATATCAGCGGGATCACCATTACCGTCCTGTAAGAAATGCGATAGCCCATACCCTACCCAGTTAGGCTGAGAAGACTTCATTTTAGATACCTACTCGCGACGGTCTACCTGTGCCTCGGCGTCTTCCAAGTATACGTCGGCTTTATCCAGACGCCCGCAGACCAGCAGATCGACTATTTCTTCGATAACGGCGGCGGCGTCAACTCGGCCAAGAATTTTATTTACCTGTTCAGCGTGCGCATCGTGGCTAAGCTTCGCGACATGAACACGTTCATTTACCCGCCACACAGATGTGGATCTCTGACGGCGTGGTCGTATGGCGCTGCTACGCCATTTGGAACCACAACAAGCGTATCATCGCGGTCCCGGTGCTCCTGCTCTGCATGACGATCGGTAGGTTGTCCAACCTCGTGATGGTGCCTCACGCGCTGACCTTGCACGCTGTGCATCCAGCGAGCGGGCTTATCGGCGAATCTCAGTTCTTAGTACCGGTCCCGAGCATCGAGAACGCAGGGAACTGGGGCACCGCGCTCTACGCCGTCTCGCTGACTCTGAATGCAGGGACGACAATCCTGACGGCCGGCCGTCTCTGGTAAGCGCGCCTTGTCCCGCACTTTGCACATGCTGACGCGGAATCTGGGCAGGTATCTTGCGTCGGCGTCGGCGGTCCCGGGAGAGAGGATGAAGCAGCGTTACCGCACCATCATCCTCGCGATCATCGATTCCGCCGCTGCCATGGCCGCCGCGCGTATCATTGAATTTGTGCTCTTCATGATCTCGCCCGACGGGCCCATCGGGAACAATGCCTTCTACACCGTCACGGACCTGATGCCTCAAATCAGTGTATGTCCCTCATCTCAAATTCTCCCACCAGACGAAATAATTTCGATTTTGCATAGGGCATCGTCCCAACAGCCATCGTCGTGGTTGTCCACGCGCGGCGGGGCGTCATCGACACGTACCGTGACACCATTGCTGGCGCGCACTCGATCGCGTTCCACCCGCGCACGGTCACGACGGACACATACGATGTGGAGAACTCCAGCGGGTTCGGGAATGACGACCGCCGTGTCAACGTCGGGCTCACCATGGCACAGTCCGATACCAGCGACGTCAAGTCGGGGCATTTGCGCACCGTCGTTACGAGTTCTTCGGGAGCGGATACGAAGCAGGGTTAAGTGATTGTGAACGTCGCGTACGAAATGTCTTTCCGCCGCCGCCTTGGAGTTATGTTGGATTCATTCTTTCGAGTTCACGTCTTGGATACGGTATACGGTGATGCTATTTATGCGCCTAGGCTATCTTAGGTCCTCTCTTTGGATCAAATTAAATCTGGAACCTCAGTCTGACCTTTCGTGAGGACATGCATCAATTTAGACATTAAACGAAATACACAGCACCATAATTGTGCCAGCCCACATCGAAGACCAGACCACCAAATCAGCCGGAAATTCAGTCAAGATCAAAAAACTTCTTCAGCTGCTTTGCGAAGATCTCCACACCTTCCTTCATCTTCTCATTCTGCACAGAGATCAGCAGCAATCCCATGTATGCGTTCCCTAGAAGCAAGAAAAGAGGAGACGTACGGTAGTCCGGCTGAAGCTCATGCGCATATGGCCCTCCACGTTAGGATCTGTCGGGCTCACATCGTCATCTGTGCTGAAGAACCAGCCTGGCGCTGTAAGCACTCCGGCTTCAGCAATCTTGATCCAAAGCTTCCGTTCCAGTGATTCCTCATCGTGTGAGGCCGCATGAGATGCCCTCTGCTGTTCTGTGAAGTGGATCTTGACCTAGATATCGAGGAAGCGCTCGAAGGTAAATGCTACGAAACATGAGCAATCATGGATGTGACCCACCCAAACATACATCCCAGAAGAGGGCGGAACGAAACTGAACAGCGGCCGCGCAGGGCCAAGGGATGCCTTCTCATCTGGCCAAAGCGTGCGCGGCGCTTTCGCATACGCCGTGAAAACCGTTCTCCCGCACCAGGCGCCTTGTTCCCGCGTGCCGAGCGAAGGCCTGAGATCGAACGCGCCGGACAGCAGATCGAGGAAGAAGTCCCGCCTGCGCTCGTACTGCCCGCGCAGCCCTGTGAACGCAATGCATGCATCAGGACCCCGCTTGCGGGTTTGGATGCCGCAGATGCTGCTTACCCCTTATCCAGCGGATGTAGCCGTCGAACTCCCACGTCTGCAGGAGTTTGATGACTAGCGACTAAAAATACGGGATGTGACTCAATTGAAGAAGCCCGCGGAGATGCGCTTGGGCGCACCTGACCGAGGCCACAAGGTGATTGCATCGTCACCTCTCCGTGCCGTTCCAGACGGTTGGCAAACAGTGGGTTGCAGGTGAACCAGCCCAGACGCACGCCGGGTGCAATGGTCTAGTGGGGATATGGTCACTTCGGAGATTCGCCGACTGACGCCTGATGGAAGAACATACCTTCGAGAATGTATCCAGGCGAATTACGCGTCCTTGGTAATCGAGGCTGGAAAGCAGACAGATAATCAATTGAAGATCCGCCGACCGAGCAGCACTGTACGAACTGCAAGAAAGTTGGCTCCAAGCTCTGGATAAACCGCTCATTCTCGTCCTTCAGATCCAATGAATGCTGGTTCCTAGGTTCTCGAGTGGCTTTCGGCACGTATTCTCCCAGTTGGAGATAGTAGTATGGATCGTCCTCAGCGATGACGACGTCTGACCCTACTGAGAGCCTGGCATTCAAGTGAAGAAGAAAGGAAGATCGTACCGTATTGAACACAAACGTCGTATATCGCCTTTCGCCTAGCAGCGCCAAGCGTCTTAAAGATGATTAATGATGAGATTTTATTGGAGAAATGTGATACGTACTGCTCCGCTTGGATTCTGCCCAACCGGAATCGTATATAAGACGTGAGGCCTCAACCGAATGTTCAGTCCAATTACACAGAAGGGCGGACATGTCAATAAGAAAGCACATACCGTTGTCCTTTACTCTCATCCCATGCCGCCAGGACATCTCTTAAACTGTCAGCGCGCAAGCCCTCACCATCCATTCCCACTGGGAGAACCTGAATCCCATATGGCTTCGCGGCCGCAAGCGCCGACGGGTACGTCCACTCTTCCGTAAGAATGGTGTCGCCAGGATTGCAGAACGTCATCACGATGCGACTCCATCTACAAGCGAAGTTGTCGTGCAGAAACGCATGACGCGACCGCGACGTACCCGTCGGTGTTTCCGCCGTGCACCAGCGTCGCGAAGTCGCTGTAGCCGGGTCGGTACACCCTTTCCGTGAAGCTCTGGATGAACTTCTGCATAGGCTCCATCCCCGTGGCGGCGCCGTACTGCAGCGCCTCCGAGAGATTGAGGCCACCGTCGTCATCAGAGGGAGCTTTGGGAACGCTGATGTGTGTCGTGCGCTCCGAGTCTAGGCCGCCGGCCCCTAGCATGCTCAATAACCAAGACACAAGAAGCGATTTGTCATGCGCTGTAGGAGAACGTGTAGGGTCGAGAGAGAAAGATTCGCTGTTCAAGACATCGGCACCGATGTTGACAAAGGGGAAGTACTCTGGAGAAGGCATGCCTATGGTACAGTTAGTCTCAGGCTAATGCTGCTGCTCCTGTAGACTTCAAAAGGTGATAATGCAGTGCGTACATACCTCCCGCGAGTGAGATTATATCGTCACTGTTGAAATACTTCTGCAAGCCCTTGAGTGGCGAAACATTGCGCCTGCGAGCGACTTCCGACAGATGGTGGGCAAGGTCAATTGACTTGGGGCGTTTCTCGAGGCTCATCGGAGGCTCCTGGATCGTTCGCGAGTGTGAGTAGAGGATGAGAGCTGCTGTCACGACCGCGAGAAGACGCCGTAGTTGGTTTTGAATGGTGTGGAATACGCCCGGATCACGTAGCGCCGCACACCCATTCGTGGTCACCTTGGACTAGTGGGCGGCGCTCAGTTTAGCACAGAAGGCGGCCGTCGAGCACATTTCTTCTTCGGAAGTGCTCCGTGCCAGTGCGCTGCGCAATTCGTCACTTGGGAAGGAATTGGTGCTATGGGAGGGAAGACACTCACAAGCGCCGGGAGGTTCGAGAGCGTGTATTACCTGAGTGATCCGTCGGCCCGGTGATGGCAGGGCTGCCCTTGGGTTACTTTCTTTAAATTTCTTCCTGACAATCGCAACATATGAGATCAAATACAAGCACTAGTTCACAGAAATAGTCGCGAATGCGGAACACATGCGAATCGCAAGTGCTTGGACCGCTGAGTACACTATCTCGAAGGGACATCAGGGATCTAAGTTCTAACTGCCTTACAGTGTTGATGTTTCCTGTCCCGAGCGGTCGAAATCAAGTCGCGTCCCTCGCAGGATGATCCACAGGAGTCTTTCCAGGGTAAAAGAAACGTATCCACCCGCATCTTCCCTCCTCAAGTGGCCACGAATCGCTGTCCGCGGTCCAGCCAAGATTGGCATCCGGAACGCCGAGTTCCCCGCCCACTAACACGCGTAGCCCACATACGAGTTTGTGTTCCTTCCAATCTCTGGTACGTGACAAATGGAAGGCAGCATCAATCAAAAAATAGAAGACTAAAGCGGGTTACTGAAAGTCACTCACGACCGTTGGCACTGCGAGCCACAATATCTCGCTCGGCGACATGCGCTGCACACCGACGTCCCTACTTTATCGCATTCTCTCTTCGCGCACTCGGACGTGAGGTTCCGCCGACTCTGGAGGAGGAACAACGTTAGCCAGAGCATGTGCAAAATGTGGTTGTGGTCCTTCGAATCGCGGCCGTCACAATCCGGAAGCATAATGAGCTCGCCGGCCGAACGCGTCGGGCTTCCTCCCTGACGGCCGAGGTCCCAGTCTAGAAGGAGGCGCAGGAGGCGGGGTCGAGGGAGGTGTGGACGGACGATGGAGAAAGCCCCAGTCGGGCTTGTACGGAGAACGCGGTTCAGGGCTTCAAAAATATCGCCGAACGTCGCTGCGGGTGACATTCGATGGGGATTATGTACGGCCACAGCACGAAGACGGAAAGAGCTTACTCAGTGCGTGTAAGGATGCCATATCATTAGCAGCCGGTACGATCGTGGTTGCGACCAGCTCCAAAAGCTCGAAGATACCCGCCTTTACCCAGGCGAACACGAGAGCTTCTGTGTCCTCGTCCGATTCGAGCTGGTAACTGGGCCTGACATCCCTCAAAAGCATGACGAAACTCATCAGCAAGATCTCTTTGGCCTCCTCGGACCCGCTCCCCGCCTGGCGTATGCTCTCGAAGTGCATTCGCCAGAACATCTCCGTAGGAACGACCGCGCGCTGCAGATTCCTGAACATCTCCGATTCAGCGATTCCGTCGGCCTCTGCGGTCGTGAAGAGGTATGCGAGGTGCATGAAAATGCTGCGTTCGTGCGGCGGAGAAACTTTGCATTGGCAGAGCTCGCTGATGAGCCGCCGCATATCTTCGAAGGACATCGTCCCGAGGCCTTTAAACAGGCGTTCCAGGATCCCGTCGGCGTCGCCCGAACGGCCGTCATAATCACCAGCATTAGAGTCAAAGGGAGTCCGAGAAGAGGCGGGAGAATCGTCGGCGAAGGCAGGCAGGATACGGAGAGCTTCGAGATAGACTGATAGCGCTTGGATATTGCCGCACTTTTCCATATTTGATTCTTCATGACACCAGCCGTAGACAAGCAATGGAAGGGTGAGGTCCTGAGGGTTGTCAGTGAGACTAGAGGAGCGGGATTGAGTGTGCTTAAGTGGAAGTTTTGGGAATGGACTGTACCTGATGAAGGATGGGTCCAAGTTCATTAACTTGAATACGAGAGACGAGAGCAGCGTTCGTGGTGCAGAGTGATCGCGTTCGGACCATATCTTTCACATCCAAACGGAAAGATGAGCACGCAGCGGGGCGTGATTCGCTGAATCCAAAGCTCACTCACCCGTTGTGTTATCTCCGCCCAATGCTGTCTGATGACCCGAAGCATCCGTTTCTTTGTCTCATCCAAGCCACGGGCACTTCCACCGCCAGGCCCTCCTCCCAGCCCCTCATGAAAAACACAAAGCGGCTTATTAAACGGCGGTTCTTCGTCCAATATGAATTCCAGCAGGCCATCTGCTTCGGCGCCTGGACGGGGCCTCTTGGTTTGACCAGACTCAAAGTCGATCATAGCCCTTGTATACTCGACAAAGCCTTCACACAGCTTCTCCGTGAGACCAGCTGCTACCAGCTGGCGCCATGTCGCATTCTGATCGGTAGCTAATTTCTCTACCGCCCTTAAAGCACCACGCAGGTCCTGGAAGTCACAATGACAATTGACATTTGGTTTCAACCGAATAAGTAGTGAAGAATGAATGATAGACGTACTGCGAGATCATCTCCCCATTCGTTTCTATCCTCTGACGAACGAAAGGCCAGCACGGAAAGTATTCGTTCTGGCTCGCTCTTGACCGATAGTCCAACTGGTGACCGGATCGCAGTAGCAGAAGAAGCCATGGTCTGGTTACAAGCAACAACCTCACGAAGGGTGAGGAGAGGACAAAGTCAGATCACCCCACGTTTTGAAAGACACGCTGCCAACAGGTGTTTTTCGGCCTCAGCTGTATCTGAGGTTCAAACTCGGCCTTACGCGACGCGACGCGCCTCAGGCTCTCGTGACTTTCTCGTGACCGTGTTGTCCCTGTTTCTCAGAGGAGAATCAAACAATGTGGACGTGAAACTTGCACGATCTCATTCATAGAATTGCGTATAGATGCATCAGAATCTATGCCTATGGGATCCAAAAAAAATATAGCGGTAACAGTGCCAGAAGCGGTCGCCCCGCGGCAGTCCGAGTCACGTCGCAATCCGCCGACTCCGCGTTCACGACGATGGGCCATGTAATAGTATGCATAGGTCAGTCCGAAGGACAACGGACTGGGCCGACTTTTTGTGTCTATACAAGAGATCATCTTGGTGCGAGACTGACCATTTTGACGGTTCCGCGATGAACCCCGCATGCCCGCATCGGACGCGTTTCTATAACTCACGCGATGCCGCGCGTCGGGGGATTGTGAGATGCTAGCACCTTACCCTCGCACAGATATCATCTCTGACTTCAGCAGCACATTCGAATACACGTCCAGATATCTGGAATGGTCTCAGAAATATTATTTTACCGCTATTTCGGACATAAATCATTCGTTTTTCATTGTTTCTCAATCAAATTTCACGAAATGATTGGGGGCATCTTCACGCCGACGAGACAACTCCAATGCTGCCGAGATCGTAAAAATATGCACCCTTATTGTTGAGAAACCGACCTCCGACTGCTGGAGCCTGCTCACGCCAAAAGGCGTGCAGCACCGACCGTGGCCAACCGTGTGCAGACTCCGAATGGCAAAAGAACACCTGTCCAACTTGGACCCGTCATTGCACGGCTCTCTTCACGTCCCCCGCGGACACGGCCACGACTATTGCTTGTAGAATCGATCCTCACGAGATACAAGGCTACAAGAGTCATCAGGAAAAATAGGCTTCTGTAGTTGAATACAGGAGCATCATAGCTAAAGTGCTGAACACAGAAGTGCCGTAGTTGAATACGGACAGACTCGAAAGAACTCAAGGAACGATCATCGTCAAAAAATCAGACTCGCTCCAATCGGCGCCGCTCCGTATGATTTGATCTTGAGCCACGCCGCATGAGGATGCATGCGACTACTGAAACACCATGCTGAGAGTTTGTTAGTGCATACATCACATTTTCATCGTGGACTAAATGGACATACAACGAGCCGATGGCACAGCTAGAGAGCAACATCTGTGAGCCTGGGAGCGACGTTTACGCCACATAGAGAGACTTACCCTGAAACGGGCGCATAGCAGTAGGTGCCTCTTTGGAAAGCTGACTCTCCCCCGGCACAGCCGATATTGCAGTAAGTAACCACTCCAGCTAGCACGACGGAGAGCAAAGTCAAGCCATGCACGTAGTTGAATGGTCTGGTGTGTCACGTACTGTTGCCGCTGAACGTGTCGTCGATTTCCAGGTTGTTGAAGTTGGTGTAGGTGGGGGCGCTGTAGCAAGAGCCGATGACGCCGTATTCACTTAAAATTATCCATCGACCATCAGACCACGAAACATATGCGGATGCAAACATTCTGCTCAAAGACTTACGGAGCATCGTTGTTCGGGGGCCACGTATCTCCGGGAGCAGAGTCGTGGTTGCAATTGCTATTGTTGTCGTCTGGCGTTCGGTCAGAAAGATCGAGAAAGGGCACGAGTTGACCTGAGGTCCTTACAGAATCGGAAGTCGAAGGCTGCTGCGTTGCTTATAACCGCGAAAACGACGAGGGCCCCCAAGGCAGCAGAGCGGACCATGAATACCATGCTGAATATAATGCGAGACGGTGGTGGAGAGGAAGAGCGGTGAGGAGCTCAGTTCCTCCGCTATGTGAAGGGTTAAATAGAGGGGAGCAGCGCAGTTGTCCGAATGACAAAGACTGCGTTTTCCGGGTGTGAGCGCACGAATGAATTGTGATCCCCTCATGGAACGAGCCCACTGCTGCTCGTGCTGTGGTGTGTACATACGGGCACATCTCGGTGCACTGCAGGGTTTTCACCGTGATTCCAGGTCGTCAAACTTGACAGAGAACCAGAGCACAGAGGCGCGAGGGAGCGTCAGGTAGAACTTCGTAATAGCCGCAGTCAGGCAGTCCAGGTAAGGAGAGGCGTCAACCCCATGCGTAGATGGCGCCCAACCACCAGGTATTGTTAGACCTACGTGTGGAACACAAGACTAGGATATGTCACGGTGTCGCATTTAAAAGTCGAAGCCATGCCCTGGACGAAGAGCCATCATTAGTTCAAGGGTGACATGCATTGCTTGGGGAGAGTGTTAGGCATATTTATATATGCGTGCCGCTCTGGAGTGCGCTTGGTGATGGTACTTAGATAGCACCGACACTGATGCAGTCGAGCAAATTCCGCGGCGACATTCACCAGGGACGTCGAAGCGTGCGATGAAACGCACGTTTGAAGTGATTCTGACATGTCAGAATGTTGCCAGAACACTCAGCGCCAAAACAGCGCTTGCCCAGCGCTCCGTGGTAGCAACGTACGAGCATAATATTACACTCACTAGGCTCGAGCTCAGCCAGTGTCAACACGTTCGCTGTGGGGAGAGCGCCATATATTCACGCAGCGGGCTGTTGGACAGACTTTGTTTAGCAAGGTGATGGTCGTCGGCGCTCACTTACTACTTACCTCGAGTCGTTGGCCTTGCTTCTTCGCAAGGCGCCACCCTCCACCCAAGATTCAAAGTTCTAACATGCATATCCGCGGGCCCTGTCGTTGCCGCCCCCACCTTTGCCAAATTACGCATCCGAACTCCTTCACATCACGTACCTCCCTATGCCCGACACCTCCTGCTAGGCCGTCGACCTCCACTCCGACCAGTGTATCTTCGATCTCGCAGAGATACTCACGCTGAGCATAACGGGGACGCCCATCCGTCGGTACAGCGGAGTTTTCCATTCGATAAGCTCGACGCCTTTGCTGTGAAGCGTATGTAGGGCAAGACCGACAAGTTCATGCGGCGACTTGTCGAAAGGGGTAGGTATTACGTCTTTCGCCTTTGGAGTAGCATCTCTGAAGTCGAAGATTTTGGGCTCTACGGGCAATTTATTATCTGAAGAGGAAGAGACTGCAGGCGTGGTCGTCGTCGAATCCATGGTGGTTGACCAGAAAGGCGTGCAGACTGATAATGCCGAACAGGCTATCGACACGGACATTGCCGAGCGTCTTTCCTTCCTTCCACAACAGCGACGACGCAGTACTACCCAGTCTGATTTTTCTTATTCGTAATTTTGTCTGCTGAGGGACTCTATCCATTCGAGCTGCGTGTACTTAGGCACATATCCAACTGCACGCTTAGCCTTCTTTTCATCCACCTGGCTTTCTCAGCTTTTTCTACTACACTCCGAGAGATACGAGGTACGGGCTAGTGCGGGCTAGTATTCAGTGTATACTGATTCTTGATCTACGCTGTTTCGATGTAAGTAAGCGCACATATGCACAGAACATTATAACCTTTCAAACAAGCATGCAAGCACGACAACAATGTGCCTCTGCAACGCGATCAAGAAGATACATATTTCTCAGCACGTAGCCCGCTAGCCAGCGGGAGTCATTGCTGCGAGGGCCCTGGGCGACATGTACTTCTGCGCTGTATTACGCGAAAGAGCACTGAACGACGAACACGGCGGACACAAAATTTCCAAGCTCAGGCTGAAACCGGGACTCACTAGCCCACTGGCAACTGCTTTATCGACATCCGCTGCAGATTCAGAGGCCCACATAGCATCCGTCCCATCATCGCATCTCTCGGTGTCAGGTTTATGATGCAGCATGCGCACATTATCTCTGGTTCACCAAGGTAGGAAGTGCTTATCGTGACGCAACTTGCTATGGGAGCTTGAGTACCGCGATCTGCTGTTCTTTGCGATGCCACTGACTGATCTAGACTCGACATGACGAGGCATTTCCGACGTCTATCCGCGCCCTTTCCCAGAAATATGGATTGCAACTCACAGCATGGCAAGTCACCTAGATATAGACACGGTATGCCAAGTTGAAGCTCACACGGTGGCTGAACAATGACGCTGTTCACAGCGTAATGGATGGGATGATGCGTTCCGCGTCAAACTCGCCGGCGGTGCCCCACCTGCTCGCATTTCGCCGCAAAATTAACCCTCCTACGCATGGGATGCCATCGATTTAAGAACGAGGTATCCACTGTATCCATGGATGAACACACAGCATATTCGCAAGCGCAATTCCAAGCGTGGATACTGTATGTTCAGCCCTTCAGAAGAGACTCCGATTCGGAACGCCACATGGAAATGGTGCTTGCTTCTGCAGCGCCTCTACTCGAGTACATGTCCCGCTCGCCATGCGGCAGTGGAGAAATATGACACTCGGTAAGTTTTCAGCATAACCGCATACACCATCTGCCCGCTATCATAATCACTCGTTTCGTGGCCTTCTTGCTGCCAGCACCCTGCTTCCGTATCATCAAAACATGACCAGAATGAACAAAAATGAACACGAATGCCCGTTCCCAGGGAATCCATAGCTTCCGAGTCTGACAGGATCAGTCTTCGATGATCCTACAGTAATGATATATCTTCCATGGCAGCTGCCTCAGTGCGCTGTCTCGGTCTCCACTCGCCGTCCTCTCCAAAACTAGGACATGGCTACCTTCGGCATTAATTCCGCTTTTCTTTTCGCTATCTGGGGTGGCGGTATTTTGTGGGGTAAGCTTTCTTATCCTCTACGCAACTCATAATCTTACTGGATCTCCAGGCGTCTTTACTTGCGTGTTCACTTATGCTCTTTACGTTCTGTGGCGCGCTCATGTAAAGAGCGAGGGCTACCGCTCTCGCTACATCAGCGGAATCACCATCGTCATCCTGTAAGGAATGCATCCATTCATATGATTATCTATCGGGCTGAGATGATTTCATTTCAGATACCTTCTCGCGACGGTCTACCTATGCATCGATGTCTCACAAGCGTATGTCGGCCTCATCCAAACGCCCCCAGATCAACAGATCGACTTCTTCTTTGGTAAGAGTGGCGGCGTCAAGATAGCCAAGAATTTCGTCTATTTGTTCAGTGTGCGTGTCGTGACTTAGGTTCGCGACGTGAGCATGTCCGTTTACCCATTGCACAGATGTGGATTTCCGACGCTGTGGTCGTATGGCGCTGCTACGCCATCTGGAACTACAACAAGTATATCATCGCACTCCCAGTGCTGTTGCTTTGCATGACGATCGGTAGGTCATTCCAGCATCGTGGTGGCGCCTCGGGCGCTGAATCTGCACACTGTTTATCTAGCCAGCGGGCTCATCGGCGAATCCCAGTTCTTGGTTCCTGTCCCAAGCATCAGCAATGCCGGGAACTGGGGCACCGCGCTCTATGCCGTCTCGCTGACCCTGAACGCAGGGACGACGATCCTGACTGCCGGCCGCCTCTGGTGAGCGCAATTCTCCCGTTTATTCGCGTGCTAACGTGATATTTGGATAGGTATCTTGCGTCGGCACTGGCGGTCCCAGGTGAGAAAATGAAGCAGCGTTACCGCACCATCATCCTCGCAATCATTGATTCTGGAGCTGCCATGGCTGCTGCACGTATCATTGAGTTCGTGCTCTTCATGATCTCGCCGGATGGGCCCGTCGGGAACAATGCGTTCTACACCGTCACGGACCTGCTTCCTCAGATCAGTGTAGGTCTTCAAACAATACCCACCTCACCACAGCTCAAATGATGTATTCGTTCGCTGCAGGGAATTGTTCCGACGGCCATCGTCGTGGTTGTCCACGCGCGGCGGGGCGCCATCGACACGTACCGCGACACTATCGCGGGTCCGCACTCGATCGCGTTCCAGCCGCGCACGGTCACAACGGACACATACGACCTGGAGCAATCCAGGGGGGATACGACGAACGGCCGCGGCATCAACGTCGGGTTCACCATGGGGCAGACTGATACTGGAGTTTTCAAGTCGGGCCACCTACGCAGCGACGTGACGACTTCATCGGGAACGGATATTAAGCAGGATTAAGCGATATCAGGACATTAGTGACTCCTACCATAGAGCTTTCCTTCACCGTCACCAATCCATTATTTCCAGCTCGCGCCTTCGATACGGTACGCATGATACTATTGATGTGCTATTTAAGCTCCTCTATTTTGTAACCGACTTCCGAACCTGACCTACTGTGAGAACGTTTGCAAAGCAGACTCATCGAGGCGTCATAAATTCATTCATGAATTCAAAGAACTATACAGCTTGGTCGCGAAGATATCCACGGGAGACGACAAGTACATTGCAATAGCGTGGCATTGGTTCACGACGATGGAACAAAGCATGGGAGCCATTCATCAAGGGCCAGCTGGAATAATCCTAAGCCTGTGAAGAATGGCTCCTGAGACACGGGACTGTAAAATCCTACGGTCTTGAAATCCGTATGGTTCGCGTCAGGCTCAAGGAGCACGCGCATGTCGCTGACATGGACCATGTTTGCATAGGTCAGCCCGAAGAAGGACGTTCCGGGGGGGTGGCTCATTGCATCTGTTGGAGAGACTCAGAATCAGTTGGCCGTTCGACCTTGAATTGCTCAATAAAATAGTACCGCGGGACAGAGGCTGATGGCGTGCGCATGGGCGAGTTCGGCTCGACAGAAGCAAGACTCATGGTCCGCCATGGATCGACTACAAACAGAACGCTGAATTAGTTATATGGTATTTTCATACATTGTATCAACTAACATTCTCCATTTGCAAACATGATGTTTGACGGCCTCATATTCCAACCCCCGTATCTGTTGATATGGCCAACATTCGGAGATGGGGGCAGACCTACGGCGAAGGTTGAATCGCATTCCTCTTGAAACAACTCGAGGGACCGGAACGAAGTCTCAATGGATAGAGGGTTGGTAGGATCGCCGCGTTGATAGAACCCTAGAATATTTTGCGTATGGAATTAGCAAATCCAGGTCGTAAACATGGTGGGATTATACCATATTCAGAGCAATACTGCCACATCCATGATCGGTCTGTAACCGGATCGTCAGGGTCCCCGGGGATGGAGTCATAATCGAGTTCTGCAATGCCTGTCAGGAATGCCCTGAACGCGGTGTCGACTCCCATCGCTGTAGCAATGCCGGACTCAAACGCAGGATGTGTGAAGTTCTGTGTCTCTAAAATGTTACAGAAAGGAAGAACGGAAGCTTTGAAGCCATAGTACTGTCCAACCGATCAGTATGACTACGGCACGTCGTCAACATTCGACCGCACCTGATAGAAGTTCAATGGATCCATGAGGACGGAGGCGGCGCTTAGGCTGCTCGTTGCCTTCGCTTGCTGAATGGTCAAGTTTTGAGCCCCCGTCGTGTTTCCCCCAGGGCCACTCAAGCGAGCTTTCAAAAGATCGAACTTCATTTGAGATGTGGAGCTCTCGTTTCCGCTGCTGAGTACATCATCGACATATCTTGTTACGGCGACCCAGTCTGCGGAGCAGTTCCGCGTCAGACTTCGCTCTGCGGCCTTGTAATAGCTTGCCATGTCGACCTGCGCTTGTACGGGCGCCGAACTAGCCCATGCAGCGAAGATGATCTCCGGGTTACGCTGACGGAGCAACGTGCCTCTTACACCAGGGTACGAGCCGCCCAGCCAGATCCATGGAGTTTTCGACGGGTGCAAGGAGGCAGAGCGTTGTGGTGGATGGCTGAATGAATTTGCGAAAAATACGACATCCTCAAGCGCTTGCTCCGTCGTTAGGAACTGCCATTGCGCGGCGGTGGTATTTTCCTACATTCGTCTAGGTCAATAAGAACTGAGAATACCTCGAAAATCACCTTACATTCACGGGGAAAGGGAGCGACGCACCGTAAAAGCGGTGTTCCCAGAGGATCGCAAGACCTTTGTACCGCTTGGCCAGACGCATTGTAGCGGAGAGGCCATGATATTCCTGTTGACTCATCAACACAGAGAACTCCCTGCTAATGTAATCCATCTGACCTGTAGATAGTAGGGCAACAAAGGCTCAGCGTTTTGCTCACCAGAATCGAAGACTTGGATAGGTCGTCAGTCAGACGAAATCCAAGGAAAATTTGTCATTTCTGGAAATTTGGCTCACGGAAGATCGGTCCTCCGGCTTTATAGTACGTATCGTTGACCCAGTATCGATTTTTGAATGTTCCATGCGTACTTCCGAAATGATCAATCGGCATCTACAGGAATACTGTGAGATGAAGCAACTTCTATATATTAAACTACACATACGTCGAAAAAGAAGGCATCGTTCGCTGCTGTTTCGCCCCATCGTGGGGTCGATAGGCTTTCTCTTGGCCTAAGCTGGTGCTTCAGCGCGGACGATACCCGCCCGACATATAGGATCACAAGCAAATGAGACAAAAATTGTAGGAAAGTCAGCATCGTGTGAGGGACGCCGAGAAACGCGAGCAGGTCAGCGGCTTCTTATGCGTACCATGATATGTTGAGATAAGGACCTAGACAGCATGCTTCGGCATCGTGACGCACCACATGAGGGACAGAAACTGCTGCCTTGTGATGCTTCCTTCCCCTGCTCAGAGGCCGTCCTTCCACGTTGGGGATTATCGCCATTCACGCCACAGTCAATACCTTACCATGGACTGTTGTTTATCATACACTTATCTTCGCCTAAGCTGTGAAGCTGGAAGGAAAAACTGCTTTGATGCACGGCTGCTGTTTAACTCTTCAGTGGACTTCACGTCATCGAAGTGTCACAGCCAGCGGTCTTCGTTAATTCTGCAGCAGCTGCAACGTGCGTGTTGGCGAAGGAGAGCAGATAAGAGGATCGAAGGCGCACAGATGATCAAAGGACTGTTCTTGAAGCAAGGCGGACTCCGTGCGAGGGCCGTGCGGCCCGAAGACGGAGATAGAGGGCGGCGGCCAGAGATCCGAGTATTTTACTCGAATAGATGTATTCGAATCTTTCTTCTGGTTGTCCACACTTACATATGGACTACCACACGTCTAAGCCGCGTCGAAGATCGCGTGCATGCAATGTCTTTAGACGGCGTAAGGCGTCGCCTTACAGGCCAAGATGGAGATGGGGATGGGCAGGCGATGAAAAACGTACAGCACGTCGAATATGCCACCCGGGGCGCCAACAACCGCAAGGCCAAGCGATTTTTGGAGGGCGCAATGCAAAAGACAATGCGAGAGCTATAGTAATGCATGGTGCAGAAAACGGAGAAGTGTGCACACCTGTAACGCAGCGCGCGGCTCAAGCCCGGACTCAGTGAAAAGAAAGACCAGCATGAACCGACCCGAAAGACCCAACAGGCAGCACAAATAGGTGCGCTGGACAGCAAGCAGCGGGGCAAGGAGGCTAGAGTTGATATCGGGGATGATGTCGCAACCATGGAAAATCATATCGCCTAGGTGTCACGTACCTATCACAGCAATCTCGAATTCAAGAAACAAAAATACAAGAACACAGAGTCGACGTGTCCACTGTCACCACCATGGGGATTTGTAACATGATACAGTACCGTCCTCCTCTGGTCAACGCTTGGAAGCATTCTGTTGTCATGTGCGGTCAGCATTGCACATGCCACGAGTGAGATGAATGCGGACATACTACGGTGGATAATACCGGATCCCGCCTCGTCGTACTCCTGTTTCGAGCACCAAAAGTTCTGGAATGTGGAAAGCGAGGCGAGAATAGATCCGCCGATCCAGACAGAATACTTGCGCTCAGGTGGGGCGACAATCTTGATCTTCATGCTCGACGGCGAGACAGCTCCTTCTGCATACGGTCGGCAATACCAGGGAACATGGTAGTACCACCGGACAAAACAACGTTGCCGTAGAGGTCACAACGGATATCAAGATCGCACTTGAAGATAGAGTTGTAGCTGTGAGTGTCGCGTTTAGAAGCGTAAGGATCAAAGCATAGCATGACGAGACGACGTGAGTCGTCTCGTGGATACCAGCAGCTTCAAAACCGAGGAAGGCAGGCTGGAAGAGTGCCTCAGATGCACGGAGCCTATGAATACATTGGCAGTTAGACGAATCCGATAATACATGAGTGAACACGCACCGCTCATTACCAGTGGTGATGACCTGACCTCGGGAAGCTCGTAGCTCTTCTCGAGCGCTGAGGATCGCGCAGCGGTCTGGAGCTCCTACTCGAAATCGAGGGCGACATGGCACAGCTTCTTCTTGATATTGCGGCCAATTCCACGCTCAGCGTTCGTTAGAAAGGAGTAGCTGCGCTCCATGAGGTTCTTGATCAAAAAAGCAGGACACGGCCGGCCAGGTCGAGACGGAGAATGGCGTGAGGGAGCAAGAAACCCTCGTAGATGGGCACGAGCACGATGTAGGTACCACCATCACCAGAGTCAAGCACGATACCGGTCGTGCGACCGGAGGCATATAGCAAGAGCACGGCCTGGATGGAGACATACAAAGCGGGGGAGTTGAACGTCTCGAACATGATCTGCGTCATCTTCTCCCTGTTGATCTTCGGGTTCAGTGGTGCTTCAGTGAGCAGCACAGGGTGCTCCTCGGGCGCAACACGAAGCTCACTGTAGAAGATGTGGCGCCAGATCGTCTCCATGTCGTCCCAGTTGGTGACGATACCGTGCTCGATGGGGTATTTGATAGTCAAGATACCACGCTTTGACTGCGCCTCATCACTAGAAGGCGGGTAAGATCGAACGATAAGGGTTGACGGTCGGAGACATACCCGACGTAGGAGTCCTTCTGTCCCAGACCCATCATCGCACCCGGGTGGCGGGGACGTCCGACGATTGAGCTTTCCAAGACAGTCAGGCCGACGATGTAGTAAACAGTGGGTTTTACTCACGGGAAGACAGCGCGAGGTGCATCATCACCTTGTATGGTGTCAAAAACTGTATGAAGCCTTGTACGCGTTCAAACATAACTCACCGGCAACTGTACAGATTAAATCGGTATTTGGACGTATAAGACAGGCAATCGGTACTCACAGCCAGCTTTGCACATGCCGAAACCATTGTCAATAACCTAGATCGACGGACATCAGCCATTGCGCAGATCCAGTAGCAGTCGAATACCACATACGAGAGCAGCGACCTCGTCCTCCATTTTGATATATTAGTGCGGGAAGGCTTGAATAGGTAGAGAAGTAAGTAAGTTTTGGGAGTCGGGAACACTGACTCGGATGAGTTCCATAGTTCCGCGGACAATGCCGAGCCTCCTTCCTTCCAATCGATGACTGACAACGCCCTTTCTACCAATTCTAATGTTTCTCATCCGGGTTTCTATCTGCTGAAATCGGACTGAAGTCGTTCGAGCTGCGTATATCTCGACACCTATGCAACTACAAGCTTGTATCCAATACTAAAGGAAACCTTCCTTGTATCTGCCTAGCTTTCTCAGCTCGATCCAGAACTTGCAGGTTGGCAACATACAGAATATTCGGTGCCGTATTTTGGTGGTTTCGAAGTCGTCGGCTGTTCTTGATCGCTTTCCACTAGGCTCTGAGAGAAGTGAGATACGGGCGTGCGGACTCGGTCTATCTAGAGATCGATGCATATTTGGTTTACTTGCATCCGTCTCTTCAGTGAAGACTTCGACATGACGGAAGTGTTTTTTGCGGCTCTGGTAACGCTCTGGTAACGTTCGATTCATCTCGTCACTTTTTCGCTGCAGCTATGACCATACGTTTGTATCGCAGCTAACACGGTCACCATCCAGGTCAGATTTTTTGTTTCGCATCACACCAGATCGCACCGCCAATGCGGCATTTGTTTCCTCTTCAACGTCGTCCATGGTTCGAATAATCCAGGCCGATAGCGTTTACCAGGGCAACAGCAACGTGACCCTATCCGGCCATCTCAGCTCGCATACCTCAGTTCACTCTTCGTTCATCTCGGTCGTCTATAGCATCTCCGCGGCCCATCCAAATACAATCGTGAAAAACGTGTCAGCTCCGCAATGGACGGGAAGTACCTTTGTATTGCGTGTATCACGCTTTCTGTGCCATGTACGCTGTCATTGATGGACGTGAGATGATCGTCGTTGGCGTTCTGTAGTGTCAGAATCTGTCCCGGGAGTTGAGTATCCGCCTCATCCTGTTGTTCATTCCTTGCCAATTTAATCAGGGTACGAAACGAAAGGTTCCAGGGAACAAAGGTACAGCACAAATCTTCTCTGCTCCGTTCTAGATGGAGCAACAATTTTTTCGGCGTTAATGTCAACTCTAGACAGCATGCGCAAAGCGTATGACCCCATGCATGCCACCGGTATACAATGGCTGTCCGGTTCTTGACGTCCATTTCATCTCAGTCCCAAACCGTGAGTTTCAGCATGGCTAAAGGAGCTGCTTTAGGTTGACAGACCTCCGACTCGGATTCGGCCACGGAACAGTACCTGCTTCTGCAGCACCTCGACCTTCCACTTCCTGGTCACGCGTTCGTGGAGAAGCATTGGACTTGGCACGTTTTCGCGCATTCTTGTTACCCAAGGTACTTGTGCCCAACTTAGCAGCATCCACGTCACTATCACTCAACTGATCATGGACTTTTTCACCAAACCATTGCTGTTTTCGTATTACACGCGTTTCATCTAACTATAGGTACGAAGGCTCCGCTCAGTCTATATATCTTCCGCTGCTTGGTCGTTTGGGCGTCTTCCGCCGCTTCGCACCCGCCAACCTCGCTGCGAGCTAGGTAAGGACATGGCCACCTTCGGCATCAATTCAGCCTTTCTCTTCGCTGTCTGGGGTGGCGGGATTCTCTGGGGTGAGCCTTTGCCTTCTTGTGAGTGTGCCCCAGTCTCACGCCCGAGACTAGGCATTTTTAGCTGCGCGATCACTTACGCTCTGTACATCCTGCGGCGCGCGCATGCGAAGAGCGGAGGCCATCGTTCTCTTTATATCAGCGGCATCACTATTATTGTCCTGTAGGCATACTTTCCTTCAAACATCTTTCTTTGATTGAGGTTTCGACTCCAGATACTTGCTTGCGACCATCTACCTATGCCTCGGTGTTTTCCAAGTATATGTTGGCTTCATCCAAACGTCCCCAGATCAACAGATCGACTATTTCTTCGACAATAGCGGAGGCGTCAACCAAGCGAAGAACTTCATCTACCTGTTCAGCGTGCGTATTTTTACTTCATTCCACGAGGTGGACATACTCATCGACCGGCAATGCAGATGTGGATCTCCGACGGTGTGGTCGTCTGGCGTTGCTACGCCATCTGGAACCATGACAAGCGTGTCATCACGATCCCGGTGCTTCTACTCTGCATGGCCATCGGTGAGTAGCAGCAGCTTCATCACGCACTTCCTGGGCTGAGCATGTATACACGACTCCAGCAAGCGGGCTGATCGGCGAATCCCAGTTTTTGGTTCCTGTTCCAAGCATTGCAAATGCCGGGAACTGGGGCACCGCGTTATACGCCCTCTCGCTAACTCTGAACGCGGGAACAACACTTCTGACTGCAGGTCGGCTCTGGTGAGAAGTCTTGACTTCTCACCACCTCCCTTTTTCCGAATGCTAACGCGAACGACCGAGCAGGTATTTGACATCGCTATCGGCTATCCGGAGTGATAAAATGAAGCGGTACCGAATAATCATCCTCGCCACCATCGACTCTGCTGTTGCGATGGCCGTGGCGCGGATCATCGAGTTCGTGCTCTTCCTGATTTCGCCAGACGGCCCTGTCGGGAACAATGCCTTCTACACCGTCACAGACCTGATGCCGCAGATCTGTGTAAGCGTCTCATCTTCGCCATTCCGCTGCTTGTTATTGATGCTGTGCTCACGCTGCAGGGCATCGTCCCGACGGCCATCGTTGTGGTCGTCTACTCGCGGCGGGGAGTCATCGACACGTACCATGAGTCTATTGCGGGCTCACACGCGGCTGGGCGCCGCATGGCCACGACGGACACAGACGATCTGGAACATTCCATCGGAGGGCTCACAACGGACGACCAGGGTCTTAACTATGGGCTCACCATGGCGCAGACTGAACCTGAGGACTTCAAGTCGGCGCATCTGCGTACCGGCACTGCTTCAGTGACAGATACGAAGCAGGGCTAAATGGGGTCAACCAGTGCATACTTGCGGGAGGGTGGGGGACTACTTCTCTTGCTTCAATCTTGTAATATTAAGCTTGATGAGCTCATGCCCGCGCTACTGGTATGTTAAGGGCACTAAAGAGGACACACCACTTCTAAGGCTAGATGCGTAAGAGTTGACCAACTTGCTGAACGGTAGAAAGAAGTAATGCGTACATTTCCATGCATTCGTATCGGGAAAGATGATTGACACCATTGTATTCCATTCAAGGTGTAGAGTAGTATACAGTGTGATAGATGATCCGTAAAGTAATGAGCTATGAGCTACAACGTATGAGTGGAGGTTTCATTCCGAACGTGACTTAAGCAAAGCGAACTATACATCCCCGAGGCGGGCCAAGCCCCCAAAGCGCAGTGACATACATATTCTAAGGTCCACTGGTCTAAACAGTAGCCGCGACAGGCGTAGGCTCAGGCGAATGAACGCTCGCATCCGGCGGGTGGTTGTCCGGAATATCCAGGTCCTTTCCATCTTCGCTCACCCGCACGTTCACAACGTCACCGTCGCTAGTGCATCCGGCATGAGCAAGTAATCAATCATCCGCGGCAACATGAACACACGTACCGGATGGTCCCATTCAGCATCTTCTGCGCAAGCGGGAAGAGGACCTTCGTGCGCACGACGCGCGCGATCGCCCGCGCGCCGTACACATTCGAGTAGCCATGCTCCGCCAACCACTGCCGCGCGCCCTCGTTGACGTCGATCGAGATGCGGCGCGGCTTCAGCCGCTCCGCGACGTCGTTCAGGCGCAGCGTGACGACCTGTAGAATCGATTCCTTCGAGAGCTTGTTGAAGACCAGCATGGAGTCGAGGCGGTTGAGAAGCTCGGGCGCGAAGAACTCGGTCACGCGCTCGAGGACTTCGTTGCGCGCTTCGGGCGTGACGATGCCATTCTCATCGGTTGCGCTGATGTGCGCCAGAATGTCGCTACCTGAAATTTACCATGAGGACAAAAATGAAAATGTGAGGCTGTTTATAGGCGTACCGAGGTTGCTAGTCAGGCAGATGATGGTGTTCTGTGAGATTGCAAACGTTAGAAAAATAGCGACCTGTCATTGAATCAGCACCACATACCTTGAAGTCCACCTTCCGGCCCTGACTGTCAGTGATGTTTCCTTCATCCAGTATCTGCAGCAAGATCATCGACACGTCCTTATGCGCCTTCTCCAGCTCGTCCAGCAGAATGACGGCTGCAACCAAATGTCAACGTCGGTATATACGCAACTGTCTTGGTGACGAACCGTAAGGCTTTCGGCGAACGGCTTCTGTCAGTTGACCTGCATGCAAGATTACGTGAGTCTTGGATGGAGGAAGACATGGAAGATACTAACCGCCTTCCTCGAATCCAACGTATCCAGGAGCCGCGCCTATCAGACGAGATATTGTATGCCTGTCGTGATACTGACGGAAGGTGCGAGGCGTAAGCATGGAGTGACAGACAAAGCCACTCTTCAGAGCCATACCTCTGACATGTTGATATTGATCAGCCCCCTTTGCTCATCGTTGAACAGGAACTGGGCGAGGGCTTTGCACAGTTCAGTCTACAGACGCGTAAGCTTAGATTACATCCGGAGAGCCGCCTCGCGCACCTTGCCAACACCAGTAGGTCCCAGGAACAAGAATGATGCCACAGGACGATTGGGTGCCTGCAGGCCCGCACGCGATATCCGGACCGCGTCACTGACGGCCTGCACGACGTGGTCCTGCCCGACCACGCGCTTCTTCAGCACGTCTTCCATCTACACGGTGACACGCCCGAGGTCAACAACAGCAGTATCTGAGAGAGATACTATGCACTCACATGAACGAGCTTATCCCGCTCGCCCTTGAGCAGGTTCTGCACAGGGATGCCCGTCGCCTTGGCCACGACGCGCGCAATGTCGTTCGACGTAACGCGGTCATGCAGCATCGGCAGCGGCGCCTCCGCATTCTCATCTTCGCGCTCGCCCTCGACGGGCAGCTGTTTCTCGAGCTCAGGGATGGTCGAGAAGCGCAGACGCGACGCGAGCTCGTACTGCCCCTGGCGCTGCGCGACGTCGAGATCGTGCTTGGACTGCTCGAGCTTCTCCTTGATGTCCTTGATACGCTGCAGGCGCGCGCGCTCTGCCGCAGTCCGTCAGCCGCGCGTCCGCACTTCCAAAGGGATACGGATACCCACCAGCTTGCCATATCGCCGTGAGCGCGGTCGCCTCCTCGCGCTTGTGCTTGAGGTCGTCCTCGAGCTTCTTCCGGCGCTCCTGGCTGAAGACGTCGGACTCGTTCTTGAGGCTCTCGAGCTCGATCTGGATCGTGACGACGTCGCGGTCGAGCTGCTCGAGCTCGTCCGGCTTGGACTCCTGCGCGAGGCGCAGCGAGGACGCGGCCTCGTCCACGAGGTCGATGGCCTTGTCGGGGAGGAACCTGTCGGAGACATACCGTGCGGAATATACAGCAGCTATGGGATACAGATACAGTCAGGAATAGACATGGTACGTGCGCGGCAGATCGCACCTGTCACAAGTGCGCCGTCGGAGATCTCGACACCGTGGTGGACCTCGTACCGAGACTTTAGGCCGCGCAGGATGGAAATTGTGGTGTCGACTGAGGGCTCATCGATCTGAATGGGCTGGAAGCGACGCTCGAGGGCCGCGTCCTTGCCAATAGTCTTCCTATACTCCTCGGCTAGAGGATAGGTCTGTCAGACAGGGGAAGGCGGGGAAGCACGGATACTTACGCGTCGTAGCGCCGACGAGCTGCATACCTCGAGCGAGCGCGGGTTTGATCATCTGCCCTGCGTCGATGCTGCCTTCCGCTTTGCCCAGATTGAACAGAGTATCTGAAATATGCCCGTGAGATTACGAAGCCCCGGCTCTACATGCGAGGACCACGTACGGACTTCATCAATGAAACAGATGACATTGCCCGCCTGAAGAAGCCATTAGCCACTGCGCGGATGAATTTGAAAACAACATGCCTCGTCCTCGATATCCCGAATTAATGCCTTGAATTTCTCTTCGAACTGACCGCGTATTCCCGAACCTGCCATGATGGCAGAGAGGTCGATGGACAAGACTCTCTTATTTTGTAAAGACTGCGTTCACCAGTGAATAAGCGCTGTCAATATTGCCCCTGACGGCTCACCTCCGGCACCTCCTTTGCAACAATTCGACTGGCCAAGCCCTCGAGGATCGCGGTCTTACCCACACCCGGAGGGCCAATAAGCTAGCAGCGTCGCGTTAGCTCCTATGATTCACTAACAAGCATGGTACTTACGACTGGATTGGACTTTGTCCGACGTGACAGAACTGTAAATTTCATAAGTAACCTATTCATGCATTGCATGACGCGACATACTTTGTATCGTGCGGCGAATTTCTGACAAGAGGAGACATGTCAGAATAGTGAATCCTATGACGCGCCGCTGCACACACCTTCGTCTCTGCCAATGGTTGGATCAAGCTTCCCCGACCTTGCCATCTCAGTCAGATCGGTACTCTATTCACAAGGCTCGTCAATTTAATGATATTCGACCGAGAAGAAATAAGGACGCACATATTCCTTCAACGCCTCCCCTTTCTGGTGCTCCGGCGGCATCTGGAAGCCAGGGAAGCCTCCTTTTCCTCCCGCTCCGTTCGGTGGGGGTGAAGCATACCCTCGCGTTGGCGCACCGTGCAAAACCGAGGCTGCAAATGCGCCCTGTACGTTTCGGAGTAGGCCGCGCTCGGGCGGAAACGTAGGGGTGTCCGTGTGATGACATGCCTGGGGATCGTTCGGGGTGGCAGACCGCGAAGCATTCCTACACAAAACGATGAAGAGGCGAATTAATAGACAAGGCTTAAAGCCAAGCTAGAGAATATATAGTGAGGTGACGGTAGCTAGGAAGAGCTGGATGCAATATTCAAGAATAGGGAGGAACCTTCCGGACCATTATGTATTCGGCCCGCCGCGAAATTAGGCCGCGCTGCCGCGACGTCATTGCGCTTTGCCGCTCTCGGTGGTCAGTTGCGACATTAACGTTCAGCTAGCAAGTTTCAAGGCGGCTACGTTGTAGGAAAGTCGCAGATCGTAGACGGCCACATTGTAGTCCAGTCGAAAGGCTTCAGTCTGTCAAATCTGTGACGTGAATACCTTGTTTTTGTCTACGGTTCTCTGCCATCTAGATCGGAGTCACAAGGTTTGCGATGCATCTCTCCACCTCGATAAAGCACTGGCCAACTCTTGCGGCATTTCTACTCGCAACAATCATGCCCACCCTCTCCGTTCCCCTGAACCAGCGCGCAGAGCACCAGCGCGTCTTCGAGCGGCCGACCGCGCGCGGACCCGCACCGCTCCCCGTCCCGAATCCCACGCGCTCGTTCTGGATCGATTCAGCTCCGGACGCCAATCCGCTCGCGAAGGCGGGCAGCACCGGTGCGCTCACCGAAGATGCGGACATCTGCATCATCGGCTCAGGCATCACTGGCGTGTCTGCGGCATATCATCTTGCAAAGGCAGTCGAGGCGGACCCGTCGCTCGGCCCTCTGAAAGTTGTCATTCTGGAGGCGCGGGACTTCTGTAAGTACATGTGCGCACTACCGAGGTATAATATTCTTAATTGCCTCGCGATAAGGTTCTGGCGCGACTGGTACGTCCTAGCGCTTGTTAATGAGCTAGACTTAGAAAGTCATCAGGCAGAAACGGCGGCCATCTCGCGCCCAATCCGTTCTTTGACTTCGAGGATAGCGCGGCTTCGTTCGGCCTCGAGGAATCCAAGAAAGGTGTCGCCATCGAACAGCACACCGTAGATGAGATATTGAGGATCGTGCTGTCCGAAGGCCTTGAAGATGTCGTGGATCTGGTCTTGGGCGGGCGTACGAATCTCTTTTTTACTGAGCAAGAGCGCGAGAGTGCATTGGCTGCATTCAATGTGACGAAGGGTGCCGGTCTCGACCTCTCTGATGTGGAATGGCTTAGTAAAGAGGACGTTGAGAAGGTGAGTACCCCCTACACGTCATTTCCAAGTGGATTAACGTATTTCGCCATTGTCAGAGATATGGCGCCTCTTATCCTGCCGTCCGTCACAATGCAGGTAATATCTGGCCTCTCAAACTGGTCACCCAACTTTTCAACCTGGCCAAGGAGACATCAGAGTTCTCCCTGCACCTGCATACGAATACGCCAGCGACTGCAGTCTCATCGCTCGAGCCGGGCGCATCCCGTCGCTGGTCCGTAAATACCCCTCGTGGCGGCGTATCGTGCTCCTACGTCCTGCACGCCTCGAACGGCTACGCGTCGCATCTCCTCCCTCACCTCACGGGTCCAGAGGGTATTGTCCCCGTCCGTGGCCAGATCATCGCTGTCCGCGCGGATGCAGACGCCGAGGCAATCACAACTTCCGGCTGGACTGGCAACGACCACCTGGAGTACTGGTTCCCGCGACCCCTGAAAGCCGATGAGCAGGAGAAGAACCCGCTCGTCATCCTCGGCGGAGGTAGGGAGGTGGCGCAGCGACCGTTCGAGGTCGACCAGGCGGACGACTCGGAGCTCAACGAAGACGTCGGGCGCGTGCTGCGCGACTTCCTCCCGGGCGTGTTCCCTGGGAAGTTCGAAGTCGGGAAAGAGCCGGAGATGGAATGGGTACGAGTATCCAACACCTATACACTGCTGCTCTGACACCTTTCTCAGACCGGCATCATGGGCTTCACCAAGATCGGCGATCCCTTTGTGAGCCTCAGTGTGTCGTTGAGCCACAGGATTGGCGGACTGACGCACGGACGCGCAGGTCGGACCTGTACTAAATCCAGACAACCCCACGGATAATGCCTACCAGGGCCAGTTTATCTCAGCAGGCTATTCAGGCCACGGCATGCCCCGCGCATTCGCATGGTGCGTTTGTTCATCTATCGAGACGTACCTATCTCACCATGCATTCAAATAGCGCGGAGGCTGTGGCGGGGATGATAACCGCTGAGTTGGGGCACAAAGCATGGACCCCGCCGGCCTGGCTCCCCGTGCATTATCTGACCACGAACCGAACGCAGGGCGGCGTCGCCCGAGCGTGACCCTTGAATCTTGATGGAGATTGACTTCGTCTCAATGGGCAGATCCCTCGGTTTCGGGCCTGGTCGGACGTAACGGGTATATCGACATCCACATATGGTGCAGAGAGAGGTGTAAATCAGATGCTGCTTTGTTTATTTGTTTGCGGGTCGGCGAAGTGAAGTAGGATAGAAGGTGGTGATGCATTTATCGAGGATCTGGCGTCGCTCGAGGCGCTTCCTGCGTAGTTAGAAGGCACCGCGGCCCCGGTAAGCAGGTGCGATAATGTTCGTGGGCGTCGATTTGGAGGGTGCAGTCTGTATGTTCGTCGAGGTATGTCCAGCACGACCGACAGCGGGGTTATATGAACGCTCGCGCCCCCTGTTGGATAAGCGCCTAAACCTCTCCTTGTTCGCATCATGAGCGCGCGGAATGCAGAATCCAACGGCGCCGCACAGAACGCGGGGCTCTCTTCCACCGCACAACCCTGGGGCCGAGGTAAATTGCGTCTACTATAGAAGCACCGAGACGCTCATTGACTGACGCCAATTTAAATAAAGTGCTCATTTGCGGTGGCACGGACTGGTGCGCTCGTTCATCTCGAACCTCGCGCGACGCGTCGCGATCGAGGCTCACGGACACCAGCTGACTCGCATCACAGGCCGAAGCTGGGAAAGAAGGGCAGCGGCGCAGCCAAGGCAGAGGGCGAAATTCCCGAGTGCGTGTTCAACTTTCTTCCTCCCCGCAGCGACATACCAAGCGTTTCTCCGCAGACACCCCGACCTCCTCGAGCCGCACATCCTGCGCTCGCTGAGCAACGTCCAGGCCGTCTCCATCCACACGTCCTGCGCAGGATGCCACTGCATCGTGCTCGACACAGACGGCACAGCATGGCTGCTCGGGCGCAACCAGGCGGCCGCGCTGGGCTCGTCGGCGCCCGAGCTCATCTCGGAGAACGCGCCGCGGCGGGTGACGGCCACTGACCTCGGCGCGGAGGCGGGAACGAAGTTCGTGCACGCCGCGGTCGGCAGAAGCCACTCCATTCTCGTGGGCAGCAACGGGCGCGTGTGGACGGCGGGCGCTAATAACCTTGGACAGGTGCGTGCATCGTCTTTGGAATGCAGGCTCGGTGAACAGTGTTGTCTGGGAAGTGCGCGCATTCCGTGTGCCCGGAGGTGTCGAGCTTCAGGCTTGTGACTGGGCCGTTCCAGCCCGGGACGTCGGAGCAGGAGCATGTTGTCAAGGCCGCAGCAGGGATCACGTTTTCGCTGTTCTTGACAGACACGGGAAAAGGTGAGCGGATGCACTGTTCTTATGTCCTGACGAGCGCCCATCCATGCATCGGCAAGTCTACTCGAGCGGAAGCGGCGAACATGGCCAATTGGGGAATGGACGGACTGGCGAGCACATTGCCACGGGAAACAAAACCGCATTTGACATCGAGTCCGAACCCAGTTGCGTCGCATCCATATCCATCAAAGTGCCTCGGATCTCATCCTCTGACCCTGACAGTCCTCGTCAAAGGCCTCCAAGATAAGAAGATCACGCAGATCTCCTGTGGCCAACAACATAGCATTGCCCTCGACGATCAAGGGCAAGTCCACTACTAATCTATGATTTCATTCCAGCAACTGACATACCATCATCGCCACGAATAGCATCGTCTATGTATGGGGGTACAACGGGTACTGTCGTCTGGGCCTCGGAAACCAGCAGGACGTCCTCACGCCGAAGGTCGTGCCTCAGGTACTGAACTTCTTTCTACCCATCCCGGACAAATCACACTAATCTGGTCTGGTCGCAGTTCGCCGGGCCACAAGAGATGCTCATGGGCGCAATGATCGCCGCCGGGCCCTCAAACTCGGTCGTGGTTGATAAGCAGGGCATGTATTGGATGGCTGGGAAGGTGCGTATTTGCCAATCTAGTGTATTCCACCCTCGCTTATCGCGAGTTTCGCAGTGGAAAAATACTGGCGATGGTCTGTGCTATTTGATGTATCCTCTCCATGCAGCTAGGACTCACTAATCTTCAGGATCCGGCGGCCAGCCCTATTCGAACTTCCGCTATATGCAGGACATCATGTTAGTCGCGCGCTTTCCCTATTTCAGGATTCGAGCTGAAGCGCACCTTAGGGCTTGCAAGATGAAGTTCATCGCCTGCGGCGGCGTGACGCACTGGGCTCTGGCCCCCGACGAGGAAGATGGCGGCGTCATGACCATCTGCTGGGGACAGAACGCCGCGAACGGTGCGCCCTCCTCAGTGTCGTCATTCGACCATCTAACGGCGCGTGCGGGACAGGCGAACTCGGTCTCGGGCCCGACGAAGTGAAAAGCTCCACGAAACCCATGCGGAACGTGCCGCTTATTGGGATCGACGTCTTCGCGTGCGTCTTACTCGTCTGTCCCCGTGTCAGTGTGCCCTGCTCATCGACGACGACAGCGTCGCGCCCGGGCAGAACACAACATTCTTCCTCGTGCACCCGAACGAGAAGTACTCCGACCTGCCGCGGCATCCCGCTGAGCTCGATGCGCCCGACATGTGCGTGGTCTGCAACGCCGAGCGGGGCGAGGACGATTTGCCGCTCGAGTGCGAGAAGGTGCGTCTTCGTCCTTGCGTCTAAGTGGCGCACTGACGCCCGCGCAGTGCGACAAGCCGTACCACCTCGGCTGCCTGAGCCCGCCGCTGACCGCCGTGCCCGACGGCGAGTGGTTCTGCCCCGAGTGCACGCGCAACCCCGGTGCGCCCGTGGGCCACGATAAACCGGCGCCGCTGCCGGCTGTGGTGCAGCCGAAGCCGAGGGCGCGCGGACGGAAGCGCGAGGAGGAAGAAGTGGAGGACGACGATGAGGACGAGCAGACGAGCCGAAAACGCAAGGCGCCCGCGAAGAAGGCTGCTGGTGGGTCCTTGTTTGTTTTCCCGCATTGGCTGCCCGTGTTGATCGTTTGCGTTTCCTTCCGCAGCCTCCAAGCGCAAGAAGTAGCTCTGCTGTCCATCGACAGGACCGTACATAGTGTACATCGGCGGACAGCCTAGCTATGTGCTTTCTTGACATACATGTTTTCTCTTTTTTGTTTTGTTTTAATGGCCCTTCCTCTTCGATGTCATAATACTCTTTTCGCCCGAACAGTTCTCATTCCCGATTATGTTCATATGAATTATTCCCATTGGTTTATAATGTATCTTGGTATCACATATGGAATGATGACATCCCACCCCTCCCTCGCATGCCCCCCAAAGCGCATGGTGTGTCCGGTATGCCAGTGCACATATATACAAACCATACTGCCCTACTCCAGTGCATGCATCGCACTGTGGTCGTACAGATATCCCCTCATCACCCGCTCAGCCGTAAATTTTGAGCATCACCCAGACGACCAAGAAGCTGAGCCCCAGGATCGCGAGGATGATCCCGCCCGCGAAGAGCAGCACCTCCTTCGGCGGCGCGTCGCTGTTCGCGTGCGCCGCGCGCGGAGCGGGCGGCTTCTCCGCCTCGCGCGCCGCGTCGAGCTCCATCGCGCCCTTGGCGATGCGCGCGCGCGCGTCGGCGGGGTCGAGCATCTGCTGCGCGCCGCCGCCGACCTTGCTCGACATGATGCGCACGAAGGACGGGTAGTTGTGTTCTGCCCACTGCTCGATCTGCGGGGGTGTCAGTGCGGCGCGGCGGGGGCGCGCGGGAGACGCACCTTGCAGCAGGCGACGGATATGCGGAGGAAGTTGGGGTCGGCGGGCGAGGCTTTGGCGTGGATCTCGCGCGCGTAGTCGCGGAACATGTACGCGACCTCGCGGGGATTTGTCGAGCGCATGATGAGCTGTGCGCCGCGCGGTCAGCAGCGGCTGGTGCATGGGCGAGGGAGCACTGACCTTCGCGGCTTCCGCCTTGCGGATCTTGATGTTCCGCTGAAACATGGCAGGATTCATGAAGCACAGGTTGAGCGTCGCCATCGCCATCGAGGCGGGGATCGCGCAGAAGTTGAAGACCGTCTGGTTGCGCACGAGACGGAGGTAGTCGAGCGAGTCCGTCGCGTGGCGGAGCGCGTCGAGGACCATCCCGCTCTGCACCCATGCGGCGCGCTCCTCGTTGCCGGGCTTATAGAGGTCCTCGACATCCTTGAGCTCGACACCACGGCCGTACTCGGCACGTGCCCAGATTTCGCGCGGCCAGAAGAAGCGCTTGTCCTCGACGTCCTCGCGGAAGTCGCGGATGATGTTCGTCTTCTGCAGCAGCAGCCCCATCGAGTTGGAGAGCTCGAGCTGCGTCGCGAAGAGCTCGGACTCCTTGCCGGACGCGGCCCAGATCCGTGAGAGACCCTCGCCGACGAGCCCCGCGACGAAGTGGCAGTAGAGGTCATATTCGGCAACGGTGGACAGGTAGATGGAGCCCGTTGTCGCGGCGCGGTGCGCATAGTCGGCCATGCCGACCTCCATTTTGCGGCAGACGTCGATGATGACGTCGCGGTAACTGCCAGCGGGCGTCAGTCTGGTTTCCGAGATGGAGGGACAGAGGGCATACCCAGGATCGAGGCGGTTGACCTCTTCGACGACCTGATCGTACTCGACGAGCACGACGCGGTCTTTTTCATTCGGCCCGTTGCCGTCGAACGTCCAGCCGGGCTGGACGGTCGTTTCGTGGAAGTTGCGCAACAGCTTTTGCTTCTGCTCGTCCGGTATTGACATGTCGTCCTCAATCGTGTCCAGACCCCTCAGCACGACGTAGAACAGGCAAATCTACCGTGCGTTGGTTAGTACATTGCTGTCGCTCCACCAGGCATGTGTGACGCACCACGCGCGCAAGATCCCCCTCGAGCTCCTTGATGACGGCGGCAAAGCTCCTGCTCGTGAGGTCGAGCAGGTCCCAGCAGCGGCGCATCGATGCACGGTCCCATCCTGATGTCTCGTGCTCGCGCTGGGAGGTGATGTCGCGCTTGGGCTCGTGGTAGAGGTAGAACTGGACGAGGGTGCGGAACTCGTTGGGATGGGTGAGGAGCAGCTGGAACATGGAAAGGGCACCCATTGTGATAGAATAGAATAGGATATGGACTGTGACGGTAGAAGGTAAGGACAGGGAGGGAGGGAGGGAGTGTTATAAGCCCTGGGCTGTTACAACCAGTCGTACCACTTTTATAACAGATCGCGCGGGCGCAGGTCGCGTCTGTTGTGGGAAAACACGATACAAACCTTTTCTTACGTTACTACCCCGCTTTGTTACCTTCTTCACTCTTAAACTCCTTATTCTCGTACCATGGACACAAGTGCATCGAACCCCCCGCAGCGTATCATCACCCAGTCGACGAAAAAATTGTCCACGCGCGCCGCACAAGCGACCCTGGAAAACTTCCTTGAAGAATTTCAACAGCGCAGCTCGCCGCTCAAGGGCGGCGACAATGCAGTGACTGTGCAGCTGCAGAAACTCAACAAGGCCCTGCAGGAGGAGAGGGAGCGGAAACGGAAGGCTGAGGGACGGTAGTCTTCCCCCCACGCCTGCAGACCAATTCGAGACGGTAAGCCGATGGCTTCTTGCTTATTTTCTTTCTGCTTGTTCATGAAGCTCACGTAGGATTGTCGACACTACATGCTTCGTCCATAATGCGGCATTTCATGTAGTCGCCTCGATACCCAGTGTTGGATGCACCCACACAGGCGCGCGCCTCGCTCGGGGTACGACGTCAACCATCGCTCCATATCACGTTGTATCGCCGAATGACATCGGTGCTGTAGGCCCGTTTAGAGTGATACCACGTACGCCATACGGCTTTGCAGGAACTGGTAATATGACCCCACTGTTTATTTCCTTATGGATCAGTAGCCTATCTCCCTCGGGAAAACCCCGCACGTCTACTGTACACCGCATCCCCCGCGGTCGATGTCATCGATGCGTTCATCGCTGACGCAACGACCTGCCGCACCATCGCGAGGCAAGTTCACTCCTCATCCGAGAATCTGACCGACAAGACCAGTGATACCGCTTGTTCTGACCGCGGCTTGATGGAGCACTTGAACGGTTTCGGATGGCTACAGATGTTTGGTCAACATAGCTCCCAGTTTGGCATATCAGGGAGATGGGTACCTGATCGATCCATCCGTGTATTCGACTCGACGGTCACGCCGTTCTCGACGGGTTTCGAGATGTCGAAGGCTGCCACTGCCAGGATTATGGCGCATGCTGAAAATACGGACAGGTCCGCGAGGAACATGCCTGCCCGCTCAATAGCGCTAAGTATATCCTAGGTGCATGAATTGTTTAAATTTACCTGGGCAGACGCTACAGAATCTTTATGGGCATCCAGCATCGGGCGATGAATGAAGAATTGACTCACCGTCGGCCGAACCCAAAACTGAAACCATGAGGATCGAGCTCTGCTTCCTTGCCTTCAGATGCGATGAAGCGGTCTGGGATAAATTCCAATGGGTCGTGATAGACTTCTTCATCGTGCAAGAATTTCCTGAAATTATGAGCGTCAATCCTACAGGCAGCAAATACTGTAATGTCTTGGCTCTGAGCTTGAAAGCATCGCACCTGAGCAAAAAAAGATGAAATTTACCAACGAAGTATCAAGCTCACCGTGGACAGGACTTCGTCGGAATCCAGTTCCGTGGCGCTTACCGGTCATCTTCCGACAAGAGTTTGTAGCATCTCGTGGACCGATGATTGTCCATGAGTGGGGAACATCATGCGTGCATCGATAATCCGCGCCTGCGCACCGCATGCCTCCACACATGAGCAATAACAGCACTCAGCATCCTTCGTATTACAACGCCTTGTTAGCTTTCGTGATAATTTGTGAATGCTGGAGTCTATGTGCGAAGACACCATCGCGCACCTAGATGTAGGTCATCGAGGTGAGACTGTTCCAGACCGACAAGATACAAACTGGACCTCGCCGATCCTGAGGCACTGGCCCGGTCAAGAGCGTCTACAAAAACGTCCACTACGCGGTCTTCGAAAGACTTGACTTCAGTTTGCAGGTCGGAGCTTGTGGTTGAGTGACTTGGAACAAGTGAGGATATTGATATAAATGTCACAGTACCTTTCCAAGGCGCTGATCATTGCAGAGGATTCAAGCCGCAGGCCATCGCATCTGTTACGAGCGCGCGGGGTCTCCGCTTGAGGCAATTGTCCCAGTCAGCTAGACCATTGGGCACTGCTCGCTTTTAAATAAGCCAAGGTCGCAGAGACCTGGATGAGGGTTCGGAGGCTTTGGATGAGCAAAAATTACGCCGGTCGCGGCTCGTCCAAGTCTGCCCACAACTGCATTTGCAACTATGAGAGCCCTATTTCGCCCGCAGAAAAGAATCAGCTCATACTTACGTTTCACGAAAAGAGAGAGAGAGAGAAAGGTAACTATGCCCGAGGCGGGGGCCACGATTTGGCAGACGGGTTTCTCTTCGCAGAAATGTTGACAAGGGCGAGCACAGGACAGCAACGTGTGAAGACCTCGATCGCACCTGTGCTGAAGGAAGTCCATATTTAATTAGTACGCCCTTGACCCGCGCTTTCCTGTGAGAACTGCTCGAGGTTGCGATCACCTTCGGTCGAACGCTGAGTTGGCTGATCGGCAAGCTGTCAACCAGGAAATCACCACGCACTCGGATGAAGGCGGTTGGGAGATCTGCGCTGGAAGAAGAGGTAGAGGCTTACAGTTTGACAGAGTATGTAGGAGCGCCCCTCAGCGATCGTAGAATGCAGGGAGATAACACGTTCGTCGATTCGGCACGCGAAGGTGAATCGAGCTACTGAGCGGACATGACGGACATGGTCACTGGTGAGCCACGGATATTGAGGAGGGGAGTGACTGCACCGCGCGTTGACCCCCGATTTCCTGGCAGGACATTTGCCGAAAACGGCCGGTTTCCGACAAATGTCCGCCCAGGACACTTGGTGGAACATCTGCCCGACAATCTCCTGACCCGCGCGATTTCCCGCCAATATCAGGTAAATGTCATGTTGTAGTGTCCATGGGTGGCAGCACCCAGCCGCGGCACGCACTGCATTATTGCTCGCTCGATTAATTAGAAATAAATATGATTTATTGGGAATGATACAGTAGCTCGCGTTTGGCACAGATTAAGTACACGAGGCTCGCAAACGAGTCCAGATTCTGAGCGAGAAAGGCAAGCGAAGCTCCAAAAGGAGCAGTAGTTACGAGGAAGTAGACGTGAGTACGATGTATGTCAAAGACGAATTAATCAATGCATATCGCGCGGCGGGATTGGCCAGTGAAGCTGACAGCGACGAGAGGGATCAAGAAGGATTTCGATCGAGTGGGGGAGGGCGGCGGCGGCGGTGGATAGGGATGTTCAATACAGCGGCCTCACATCTTGACCGGTGCCCCCAAAGAGCGAACATTCAGTGCATTGCAAAGACCATACGAACGACGACCTACCTGCTCCAAAGCATCATGTCGAGCCCTCCCGCATCTCCCAGAATCCCCAATGCTAAACGCCCTCGGCTCTCCAAACAGGGCGTCCAGAACAATCGCTTCAACGATCCGTTCGGCCCGCAGCGTCCTACTCAAGCGGGTACCAATGAGACGATGCAGAGCGAGAAGGATGGTGAGCATCCCATTCCGAATACAATGTATGAGATATGTTACTTACAAGTCTGCACGTCGGGTCAAGGTTCACACGCTCAGATCCAGAATCCCAGCAAGACACGCGCCGCGGCACCGCTGCCGCCTGCCCGGAGTTCAGTGAAGGGGATAATCGACAAGCTGGCCGCAGTTGAGGCGCGGATTAAGGAGCTTGAGACAGGTGTTCAGGCGCAGTTCAAGGCGCTGCACGCTGATCTGAAGACTGACGACGAGATCATTGAGGGGGATGTGAAGGTGTTGCAGGACGATGTCGCTGAGACGACCCGTCACAACAAGCAGCTTCAGTTGATGGTTGAGGCGTTGCAGCTGGAGGTGGAGGAGCTGAGGGAGCAGAGCGGAGGTGGCAGCAACGGCGCAGGCGGCAGAGGCATAGCTACAGCAGGTGCAGGCGAGGGCAGCGACGATGGGGAGGAGGACAAAAGGGATAATGCATTAGCAGTAAGTTGTACAAGTAGTCATGAACAAGACTTACCTTTAACCCATCTCTCAGGCTACTACGCGGTGGAGCTTGCTCGGCTTGATGAAGCTTACGACGAGCAAGGTGATGCCGGACCCCGTTATCGAGGAGGGGGTCCCTATTTTCTGGGTGGGGGAGGGTAAGTACCGCGTTCTTCGCCCGCAGTGGGAGATGGACTGGGAGGAAAATGAGGCCATATGGGTCTCGGAAGTCGCCCAGAAGATTCAATCCCATGGCGCAAGTTGGGATTTGACAGCGAAGCAAGAGGAACTTCTCAAGATCCCCCTGGCTGTGATCCGGAAGGCAATCAAGGCGACCTTCGAGACTTGGAGCGACAAGTACAAGAAGGCGGCGGAATCCGAGGCTAAGCAACTTGCCGACCGTCAGTTCCATCGTCGCCATGCAAGGAAAGCGGCTGTGCGTATTCCCCACTGTACGAAGTGATGTTTTGCTTAGCTTGTTGTTCATTAGAAATGTGGTCGGCGTGTGAAATATCGTTCTACCGTCCCTGAGCTCATGAAATCTGAGTATGACTTCGCATTCACGATCCCGTATATATCGACCGATGATTCGGGACCGGAGACTGACCTGGCCACCACGGCGCCAACGGCGCCAGCTATTGATCCTGCCACAGAGGAGGATGCCCCAGCCGCCCCGGTTAAAAGGGTCATGATCGTGAAACGGAAGAAGCCCTCTCAGGGGCCAAAGACTGCTCGGCCGCCGACCTATCGTGTCGATGAGGTGAGTCTGACTTGTACGGGCGAACAGTGACTTACTAATGCACTGTAGCTTGAGGATCTACTTCCAGAGCTGGACATCAATATCGCCGCCGCCGAGTCCCGAGAACTGAATATACGTGGCCCACCACGGGAGAAAGGGCTCCCGAAGATTCGCAAGGCAAAGAAGGGCGCACCGCCGGAGATACGAATCCCACGCTCGATGATCAAACCTGAGTGGCTGCGCGAGCATCCGGAGTATGATAAACCAAGCTTGATGGCGCCGGAGACAGCGGATGCGGGTAGAAGCGGGAAGGTAGTTGACAAAGGGAAAGGACGACAGCAAGAGGAGGATGAGGATGATATAGAAGGACTGTATGCTTGATGGCTTGTGAGTATAATACGAACGTATATGTGTCATGTTGTGTCCATTAGATCGTCGTCGTCGTCGTCGTGAATAATATCGGGTTCCTGACTCATCTTATAAGCATGAAGTACGAACATTAGCATTACTGAGACTTCGTTAGGTAGAAGGCACGTACATGGTCAAGGGAGATAACGATCGACAACGGTACGTTGAGCGACGTTGTTATCTTCGCTAGGGCGAACTGACCTGAGAACCTGTCGAGCGCGACGATCTCAGGCGGAGCATATGTGTCCTGACACCATGTCGAGATTCCCAGGTCCACTGCACTATTCGAGAAAGTACTACAATCAGCAAGTACGTGAAAAGAACCAGTGAGATTTTACCGTATATCCCAAGGCATCTCTGGAATATCTGGCGATGATACAAAACGCTCCACGCAGGCCAGGGATACTGACTTGGCGGGGAGAGTTGAATCCTGCCGTTGATGTACAACATGCAAGATGTATTGGACGCGAACCGGGACGCGTCCGTCAATGAACGCGAATGATGTCCCTTTGCCGCGATGAGATGTTGCGGCACCCACACGTTTTCCACGCACAAATGCATGAGAGAAGGACCGGACATTGCATCCGAAAAAAGGCTCCGCATCTGTCCAATTGCCTGCGTCAGGGGCTAGCGTGAATTCGGGTTCCCATAGATCACTTAGGTAGCAGAAGACGGCATCATAGAGACCAAGCTCCTCGAGATTGACTCGTGAGCTCTGAGGAGGGAATTGAACGATGTCTCGAAATGAGAGTTAGGGATCGATTATTGGTATTAGTCAAAAAGGCACATACCATCAGTGCTGCCTGGTAGAGGCAGCAACATATCAAGAAGAGTGCCGCGTGCGCGCTCCTTCCCCCGGCCATCAATATAGTTTTGAAGCCGCTTGAGAATTACGAGGTCGTCTTCTGTCTTTGTCGGGAGCGACGTAAGGTTTTGAACCTGGTAAGCATGCGGGTAGCTCTCGCTGGTCAGGTTGTGCAGATAAATATGAAGTAGGTCACTCGCAAGGTCATGCACCAGTGTCCTCTTAACCCAGCTTCGCATAAGCGTGCCTTCGAGCTCGCCGCCGGTATGCCCATTTGTCAGGACCTTGACCAGCCGGCCATTGTGGCGTTCGGGGCCGAACAACCACCAAGCATATACCGATCCAATGCGAATAAGATGTAGTGGCCCATGAACGAGTAGGTGCTCATACGGTGTGAGATGGCAGTGCATGCGTGCCCATTCCTGACACGCCCGTGAATGGCACTCTCCCGCACGCTGGACCTCATGAGGCGTAATAGATCGGGACGTCCAGATCCGGATGGACGTACATAGCTCCAGCACGTTGTTGTAATGCTGACGGTAATTGCGGTCCATCGAAAATGTTCTGCTATTCTCGAAGTCCTCAGCGACTGCGTCTGCTTGTTCGCCCAGGTGTTCATGACGACGCCCGTCAAGAAGGTCTTCTGTCCGTGCTTGCGCCTGGCCAGCTTTTGTCGACATTCTTGGTTCCGGCGCATCTTCATCAGGGATCTCGCCGTTAACCTGCCATGCTACATAGAGAAGGACGGGCAGAACAGTCCCGATATTCCGCCATTGATCAGCTTTCGAGGCACCTGTGAGCTATAGAATTTTACGTTAGTGGTCAGAGATACTTGTTGAGCAAGACACGCACTGTTTTTGCGACTCGACCAATTGTTGAAGGCCACCAAATTGAAGAGAGAAGCTGTTCTAGCACCTCTTGCGGCTTGTCTTCTCGATTTCGAGGTAACAGTAGTCCGCCTTTGACGACAATGTCCTGGACAAAGTGCTTGATTTCAACTACGTAAGACAAGAATCACAATCAGCTATCTTATTACAGCGAGCGAGAACTTACCGAGGAAGATGGCATGCATGAAATCAATAGGAGAGTCTCTTGCAGGCATCCAACCAGGGATCGCATCTAGTACTGACCAGCGAACACCGCGCTTCTCAGCAATCTCATCCCTCATGTCTTGATCAGCATCGCGTGCACGAAAAGCGTACTTGAGGTAACGCCAGTCGTCTCGATACCGTAGTTCTGTAGATGATGTATCATGCAACTCCGAGATGAATGTGAGAAAATACTTGTCAACGTACTCTGTGGATTGAAGCAATCGGGACATGTGAGTGAGCTCAATGTCTGATAGCAGAGCGAGCACATGAATTTCTTGGAGGTATGACCTCGCAACCCAGCTATCTTACGACTCGCCGGGAGATCTGACGCGTTGATGTAAAGTGTGCCGTGAACGAGCTCTCGTTCTGGCCTGGAATGCACATGCATGTGGACACCTGAACCAGCACCGTTAGCGAGCGGAGTGAAGAGTATGAACGAGTGAGATAGCGTACCTTGATACATCTTGCGTATATCCCGAACGCAGGGTTTAGGACATAGTTCAGCTGCTCAAGAGATGGTTCAGTAGGCCCAGGAATGATGCATGCAAGAATCGTTTCCGTGGGATGGAAGCGTTTCGTTCGCGGGTTGTTGCAAATCGAGATATATACAGCACCTGTCGAATATTTCCGATTGCGCTTCATAGGCGAGAACCTGGATAGCAAATCAGTTAAAAAGTAAAGTTAGCGTGTATTCATAGTAGTTACCAGTCGATATTTATCATGAAGACCAGTCCGCAGGGCAGAGCAACAAACCGTTGGTTGATCTCGTGGACATCAACATCTTCAACACCCCACTGTCCACTTCTTCGACGCTCTAGGCCGGCACGAATCGCACGCCACCCCCATCCATCATAAATATCGTTCATGGGCATATGAGGATCTGCAAAGGCATCCATGCCATCTGCAGGTTCATGCAGAGGCGGCATTGGACCAGGCTCGTCGCCGGGCTCCCTCCAGTGCTGAAATTCCTCATACTTACCCGGCCGCAAGAGAAAGTGTTGGATCATAGGGATCAAAGGTGTCATAGGCAAGAGTTTAACAGGAGTCCGCTTGACGCGACTGTTGTTCAAGCGCTTCGAGGTGTACAGAGTCCCAGAGCAATCAGGTTGTATGCAGTCCGGAGACTCCAGATCATAGAGCTCCGAGGGATGGTGGCGAAACCAGCAGGTGTCGCACACAAAATGATAGACGATATATACGTCAGGGTCCAAGCCCAGGCGACGCTCGGCTGTTCGCAAGGTGCGTGCCATTGTCGGAAGGCCGTCTATCTCGGTGCCGGTTTGTCGTTGCAGAGAGCAAAGCATCTCGTATTGGGACTCTAGATAAAGCTGAACAGACTGGTGGGTGGCGCCATGGAAGACGGCCTGCAAGAATGCAATAATGTACACGTTGCGGAGCAGGGGCGACTCTGAGAATGCTGGCGGCAGTTCGTCATCGAGTGTGTCGTCGCCAACAGGGTCATCAGGGTTGTCGAGTTCGTCGAAAAGCTCCTCATGCGTGCGGAACAAGGGATCATTCTCGAGGTCTGCGGCCTCGAGCTCATCTTCATCATTGGTCTCTGATTCCTCGTCGGACTCCGGTGGAGGGGACGTCGGAGGAGACTCGGGGCGCTCGCTATCTTGTTCATCGTCCATAGAGTACGCAGGGGACACAGCACGCGGTGAGACGAGGACGAGGGGAGAGGTATCTTCGAAGATGTCAGCACCCCAGTCCAGCGAGAGATCAAAATCAACAGAAGCAGGGCTAAGAGCGCTGCCAGGAAGGCCATCATCAGGGAATCCGTTGCCAAGGACAAGGCTATCATTGAAGAAAAGCTCCTCGTCGTCAAAAGGTTCACAGCCATCGTCGAAAGGCTCGTCGAAGAGGGGAACGGCATCGAAGAAAGGCTCATCCTCGAAGAAAGGCTTGGCAAAGTGAGAGCCTTCATCCTTGAGTGTAATGTCGTCAATGTGAATGTTATTGGCCATGAGAGTGTGGTCAACAAAGAAAGGATCCTCGTCACCGATGAGGCCGATGAGAGTGTCGTCGTCAAAGATCGTGCCATCAGCGAAATGGATGTTGTGACTGGGTACAAACTTGCATGAGGGCCTTGGTAAGCGTGGAAGCGGGTCCCGTTCGCAATGATCAGCCGGCGATGCCGTGGGTTCATCAGTGGATATTTCTTCGCCCATGGGAGAAGCTATATCCCGTGTCAATATCATGATTGGGAGAGGCATAAGGAAGCATGATCAGTGATCACGCACCTGATGGATCCAGCATGCCATCAACAGGCGACTCATGTCGCGGCGGCTCGCACTGCCCAGAAGGACAGCAGCGAGGCTGAGAAAGACCTAGATTGTTGTTATCCCGAGCTGCGAGCGGCGCAGAAGCAACAAGCGGTGAGGACTTTTGAGCCAAGGCCAAGGATTTTCGGGCCAGCGCCCTTGATTTTTTCTCCAGATGGTCATAGATAGTATGCTTCACCTGTCTGCGCGGAGGATCATGGGAGCTGCAAGGCTTGCACGGACAGTATTGCCGGCCTGAGACTTTCTGTGCACCTGTCATAGACCCAGAGATTGCAATAATAGAGCTGTTGACGGAGAGGGAAGAGGAAAACAGCGCATATATACACTTACTGGCTGCGGGACACGATGAGGGGGAGAAGGGAGACGGGGCACAAAAAGGGAGGCGCGCCTGAGCGCGACTTAGTGAATTTCGCGACGCGTCAAGGTCAGGCGTCTCCAAGCTATCTACACGTGAACAATGTAACATTGACAGGACATTCGGGGGTCTCGAGCCCCCACGGGGCATTCGCTGGACATTTCAGGAAATTTGCTCTGTCCGGCAAATGTCCTGCCAGGAAATCGGGGGTCAACGCGCGGTGCTGGGGGACGCACGTGCGATGAGATAGTGACGTCGGGCCCGCCATGACTCTTTTGAGCCAGCATCCTCTCCTCCAGACCAAGTTAACCCTCGGCCTCAGCCCCTCGTCGCTGAATTCGCGTTTCTTCTCTCTAACTTATCCCATTAACTTCTATTTCTCCCCGTCTCTTTACTTTACAGGTTACTTCAGCTACTTCAGCCAAGTATCCTGCGTTATCTCTGCGTTGTCCACACATCTGTGGACCGACGCAGCTTTAGACTGTGCGATCTGACGGAGGGGTTTCTCAACTCCTTCAGGATCGCCTGGTCTCGGACCCCCTCGCATGACCTCGCTCCACGTCTATTATGCCCTCAAGCAATTCGATGGCTTCAAGCGCCAACTCGAGGGTTCTCGCGGCCAGTCCTCAGCCGCCACCGGAAGCAGCAGTAGCGGCGGACGCTCGTGGAATAGGCCCAGTGTCATGACCATGGCGGCCATGTCGGCGGACGTGAATGCACGCGATCGCTTTGGCCGCACTGTTCTCCATCTCGCGTGCTCCGCCACGGATCCGGCCTCCCTCGAGTATGCGCGACTCTTGCTCGCACATCCGGCCATCAATGTCAACCTTCTAGACGCGGAGAACCACTGGACTGCACTTCACAGAGCGCTATATCATGGAAATTTAGCCGCCGCGTACGTGTCTACATTTTTTTTTTCCTGCAATGAAGATTCACCGCATTACAGTAACCTCCTGCTGCAACGGATGGACACCGATACGACCCTGACGGACTATGAGGGTTATCGTGCATTCGATCTCTATAATACGACGGTCGAAGGCACGAAGCCGCCCCGAGAGAGCAGTACCGGTCGCACGGAACTCTATACCTGGGGTGCGAACAGGAATGCAGCGCTTGGCGTGGGCGACGCGGATGACAGGACTTATGCTGAGCACGTCCCGCTCAAGCGGTGGGACCGGTGCGTCAGTTCCAATAATATGGAGAGCCTGAACTTCCGCTTGCAGCCCGCCTCTGTGCGCTCTGTCTCAATGAGCAAGCTCCATACAGGTACGCTTTGTTGCAAGTGTCCGTCGCATGGGCGTTGACACTAGCGCAGTCGTGGTCACGGACGAACCCCGCGGCAACGTTCGCACATGTGGGTTTGCAAGTACCGGTCGGTAAGGCCCTGTTCTCCGCCCTGTATCATCTCCGGGTACTCAGGCCATCGTCCTTGCAGGCTCGGTCCAGTGAAGGGCCAGCACACGCAATTTGCCCTGCTGCCAATCCAGTCGCTCGATCAGACGATCGTCTCCGTCTCTACGGGTCAAGACCATACCCTCGCGCTGACGGATACTGGCGTCATCTATAGTTGGGGTCTGAACCGGTTTTCGCAGCTCGGATATACCGTCGAAGTAACCGTGGGTACCCGCGTCGACGACCCTATCCAGTCCACGCCGCGTGCCATCACTGGGCCGTTAAAGAAGGAGATCGTCCTCGGAGTCGCAGCATGTAAGACGGCGTCAGCGTGCTGGACCGAGATGTCTGTTTATACGTGGGGCAAGAACGGCGGCCAGCTGGGTAAGCCACGTGTAACGTTTCCTCGCATTCGTCCCTAATCATCTACTAGGATACGACAAGACCGCTCAGCCCATCCAAGCCGTGCCACGTCTTGTCACCCGAGTCAACAAGCCAGTGACCATGCTCTCCATGACGGTCTGTAGATCGGTGGACTCACCTGGCAGATCCTGACTTTGACTCGTAGGATACTGCTATGGCCTGTCTTCTGGTCACGAAAGACGTCATTCTGCTCTACAACGACGGTCACAGCAGGATCAAGTAAGTGCATTCCTCACCATTCTTATCATCGCTAATCTCGAGCAACAGCTTCCCCGCACAAGGCTTCCCGTCCGAGATACAGGCTTACCGCCCGCCGCAAGCGATCAACAACGCGAGCATCGCGAAGGTGGTCAGCCTCGACAATCTGTTCGCCGCCATTTCGTCCAACGGCGAGATCTTCACCTTTTCGCCGCCGGTGGACGGGGAGGCCGGTTCGGGCAAGGACAAGGGCATCATCAAGCCGCAGCGTGTCTGGGCGCTGAGGAAACAATGGAGTGCTGTCAGGGTATGCTCGTTTGCTTACCACGTGAATTAAATTATCTGTTGACCACCGACTCAGGAAGCTGCACTCGGCTCAGATGGCTCTCTCATCGTCTGCACGGAATCAGGCCACGTCTTCGTCCGCACGCGCAACCTCAGAGCACAAAGCGCCGCTCTCAAGTCCTCCACCAGCACTAAATCATTCAAGTTCCAGCGCGTGCCGTATATCCAGCGTGCAGTCGGCGTGCTCGCGAATGACACGGGTGCAATGGCCGCGCTGCGCATGGAGTTCCGTCCACAGCCGGTGCAGATCGCAGGCAATAGCATAGCGCAGGACCTCCTTGCAGTCCGGCCGTGGACAAAGTACCGCCGCGTGGGCGCGGAGGACGGCAAGCGCGTCGAGCCGTCCGTGCGGCCACCAGCGCCGGAAACCGCGTCGCCTGCGCAGCTGCTTTCGCCCGACGAGGAGGACGACAGCGCGGAGGACGCCGCGGTCGAGGGCGACGTGCAGGCGGTCCTTGCGCTGTGGGACGTGCTGGTGCAGGACAAGCTCTCGCGCCAGCGGTACGCCGGCCGCGGGCTGTTCGAGCGCGGGGACGCGCCGGCACATGGCGCGGATCTGCTGGTGCGCGTGCAGTCGGGCGCCGAGTTCCCCGTGCATCGCGCCATCCTCGCTGCGCGGTGCCCGGCGCTGGCGGCGCTGCTGTCGGGCGGGAAGGGCCTGTTGGACCGCGACAGCAACATGTCCGTCAAGCTGCGTCCGCCGACGGGCTCGAAGGAGCTGCCGCGCCTGCTCGTCAGCGGCGGCCACGCCCTCGCGGTGCTGATCGTCCTGCACTACTTGTACTCGGACCAGCTGCTCGCGGTCTGGGACACGCGCGTCGCGCGGCGCGTGCAGGCGCCCCTGGCGCTCGGCGGTCTCCAGCCGGCACAGGTCGTGCGCGACCTGCAGGGCCTCGCGCGCGTCCTGGCGCTTGCGCACCTGGACGACGTGCTGCGCGCCGCGACGAAGCGCGCGCCGCCGCCGACGCTCGTACGCGACTTGACCGCGCTCTTTCGCGCGGACCAGGGCGGCGCGTGCGCTGCGTCTGGCATGCGGCCCGACGTGGTGCTGCGGCTCGCGGACCGCGAGGTGCGCGCGCATTCGGTCGTGCTGCGGGCGCGGACGACGTTCTTTGCGTCGTTTTTTGATATGGAGGAGTGGACGGCGGAGCGCTGGGCGGAGGACGGGACGGTCACGGTGGACCTGGCGCATCTGCGTTGGCGCGAGATGGAGTATGTGCTGCGGTTCATGTGCTGTGGGGAGGAGGGCGAGATGTTCGAGAAGCTCGGTGCGTGTGCAGGCTGTTTTTCCGTCTAGGCGTGAGCTGATCTTTTTGAAGAGTTTATCGAGTCTGTAGACGGCCTGCTGGACTTCATGTTCGATGTCATGTCTGCGGCGGTAGGTCATTCTGTACTGGTGTGTAGAAAGTTGCTGACGACGTGCGCGACAGAACGAGCTTCTCCTTGATCGGCTGCTCCTTATCTGCTCCGATATCCTGCTCAAGTATGTCAACCTCAACAACGTATGCTCCGTTCTCGCAGACGCAGCCTACCTGCACTGCCTCCCTTTGATCGAAAGCCTTCATCGCTATCTGGCCGTCAACATGGAAACTCTGCTCGAGAGCCGACTCCTCGACGACCTGACGCCACGGCTCATCAAGGATCTGTCCCGAGACGTGCGGCTGCTTCAGCTGGAGAAGTCCCCCGTTTCGCGCTCGCAGCGCCTGGTGGACGAGGCCATGCGCAAGAACGAGGGCTGGCTCGCCGAGCAGGACATCCCGCACCCCATCGTCCCGCGCGCCGCGAGCAAGGGTTCGCCGCGGCTCTCACCCAAGCGGGCGCGACGGCCATCAATTCCTTCGTCGCCGCTTACGAGTCCGACCGTCAGGCCCAATCTATCCACGCGGGCGTCGCAGCTTACTCTGTCCGGCGATGATCTGTTTGTCATGGATGATGTACCCGCGTTGAACTTGGACATTCCTGGTGGCGACGCGAGTGTTGTCGACAGCGTGCTTAAGGGTAGTCCTTGGAGGAAGACCACATCCGTGCCTAAGTGAGTTCTGATTTGCACCATTTCTTTCGGTTATTGACATCGTGTGTTTAGGGTCGATATGAAGAGTATCTTGGCAGAAGCCGAAGGGGGCAAACTCGCTGCGAGCGGTTCACCCTCCCTTCCGAAACAGCCATCCAGGGACAGGATGCAGACGCAGAGCACCAACATCCCAGTGCAGCGCCCTTCCGGCTCGCCAGCAATCTCTCGCCAAGGCTCATCGGGTCCTTGGCGCTCGCAGACGGCGGCACCGGTCGCTGCGACAGCGTCGCCGGCTCAGCGAGCAGAGTTTCCTGCTGTTGGAGTTCCATCTGCTCCTGCAACACCGAGAGTCAAGCCCGTCCAGTCTTCTCCGTCTGTCAGTCGTCAGAGCGCGAGCACAAGCGCTCAGCCACCGCAGCTGCATCCCGGGCTGGGCCCTGTCATCACTCCGGCGAAGCAGAGTCCCTCGAAGAATGGTACGCCACCAACACGGCGTGTAGCGTACGTACCTCTTCTTGTATATATCTTGATGATGATGTTGACTGTAGTATAGGAGCTCGGGGAGCGTGTGGACCTTGCCCCCGGTACAGCCCGTCGTGCAGCCATCGGGCCCAACGCCGTCGTTTGTGGCCATCCAGCACGCGCAGGAGCAGCAAGACAGCGCGTCGACGAAGGACGTGCGCTCTCTGAAGGAGATCCAGGCCGAGGAGCAGTCGCGCCGCGAGGAAGAGGCGTTCTTGCGGTGGTGGGCGGCAGAGGAAGAACGTATCCGACTAGAGGAGTCGGGCGTGGCTGCGGTGCCTGCGAAACCGCAGCGGCCCCAGCGGGCCAAGAAGACGAAGGCCGAGTCGAAGCCCAAGACGAAGAGCATGGCGGAGAAGGAGAAGGCGCCGAGTGCAACCGCGGACGGACAGAATGGTCCGCGCAAGCCACGCCCGAGCAGAAACCGCAAAGCCCCTTCTCATTTCCCCGCTAACAACGATACGCTATGATGAATATGAATCGTGCGGACGATAGAATATACCATGTGCGGTTTGATTTGTCTTTCGTAGATTTATGGCTTTCTGGCTTCCGAGCTGAGTACGTGTATTTGTTGTAGAATGTGAATTTAGAAGCTGAATTGTTTGTTGTACCACGATGGAACTCAATATGTCGAGTACTTCGGCATGATTTCAAAGAGTACGACTCTGTTTCTGTCGCAGCGTCCTGGCAAAGTGGATTTCTGTGCGGGCCGTCGCCCTCTATCTCCGCCTGCGGGAACAGTCCTTTGGTCATCTGGGCGCCTTCGATCCCCTTATCCGCTCTCTTCCACCAGCAAGCGCATTGTACCTGCTGCAGAATTTGGGAAGACTCCTTGCTGTCATGATTCGATGACGTTAAGTCCGTGGCTGCTCATGCCTGCCATGCTTTGGTAGAGAATCGAACAGCAGCCGTGCACCGAAGCCACCTTTTGCTTCCAATTTTTACAGATTGGGCGGCGGGAATTGACTGAATTGACTGATATGCGGCAATGCAGCCCACCATCAGGTATCGACGGGGAGCGTGAACGGCCAACACGGAAGGATGGCCTCCGAGCAGAAGGAAGGATCGCAAGGCAGCACTTCCAGGCATTTACTGTCTCTCATGTGGTGCATCACGGTACCAGTGCACGATACCAGTGCACGTTAGACACTCACCGACCAACCCTCTACAAAACCAAAACGGGATGCAACAGCCCTCTTTTAATTCGTTCCTTTCACACTTGTTCGCTAGGGATGGCCGTATCATATGTGCCATGTAGCCTCGAGGGTTATCATTCCACTAACTCTGGAAAAATCTCAGGAAGAACAGTCTCGCAGGGTCCCCGGAAAACGAAGTCTGCCCGCTCGTCCTTCTCGCTCGGGTCCAAGTTGAACACCGCCACTTTCCCCCCGTGTCTCTGCACGCGATACGCGTATGTGGACGCAGGGCGTACCTACGAAAACGGCTATCCTCAGCGTCGAGCCCCCACACAATGATTGATGCGTACGGTCGAAGACGTGCCGATCACCAAACACATATCGGCTTTGTAGACGATGCTGTTAATCTCGTCGAGATGGTACGGCTTCTCGCCGAACCACACTACCCGGGACGCGCGAGGGCGCCGCACACGGGGCAGCGGGGGAGCTGTTCCGGGGGGATGTTCGTCTCCTTCGAGCCTGCGTCGTGGTAGTCTTGGAAAGATGCATCGGCAGCGCCGAGCGCGGGGCAGAGGGGATCCGAGAGATCTTCTTGGTGGAAGTCGCACTGAGTGCACTGGACGTCGCAGATTCGTCCATGCATCTCGAGGATCGAGTTAGGGAATGCGATTGGAGGTTGACACGTTGCCGGAGTGTCGCTCTTGGTGTCGGTATTAGTCTCGCGGAGAGAGGAAGTAGGCACTAGCCGACTCGAGAAGGATTGTAGGGCCCGCACGGACAGGCGGTCGACGTTCTGAGTCACGAGATGGAAAGACTTGGCCTCGGGGGCAACCTTACGCATGTACTTGCGTACAGAAAGTTTCGCGAGAATCTCGTGTGCCGCGTTGGGCTTTGCCTGAAGGGCTCTGGAACGAATCAAACTCAGTAACTGTCCAGAATGCACTTGAAAGTACAAGGGTTTACTTGGTCCGGCGATAGTGGTAGAATTGCCAGACAACGGAGGGGTTCGATTGGAATGCTTCCGGAGTGGCCAATGCGGTGGCGTCCAAGGAACGCCACATACCACCTCCATCGCGGAAGGTAGGAATGCCTTGGAACAGATGGGCAAAAATAAGCGACCATATGCTAGCTCCTTACCTGACGCTGCAGAGAGACCTGCTCCCGCCACAATCACGATGTGCTTGCTCTTCCGAAAGGATCCACGGAAAGCGGCGATAGATTCTTGATCCAAAGGTAGCTCCGAGTCCAATGCCATCTCGACGGCGCGCAGCAACTAGGAAGCGGGTATGTAACGTATACCCTAGAGTAGAGTCTCTAAAAGACAATAAGAGCTAATTACGACCTAAACAAGAACAAATAGACTGTAACCGACTCGGCGCCTAACATGCAAGCCTGTACCTCCACCCTCACTTCTCAGTCTCATCTGCCTGCCTAGTTTACATTCCATTATGTTGGATGCAAATATTCACTGCAGTTTCCTTCATTCTTGGTCAGTTATTTTCGGCGCTTCTGCTCCCCGATGGGTCCCCGTCGCCGTCTATGGTAAGGATTGGTTCGGTTGAAGAGCCTTGGCCTCATTATAATCAACTCACTCTCTGATACAGGGGGTCCTGGGACTGGGAAGAAGTCGCTGATATCTGTACTGGTTAGTCTCCGTTGCCTTTCCTCTCCCCTCTAGCATCAACGGTCTATCACAGAACAAGCGGGTCTACCGTTGTCCACAAGACGGGGGTCTTATTGTATTGGATGTGCAACTGGGCAAAGGATTATCTGACGCCACCGTGGCTCTGGTCCTAGCTGATTCCCGAGAACCTAGGGAAATTTCACTGATGACTCTTGATACCGCACGAAAAATTGCTACATCAACTGGCCTGATACACACGAAACGGGATCTCGTTCCGAGGGACTATTCGGAACGTCACATAAACTACCTTAGTAGCAAGTACGAGTTGTCGCTGAAGTTCAACATTGACTGTCTCTCCGTCAACTTGACCAGTGGGGAGGGCATCGACGACGTTCTTGCATTCATTGGTGTGTCATTATTGGTCTGTCATGACTCCATCGCTTCACGCATATTGTCTTCCATTAGGAACCTCTGTCACAAATTTATCTGCTGGTCGCCAGCCGGGTGCCTCCCCTCCTTTCGGGACCTTTTGGTCTTACTTGTTAGACTGCATTGCGGCTTGCTTCGTTCTACCTACCCCGACAGTGCCAGCCGATGTGAGTAACGATAGTTTGCCATCAGCGCACTCCCTGAACCGTACTCTAGGTCTCCTCGGAACTGGCTTCCCTCGCCACTGACTCCGACATCCTGAAACTTATGAATAATCCTCTGGACTCTGCCTGGGGCAAAAGCCTGAAGCGTCGTCTCGGTGTGGAGGATGCGCTATATGTGACGGTCAATCGCATAACCCCTTCGCTCATCGTCAAGAGGCCGATGCTATCCGAATGTGCCAGCCTAGAATTCGTGCGGAAAAATACCAGCATCCCCATCCCCCACGATCTTTGTCCCCATCTTTCCTACCTCGTCATGCATTTCGTAGACGGCGAAATGCTGTACGAATCCTGGGACAAGCTGAGCTGCTTCATGCAATTTCGCATCGCGTGCACACTGCGCCTGTACACCAAGCAGCTGCGTTCCTTGACCGGTCCGGCCCCAGGGACTTTGGTGGACGGACGCGTTCACGGCGCCGTCTTCGATGAAAACGTGTATGGCCCGTTCACCGACGCGCAGTCTTTCCGTCGATTCTGCGAGTTCGTGGCATTTTGCGGGTGGAAGACCAGGGTGTTCGGTGCAGTTGGGGATGGCAAGGCGATACCGCCGCTTGCCTGCCCAGACCTGATTTGGACACCCGTCTTCACCCACGGTGACCTCAATCTGAGCAACATCATGCTCGATCGTCGGGGAGGCTTGTGGATTATGGACTGGGCGAATGCGGGCTTCTACCTGCCCACCATGGAGTCTATCGCCATGCGCCAGATCGACGAGATCGTACATGGCAACGTTACAGATCTTTCATCGCAGGAGAAATTTCTAGGGAGGAGGAGGAGTTCTGGGGTAACTTTACTGGCGGTGTATTTCGCTTTCCTACTAGTCAACGTTACATGTGATTGATACAATATACAACATCCTTTCATCCGCGCAATCCGTGTTCATGCGATTGATCGATGTTCGATGGGCATACAGTGCTGGGCACTCCCTGTGCCAAACGTGTTGGGGGTGCACAAATTAAATTAGAAGCTTCGTCGAGGGTAGACGGGAACGTTTCTGTACCTTCACGTCCGATGCAGGGGCTAATAGAACGTGCCCATTACAGGAGGGTAGGGCACCGCACTGCCAGGACGCGCTGCCAGCGCAGTGATCTGGGTGATGGCTGCATCCAGGCTTGCCTTGGCAATCCAACCGTTCGCCACAAAGGCTTGGAGAAGCTGGAGCTGCCAATACAAGCAACCGCTTCCCCTCGGGTTGAATTTGTAGTACTGCCTCCGTTGGGCGAGCATCAAGTCGAGCACATCCTTCACTCTCACGGAGACCTTGAACTCAAGAGGGCAGGAAAACAGGTTCCTGCTGCGGGAGTAGAGGATATGGGCCATGCGGGGATTGATGCTGAGCGTGCCGTAGAGATTTACTTCGCCATCAGTCGAAGGGAGATGGTTCTGGTGGGCTTCCGGTTGGAACATATCTACGGAGATACCACCATAGATGCCGGGGGGAAGGACTTGGGACACGACATCCGGTGCCGGGGTCGCATTGGGGTTGGAATTGGAACCGACTGTAAGTGTCTTGGTGAACTCGAGGCCGGTGCGCCAGTGTCGAATAGAGGAAGAGCTAGTGGACCAGAGGACCACAGCCTTGAGCGTTTGGTGGTCAAACAGCCTCGCGTCCCGAAGCTCGTCGGGGCGAAGGGGCGGCTCCACTAGGTGTGCAAGGCTGTTCATTCTCTACGGAAGAGACCATCAGTATACCCGGCTTCAAGGCACAGTTGAAATACGCGTTGACATACTGTGCAGAAGGGCAGGGTTTTCTAGGGTCTGTGAGAAGGATTTGAGTGGCAGGGTGCACTCGAATTCGCAAAATTTATATGTCCTCACGAAGACATGACCGCCCTTCGCCCTGCAGAAGACCATCATGATATCAGACGTACGTATGCCTAGGACCCGAGGCAACTACACTGGATAGTTGTATTTGGGCGCTCGGTTTCCGGACGCCCCTTGAGGCAGCGTCAGGTTTATATAAAGTAATAATGACTCGAAGTACAGGACTGAGTCGAAATATCCAAATTGAGCAGCATGGGAGCATTCGAAGCATAGACATGATATTACAGCTAGTCTCATATCGATACAGACGGCAGACTCCAAACCAGCCAGGTCGTTCAACTTCCAGAAGCGTCCCGTCCGTCCGGCCCATCCTGTCCGTCCCGTCCGTCCGTCTGTCCTGTCCACCCCAGACAACTTGGACACTCTCTTCGGACAGTTCCCTGGACACTCTGGACACTCTGGAACGCGCCTGTGTGTCGTTTCGTTCCTTAATGTGATGTTCTGGATGGTACGTCACAGGTATTTTCTAGGTTTCTCCATCTATTCTCTGTTTTCTAACCCTACTGTAGCGTAACTGCGCTGCGGCGATCACATTGAAACTCAGCGAGCGCTAGCGACAACTAGCCGCCGTCTACCTTCGACCACAACTTCAACGTGCTCCTGCTTGCATCATCTGCAGTATGCAAGATGAGCCGCAGACATGACTCAGAAGATAGAGAACCCAAGTCTCACAACCGGGGGCGCTCCCTCTATCGAAACTATGGGGAGGAAGGTAGAGCGAGAGGCTAGCCGTTAGTGAGCGTCATCGCCCCGCGTCCAAACAAGCAATCGTCTAATTTCTGGATTTCTCCTGCTCCCGCTCACTAGCGCTCACTACACAGTTCAAAAAACACGACGACCGAACACTGACATCATGGTGACGAAGGGGGCGGAATGTCCCTCCCGGCGAATTATGACCGGCTCGACGCGACACGGAATTTCCTGCGCTTGATGCCATTATTGCGCGAAGATTCCAGGGACAATCGTCGTCACTCGACTTATGAGAAAGACCGGGAGCATCGCAGCTACAGAGATGACTCTCGCGACACCCACCGTTGTGAAAGATATCACTCTACTGATGCACATGGCTCACGCACCTCTCGACATCGCCGTGATGAATCTTCTGGAACCTCGCAGCGGTACAATGATGACCATAAAAATTATCACCGCCGACATGTGAGTCCGTTTCTGCATCTGATGCTCTGCGCTTCATCAATTCCCGGGCACAGGAGCCATCACTCACGACAGGGAAGCCAGGAAGAAGCACAGATCTCGCAGCCCAGTAATTTGTCTTTCCCTGCTATCAGGCGCCGTCTGATTTCATGGATTCTCTGTACAGCACCATGCGGGTGGGAGCTCTCGAAGATCGAGGTCTCCAATCTATTGTATCGAATAAACGGGGTACCCCGTTTACTTTTGCCCTCCCCAGCCCCCAGCGTGTGTCCGCGCCTTCTGTCCTTTGGCCTGCGGCCCCCGGTCCCTCATCCACGCCCCCTCCCTCGGTCTCACTGCCCGCGGATGCCTCCTTCCCCCTTTTTGACGATGCCATCCATGTTTCCTTTTGGTTGTCAACGCCATCCTGGCCTTGTTGCCCCATAAACCCCCCTTTCTGACCACCTCATCCCGTCCACTATGCATGTCTGCCCCTCTCTGCCAAGTTTCATTCCATTCTGCCCTCATTTACCAGGGGTTTGAGCCCATTTACTGTTTGAGCCCTGCACTGCGCTAGACCCCCCCCTGACTGGTCTCTGGGGTCCTTTTTTGCCTGTCTTTTCTGTTGGACCTCCCCCCTAACTGGTCTCTGGGGTCCTTTTTTGCCTGTCTTTTCTATTCATGCCCCCCTCCTGCTCCGTACACCCCTGTAAATGGGCCATCTGATCACCTCAGTGCGTCCATCTCCCTCTCCTCTCGCACTCTGCCAACGTGCAGCCCATTTGGTCTCTGTTTACTGCCACTTTTGGCCCATTTACTGTCCTGTGCCCAGATGAGGACCCCTGTTACCCCTGTTCTGTCTTTGGCTCCTACAATGCTACTGGCATGATATTTGTTGTCAACATGCTCTCCAACCGTTTCAGCCATCTGCCAATGCATCACTCTATAATCTCCAATGGACCCTTAACAACACATCATCAAATGGTTTTCACCCCAAAGCATTTTGGCCTCCATCAGCGACAAAGGGATGCACTGTTCGCCCACCTCTGTCATACACACACAGGTCAATAAGTTTTTTTCCAACATTTTCTGCCGTCCATTTTTTGTTTGATCTCCATGAATTGGTCTTGTGCCCAAAACATTGTGACTATTCTCAACATGGTTTTCCTCTCTTTATCTCAGAGGGATCAAGAACACAGTGCTTGTCTGATGCTTATGTCATCTGTTTGCTTAGAAATGCTCTGCCTATCAGCGCGTGGATTACAAGATCTTCGCTCCAATGCTCTTGACCTGTTACTTTCTCACCAATTAAATAAATATACTATTTTTTGCAAAGCCTCTCATCACAACACACGTCGGCACACATTGCAAGTAATCACATTGCCAATGCTATCAAACATGTTGGAGATACAAGTTGTATACTGTTGCCTTTGAAAACTTTTTCATGGTGATCCACGTGAGATCATATACACACTATGATATCAAATAATTGATGCCCAGTCTGCCACTTTTCCATGTAAATAACACTATCAAGCAAACAATGAACTAAAAAAACATCCAACATGATTCTGACATGCCATCATACGAATTCTAGCTCAGTCTGCAGCTCACTCCTTGTCATCCTGCATGCCATGATATTGCTAAGTCTCCTCTTCTAAATTATGGTAGCAGAAGACAGTGATCAAGAACACAAACACAGTGTCACAAATGATAATGTTTTATCTTCAAACTCCCATCAAAACAAAAAACCATCTACATCACCACCAAGCACCCTTTGTTGTCCAGAGAAAATGAATCTCCCAATATCTCCATCCCTTCTCTGTCAAATCCCACAATATTTTCACCTCCCATATCTCCCTTGATAGCTGCCTTCTTCTCCTTGCTCCTCATTGCCAGCATGTGGTATGGGTATCCCACTGACAATGATGATGAGCGCCCGGTGCTTACTCTCTCCACATTTCCATTGATCCAATCAAGGATCAGCCAATCTTCGTCTTGCCACAGGCCGAGATGATATGCATACCCCCTCTTCTGCTTCTTTCCCACTCTGGCAGCACTATTGTCAAGGGCACCTGAGTCACAATAATGTTCCTCCCAAGCCTTTTGATATGCTTCCTCCATCCTGCTTTGTGCTTTGGCCACATCCCAATGTGCCTCTGGCACTCCACAGTATGTTTCTGCTAGTTCCATGAGAAGGTTGTGAACTTTGGTCAACTTCAGGAGCCCAGTGTTGTAATCTCCAATAATGTTGTTTTTCTGTCTTCTGCTTGTGATGTTCAAATTGTCTATGACTGTCTGTGCAGCCTCAAAGGCCACATTCAGACCGACATAGTCACGGTTCTTGGATTCCATTTTAGCATCATACACACATCCATTGCAACATAATAAATAAATAAATAAAAAATACCCACCTCAATGGTCTGTAGAGATTTCAAGATGAGAAACTTTTTTGCTACCAGACCAGCATAGTACATCCAAGTGCCTTGAATTTGGTTGAAAGCAGGCCTATCTCCGAATCTGTATGACAAAGGCTTATCATATCCTTTGGGCAATGTCTTCAAACGTAGAGGAAGACGCAGATATACAGATTTGGGAGGAGGGGCCATCTACAATTACAATTGATCAATTGAAATACTGATTTAAAACAATTTGGCTCACTTTATATAAAAGAAATAAACTGCAGTGATGGTTGAAAGGTAAGAGATATACCTTACACACATACACACACACACATATATATATAGATTATCACAGTGTGAGAAAAGCTTACAAATCAATAAGTATTTTCTTAAAGGTTTTCAGCCACATGCTTACCAAGCACTTCTTGACCAATGCATAGTTATTTTTTTTCCCTAAAAGTTTTACCAACCTCAGTGGGTGAGGGTAAAGATCAACTGTATCTATCCTAACTCTAAACAACAGTCGTTAATCACTTTTCTTTATCCTATACAGTGCCCAACATTGGCTTATGTAAGTAGGTCACATGTTTGGGGTGTTGGGCCAGACAACACATGACCTGAAATGTCACATGACTAATTTCTTAAATTTCAAATACATTTTTTACTTTTCAGCCACCTGCAGTTCAGCCACCTGCTTACCAATCTATAGGTTTTTTCCTAAAGGTTTCCAGCCACCCCGGTTCAGCCGCTTCAGCCACCTGCTTACCAATCTATAGGTTTTTTCCTAAAGGTTTTCAGCCACTTCAGCCACCTGCTTACCAATCTATAGGTTTTTTCCTAAAGGTTTTCAGCCACTTCAGCCACCTGCTTACCAATCTATAGGTTTTTTCCTAAAGGTTTTCAGCCACCTCGGTTCAGCCACCTGCTTACCAATCTATAGGTTTTTTCCTAAAGGTTTTCAGCCACTTCAGCCACTTGCTTACCAATCTATAGGTTTTTTCCTAAAGGTTTCCAGCCACCCCGGTTCAGCCACTTCAGCCACTTGCTTACCAATCTATAGGTTTTTTCCTAAAGGTTTTCAGCCACCTCGGTTCAGCCACCCCAGTTCAGCCACCTGCTTACCAATCTATAGGTTTTTTCCTAAAGGTTTTCAGCCACCTCCGTTCAGCCACCTGCTTACCAATCTATAGGTTTTTTCCTAAAGGTTTTCAGCCACTTCAGCCACCTGCTTACCAATCTATAGGTTTTTTCCTAAAGGTTTTCAGCCACCTCGGTTCAGCCACCCCGGTTCAGCCACCTGCTTACCAATCTATAGGTTTTTTCCTAAAGGTTTTCAGCCACCTCGGTTCAGCCACTTCAGCCACCTGCTTACCAATCTATAGGTTTTTTCCTAAAGGTTTTCAGCCACCTCGGTTCAGCCACCTGCTTACCAATCTATAGGTTTTTTCCTAAAGGTTTTCAGCCACCCCGGTCCAGCCGCTTCAGCCACCTGCTTACCAATCTATAGGTTTTTTCCTAAAGGTTTTCAGCCACCCCGGTTCAGCCGCTTCAGCCACCTGCTTACCAATCTATAGGTTTTTTCCTAAAAGTTTTCAGCCACTCCAGCCATCTGCTTACCAATCTATAGGTTTTTTCCTAAAGGTTTTCAGCCACCTCGGTTCAGCCACCCCGGTTCAGCCACCTGCTTACCAATCTATTATTTTTTTTTCTAAAGGTTTTCACCCTCAATTATGTGAGATGATGGTGGAGGCCCTTTCTCATGCCACAATACACATGCATGTCTAGCAGGCCTTGGATAATGTTGCTTGACACACTGCTAATCCTCTAGTCTTTCTCTAATGCTCTTCACCTGAATATACTATGCTGTGACATCAGTGCTTGAATAGTAGACCTCTAAAAACAGTACAATCAGATCAAATTTGTATGCCAAGCTTTTGCTTACAAACAAGTGACACGTTTTGGGTGTTGGGCCAGACAACACATGACCTGATATGTCACATGACTTATTTCTACAATTTCAAATACATTTTTTGGTTTTCAGCCACCTGCTTATGCTTCATTCGGCAAACCAGTTGAGATATCTCAGATAATGTATCTTTTTTGGTATGAGAAGGTACTAGTATCAGATTGCCATTCAGTAACTATATTGCTTACATTGATGCTATTGGCATGCCAGTCATGTGGGGCCCCTGCAGCTGGTCATGCAAGGCCTATGCCAATTACTGTGCATATCGCGTCCTATATTCTTCACTTTTACTGTGCTTGCAACACCTCCTGTACAACCTCAACAATTTACCTATTGACTTCAATGATGAAATAAAAATGATCTTCTTCCTTCATTTGGCTTTAAAATATCCATCAAGTGCTCTGTACTGACCTCATAATCGTAGAGGCTGAAACCTGCCTTGGCGTACTCTCGCGGTACTCATCCATTATTTGTTCTCTCAACTCCTACTCAGTTCAGATTTTCTATGTTTTTTACGAGTGATTTCAGGAAAGATTCATCTATCTATGGTACTCAACTACAATCTATTTCTGTTCAACTCTGTTCCACAATGCAGCCTTACAAATCTAGCTTTTTTCCTATATGCTTTCACCTACCTCTGTTTAGCCATATGCAGCCACCTGTAATTTTCTCATAGGTTTTTAGCCACTATACTCAAAGTCATGTAGCCATATTCTTTTTGAGACTACTGGATATGTCTTGACAATCTGCAATATATAACTACAACCAGTATTTTCACACTATTTCCAAATATGTATATGTCAAATCCAACTACCCATCGACATGCACAATTCAATGTCTGCTACTAATGTAAAAACTATATTTAAATGTTTGTTTGTCACTAAATACAAATGCAAATATATCCACACAAGTCAATCTATTTATCACCCAACTCTTTTTTAAACAGTTTATCATCATGACTACTATGTGTCCTCCAACATTTCCAGTATGTTTTCCTATCACTATATTGTATTTGCTGATTACTTATAAAATAAAAGCCTTTGCTTCCACCTTTTGATCCTTATCATATTGATTATCATGTAAATCTTTTTTTTCTTTATATGCTCCCTGTTTGATCTGCCTTTATTTAGCCTCCTATGATGATATCTTTTTCCAAGAACCTACATACCCATTTCTATTTGATTCATCAAAATCAACATCAGGCTAGTAACTTTCTTATTATTACTCCTTATGCTCTCTGACCTTTTTTTCCTTAGCTCACAAGTCTCCTTCCACTGGAGCTTTGGAAGATGATTGTCACTGACACATTATTATCTTGCTCTGATAAATCTCAACTTCGTCTTGTTTGCCATCTTTTTCTCTGGTATCTACCATATAACAGAAACTGGTTTGTTATTGGCAACAAACCATTTTTCACATTCTATGATCTTTTGAAACAAGCATGGAATTTTCATCAAGTATTTTACTCTTGTCCCTTCTCAATTTCCTCTGGGCAATTATCCTTTCATCATATCACAACTCTTGATCTTTCAATTTATCCTTTTCATACTCAGCGTCTTGCCACAGCTCAAGCTTCTTATCCTTTATCAACTCTTTGTTATCTTTCAACTCTTTCTCTTTCATGGTCTCATAGTACTTTACTTTGTCATTTTTCCTCTTTTTTTAGCCTTTGGAGCCAAGGCACCTGTACAGTCACTACCCTTAGACTTCGCTCTCTATATCTTACTTGTGAAAAGGTATGTTCCATTTTTTATAAAATTGAATTACTTGCTCACTCTTTTATTTTATATAGTATGGTAGTCCATGGGAAGATGGTACCATTGAACGTTCATCCTGGTCCAACATGCTTCACCACCATCTACCCAAGCTTGATACCCTCATTCTTTCCACACCCTCCTTTCTTTGTGACCCCCAAGCTCTTATCACTATCCGCCTCACTGAACTCAGCTTCTGGATACATGCTTGTTCAACTCCCAATCCTCCTCTTCAAGAACTTTTTCAATGGATTACTAGTCGTACTTCAGCACAGCTTTTGCATCAAGCTCAATTATTCTGTCAATCTATGAAACAGTCTAATCAAAACAAATCACTTCAAAATGTATATCTTACCTGGGGATATGATGTATCCAAACCAGCACACCGTCCTGGTCCCTCTCCATGGTTTCCCTCTGATGCATTTACCACTTCCTCTGCTCAACAGATGCATTCACTGTTTGGAAGAGGCATTTCTGTTCATCTTCACTGTGACATTTTTTATTCTCTTTCATTCTCTTCTTCCTCTGCTCTAACCAGTTCAATGTGGGATGTTATACGTTGGGAACCTGCTCTTATTTCTTCTACAGATTTACAACGCCCCTGGATTCCCATTGACCCTACATTGTCTTATCGTATAAATCAAAAACATTGGTTTGGATATAGCTATTATAATATGAACCTTACAAAAATTTCACCTTCTCGTCGTTCTAGATTCATTAATTTACTTGCAAAACTTTGGTTTTTTCTTTGATACTTATACCAATTTTTTGAACAACCATCATTATTTAATCTATTATCTCTTCTACTACTTTTCACAACTTACATAGTTTTTGGAAAAAAAATCATACTACTCCATATCTTTTAGTGTTCTGACAATATGTTTTATAACCTCAGTCATCCAGTATCCTTATGCAGTATACTCTCTTTTACTATACACAGTAACTCAGGAACCCCTGAACTTGCCAAAGTTCAACAGTCTAGTAAAATTGCAATATTTTCCACATGACAACATAAGTTAGTGACTTACCAAATCTGCTACATATTTTACAATATCAATTAAATATCTGTGGGAAATGCTGACAAACCAAACCTTTATATATCTTTCTCTTTGCCTTTTTTTTTTCTTCTTTAACTATCATCATCTTCTCCCTTTTCACTATATCCTGATCTTAGCAACATTATTTTTGGTTTGTTTGTATTCAGCTATCTCATCTTCTGCTAATTTGGTGTATAGATATTCACTATGTCTGAATCATCATCAGCTATCCCATCTACTTTGGATACCTTGCAATCTGGTATGTTTCTTTTTGTATTGTGTATCTCCACCTTACTGACTCATTCACCTTCAATTGTTGTAGATAACCAACTCTTGTCCAATGATTTTTTGGAAAAAATAGGATGTCGCATCCATTCTAATCTCAAGATTCTCATTTGCCTTGCTTGCAATACTGCTATTGATCCTCCATCCATTCTTGGTCATATCACTAGTCACAGTATCCAAGCACCATCTTCTTTTTCCAATCATCTTGCTACTATTGTGCAGCATTTCTCTGTTCTTTCCATCAAAGATGCTATCCCTCCTGCCAATGGTTCTCCACCTATTGCTGGCCTGCTCATCCAAGAAGGTTTTCTCTGCACCCATTGTTCTTATGCAGGACGAACCCCAGGAACTATGAAACAACATTGGTCCAAAAATCACCGTGAACTCCAATCTACTGTCAAGTCCATCAATCGCTGGGTTTCTACCAAGGTGCAACTCTTTTGTGAAACTATGAATCGCAAAATCTGGACTGTCACTCTTCCCCCCCTCTCTACCCCATCTTCTTTGGATTTATATGATGCTTTTTTATCCCAAATGTTACCAAAGTTGGCACCACCCTCTATTTCAGCACCTGCCTTCTTGGATCGTGATATTCCTCCCTTGCTTCAAATTACTCGCTGGCATATCCATCTGTCTGATTACTACTTGGATCAAACTGCCCGCACACATCTTATCAATCTATGTGCATTACCTTCTCAATCTGAGTTTTCTCTCAATTATTTCAAGTCTGTTGCAAGTGATTATCTTTTCCACATATGTGACTTGGCACAAAATACCCATCGGCTTGTTCTTCGGTCACTTTTGCAATGCCCTCCGTCAGTTTCCTATTGTTATCCTTATCCCATCTCACTGATTCCAATTTAGTCCTCTCTCTGGAGAAGCTTGGAAAGCAGGCGACAATCCTCAAACTATCCATCATCGTGCCAATCTCCTCACTCGATTGGTATCAACAATTTTACGTACTCTGCAAGGTCATCCTTCTACCTATCACATTCCTCTTAATTCAGTTCAACAGAATGCTGCTCAAGCATTATTAGATGCCCTTCCAATCAATGGCCCTCCCCCTCCAAGCTCTCAATACTTTTCCTTGTTGCATCCATTATTATATTCCATGCTCTCTGTCCCTGTTCTACAAGCAGACTCAGATCGCTGGTCCTGCCCTCTAGCTTGCTTTTTGGCAATTTCTCATCTCCGTCCAGATGGTACTTTTTCAGATCCAGGAGCTTTTGCTCACAGTCTCTCTTCTTGGTTTTATATTCTCCGTGCAGTTACTCTGTTTGAGATTCATGCTGTTCACAATCAATATTCAGATGGTGTCATTGGGTATGTTCTCATTTTTGTTTATTATCTTTCCATTATATTAACCTTCTTCTAGTGCTGCTTCTATTGTCTGCCCCAAGCTTCTTCGTCATGATGTTGTTTCACCCTACAATACTATTGAAGACCTCCAACATGTTGCCACCCATCTATCCATGAACACAGCTGCTCCTCCCAACATTACTTGGTCTCATGACCAATCAGCCCTTGCAGTGAATGGTGTATCCTTGAATCTATCTCAGCTCCGTTCAGGACTTCGTCAACTTTTCAATGATGTCCACAATCTTATTGCAGATCTATTTCAACAACAAGATCTCACTTATTCCATTCCTCTCGATCTCATTGACAATCTCCCTGAATCTACTGCTTCATATTCTTGGCTTGACAATGCTATTTTCACCGACCATCCATTTCCTCTTTTAAAAGTCCTTTTGACCCATTCACATCAACAAATCCTACACACAACCCCTTCTGGCCAAGTCCATATCAATACTTCAGCTTTGGTTCCCTTCCTTGCAGCATGCAAAAAGATCAATCATCTCATTGCAGTTCTCAACCATATTGTCCCAAGTCAGCCATCACGTGGTACAGAATTTGTTGATACTCGAATTCGGAATGGTCTGCGTCTGCGAAACGTTTTCAGAGTCCATGGACAAACATTTCATATCATGCAATATTCCAAAAATACTGTCAACAAAGGTCTAGATCGGTTTACCCCCATTTTACTGCCTTCAGAACTTGCCCATCTCAACCATCTATATCTCATTTTAATCCGACCAGTGGAAGCTTTGTTTGCTTGTCAACTTTGGGGACCTCAATGCCACGCACTTTACAGTGAATTTCTTTATGTTCACGATCAAGAGCGCATGACATCTGTTTTTTTTTCTCATCATCTCAGCCTCACTCTGAAAAAGTATTGTAGACCAGCCTATACTATCAATCGTTGGAGACATGCAGCCATTGCTATTGGCCGTGCTTTTATTCCTCCCCATTATCTTGTTCCTTTTACAGGTGCTCCTACTGTCAATGATAGTGCCTCTGGTCATGCAACAACCACTGCTCGTGGCATCTATGCTGGAGAAGAGAATAGCCTTCCTTTTCTCACTGCAGATGCTATCTTGGATTATAGTGCCTACTGCTCCCAATGGCATACTCTTACAGGATTCAGTGATCAACCTCCTCCAATGCCTCTCAGATCATTGATGACCATTCATACATCTTCTGCTGTATCTACATCTCCTCAACCTTCTTATGATGCTCTCAGTGCTCAGCTCCAAGATATGAAGGTTATGATGTGTCGCTTACAAGAGACACTTCTCACTGTTCAAGCTTCTCTTCCTTCTCAAATCCAACTTGGTGTTGCTCAAGCATTAGCACAACAAGCATTAGCACAAACTTCTCCTCCAAACCCAGCAGATCCTCCTCCTTTATCTTTTTCTATGCAATCCTCTTCTAATCTCATTTCTCCCCCTAACACCAACTCATCTACTATTTCTTCGGTTGACCCATCTTCTCTCTCTACTCCTTCTCTTTCTCATCATACACCACCACTTCAACAACAATCTGGTTTAATTCCTCCTACCCCCTTGCAGCTTTCTCATGCTCTTAAATATCTTTGCATTGCTTTTTCTGATCACAATGCCAACTTCAAGTCTTCTGAACAACAATTGCTCCTTCATTATTCTCTTACTTGCTCTACCAATCTGTTGGCAGTCCTTCCAACTGGAGGTGGCAAGAGTATTTCTTTTTTTGTGCCCATTTTGGTGGAACATTCCTCTGTGACCATTGTTGTCCTCCCATTTGTGTCCTTGATGCATGACATGATCCGTCGTGCCAATCACCATGGGATATCTTATTTGCGATGGACTTCCCAAACATCTGCAGATCAGCTTCCATTACACCGTCTTATCCTAGTCTCTGTTGAGTCTGTTAGAACCTCTCACTTTCAACAGTATGTCTTTTCTTTACCATGCATCTTTCATAAGCTCATCTATTTTTTAGAGCATTTCACACACATCACGCCAAGGTCTCACGGATCATCATTGATGAAGTTCATCAATATCTCCTTGCCTTAACTGATGGTTGGCGTCTTCCTGCCTACAATGGATTGAAATTCTTTGCACAGTTCACCATTCCAAAGATCCTTCTTAGTGCAACTGTCCCCCCACAACTGGAGTCAGCTCTATTCCAAGCACTCACACTCCCTCCTACTACCCCCATCCTTCGTGCCTCCACCTGTCGTCCTGAGTTGATCTATAGTGCCCTTGCCATTTCTTCATCCTATTCTCAACGTGCCCTTGCTATTGCACGTCTTGCTCAACAACTTGGCAATCTATCTTTCAATCCCCTCTCACGTGGTATTATTTTTTGCCGTTTCAAGGAAGATGCACACAATATTGCTGAAGAATTGGATGGCCTTTGTTATACTGGCAAGACTCCGGAAATAGAAAGGAGGGAAATTACTTCCAAGTGGCGCAACACTCCTCAGTCTTGGATGGTTGCCACCTCTGCATTCATGAATGGGGTTGATTATCCCCATGTTGATGGAATCATTTTTGTAGACCTTCCTACAGGTATGATGGAGTTTGACCAAGGTGCTGGTCGATGTGGACGTTCTGGAAATCCTGGTCATATCCTTCTCCTTCACTACAACAAAACATATTCTTCCAAGGATCCTGAAGATATGGCTTGCATCAACTCTATGAATATCTGGGCTTCCAATACCACCCAGTGTCGTCGACAGGAGATTGGATTATGCATTGATGGGCACTCTATTACATGTGCATCTCTTCCACATGCACAGCAATGTGACATCTGCAAACCTCAGAACTTGTGGATCACAACTGCTCAACAAGTCTTTAGCAATCCTCAACTGCCTTCCACTATTCCTTTCAAGCGAAAAATTGCTTCCAATCCAGATTCTGATGAGTATGATTCACCTGAGGTAGATTTTATTATCTCTCAGTTTGATGATTCAAATGTCCGTCAAATTATCCCTGGCACTCCCAAAACCACTCCCTCTCTCAAAAAAAGAATCATTCAACCTCCTAATAACAACAATCCCTCTTCTTTCAAACCATCAAACTCTTCCCAACAAACTTTATACAAATCCACTACCAAGACCAAATCCCCTCATACAAAGCAAATATCTTCTTCTCTGGCCAAATCACTTCCACCTCCCCAAACCAACCACAATCCACTAGCCTCTCAATCTCCTTCTACTATTGGGTTGGGAGTTTCCATTGCAGTCAGTTATGCTGATCAAAGTAACCTTATCAAACGGGCCAAGGTTGATCAGATGTCTGACATCATGGATAAACTCAAAGGAAATTGTCCTATCTGTTGGGCCTGGATTGGTCTTTATCCTTCGCCTACTCATGACAAACTCTTTGCTGGTTGTAAAGGTCATTGCAAAATAAAAGGCCCACTTCCTGCCTGGGTTCGATCCATGGGCTGGTTGGATTTAAAGAGGGCTGTGGAAAGAAGGGAGGCATATCAGTATTGCTACAAGTGTGGTCTCCCTCAAAGTCAGGGTATGATGCCTAACTGCCATCTTTCATATACCCCTGGCATCATGGTTTGTCCCTTTGCAGATTTTTTGTATCAGATACTCTGGGTCATTTTCAATGTTGAAGAGCTCCGTCATCCTGCTTTTCATGCATTTCACATTCCCTTTAATAGTTCTCAGTCTGATTTTCAACTCTGGGCACGTTCCATCCAAAGTGCCTCTCATTGGCCTAATAGCCTTGAACTTCTTATATGGTTTGCCAAGTGGCGTAAACTTATTTAGCTACAACTAATTCAACCTCCTCAAATTTCTGCTTTATATTTTTATTTATTGTACCCCCAATGAAAAACATCATCCTTATGGAACTTGTGTCTTTCTCATTAACAAAACAAACATTTTTGCTACCTACTTACTTCCATATTTTCATGTTCAAAATTTTATTCACCAGTTAAACATTATCAAAAAAAAATCCTCCTTTTGCATATCGCCATTTATTTCTGCCAGTGGATGACTTTCCATCCGCACAAGGTGTATAGTAAACACACAAATGTTCTCAACCCCTTGGAACCTTTCTGGTGACCCTGCCCTCCGAACCCTTATTCGTGCCACATGTCACTTGTATCTCACCACGCAATGCTTGCACTTTCGCACACTCTTGGCCGCAAAATTGTGGTACTCTGAGTTATAATACTCCGAACATTGCATGCACCACTACCAAATCCACGTTGCTCAAGACTTTCCCGTACCGTCCATGCCCCGATTGACATAACATTTTTGCTATCCGACGGTGCACACTTCCTAATCAACACCAGCAATCACTGACCATCAACCGAAGCACAAATCACGATGCCTCCAATGCCACCGGTTCTGCTGTCACAATATGCCACCCTGTCACTGTCCCGAAAACCGTTCCGCCATGGGGAGCCCCAAGGGTTTCCTACCCCTTTTTTCTCCGGTGTCGATGCCCTCACGACATGGGTGGAATATTATTCTTCATGAACTGAACTCAGGTTGGCTCATTCACCATCCTTTCTTATTCCACCTTGTTTGGCAATGTTTATGACATACATTCCCTCTAACCGCCAAGCTGCTACAACTGCTCCTACCCTCCACCGTCCTCCCCGCCTTCAATTAAGCCTCAAACCAATATCATTACCACTAAAACAACGTGCGTGCCCCCATGAAAGTCACATATTCATAAGCCACTATTTCGAAAATACTTTCAATATGTCATCCCGGAGCTCCCCAACTTTCGAAAATAATCCCAATCCCTCCACCCACCGTTTCCCCCCCTCCCTCTTCATTTCGGAAAACCCTTTTGGATCCTCTTCTTTGAACACCTCAGCACTTCGATACCCGTATGACACCCACCGGAACAATCCCCCAGCAGTATACATAGTCACAGATGATCGGTTTTCTCCTGGCTGGATGGGAATGTTACTGTGCATCACGCTGCCAGAGGGGATGTTGATCAAGGATTTCGGTGGAAATTCTATCACCACCTTGAATGGCCAAAGCACCAGGTGTCCACCTTGTGATGGATCAAAGTCTCCGAGTGACAAGATGGAGCACCATCCATATGGCAAATTGTGATGGTCCACATGCGGTATTGTGTAGGCATCTGGTCCAAAATTGAATGTTGCCATTGCGTGGATGCAGCCTGAAAATGGCTTTTTCAGGTGTAGGTACCTGTCATGCAGCTTCTTCATGTTCTCGTAGTAATGCCCATATAGCTTTGGCGCAGCGGACGCGAATGTGCCTTACAAAAAACATGCCATCAGTTCCGCACAACTTAATCTCGCCCAGCCACCTACTGTCAGCAAATCCAGCAATGCGCTGGACCGACATGTTTTCCACCAAGCCCTGAATGACTCTTGCATTTTGCTTGCTGTCTTGCTTTTTATTCAGAGGCATCTGCATTTTTGTAAGCGGTCAATTCTCCCACTACATCCAAACACCTACCTTTTGGCCCCCGCCATATGAGAACCCAGTCGACGCCACACGATATGACCCTCGACGATGTTGGCATGCCCCCTCCTTCAGCAAAAGCTTGGGCGCCGCCTCATCCATGCGTCGCCGAATATCCGCACACGACTCATCCCAGCTTGGATCATCGATTCTACCAGCCAGGTCTGCAAATATATTCCCGGACGGATCAGCCATCATGGTCCGCGTCCTTCCCCCAATCATCATAAGCCCCACCTCCACATCAATCAATCAATCAAAACACACCTTCCATCCCATTTTAAAAGCTTGAATCCCTGCCTCCGTGCCTCTGCAAGCGATTTGATGTTGTCCGGGATGTTTTCCAGCTTGAGGGCAGACCCGATCCATGATCCGTCCGCATGAGGAAGCTCCAAAATCCTGTCGTCCACCACAATGCTATTCCCATCCCCATATCTCTCCGCCGTTGATTCCCGCACTCTACGCCTCGTTACCCGCCCTGCCTCCTGCTGGCGGCGGCGCTTTATAGCGCGCATCACTCTTGCGTGATGTTTCTCCGAATCCTCCCCATCTCTGCGATCAAGGGCGGGGATGCTGCACCCAGCCCCCTCGCCTTCTCCCCCGGGTGTCGGGGCAATTTTCGCGGAGGATTGGGGATCCCCATGGCCGAACCTGCCGTAAGCACTGCCTCCGAACATCCTGAAACCCCCCCACTCCCTTCACCTTGCCAGCCGCCATCGCCCTCTCCCACCCCAACCCACCCCACCCCTCCCCCCCGATGCAACGCCCCCATCACCCCCCACCCCCCCACCCCCCCATCCCCATTCCCCTCCCCTGAATCCCCCACCTCCTCCCCTCAAAATCGCTTTCCACCCTACGCCAGCCTCCACGTCGTCGTTGTGCCGGCACGCCTCTTCAATCACCGCCTGAAAGTTCTCAGCCAATGGCACAGTCACCATGCTCCATGGTGAGAATTCTTTGTTGGAGCGCGTCTGAAATGCCATCCCCTCAGCGCCGCATTGCCTGGTGATAAAGCCGGACACATACTCGACGGAACATGCTGCAAGGGCCTTGCCTCTGATATCCCTTAATAACCCCTACACAATGCGCATCAGACCTCCCCCCGGTTCGTGCTCACCGCACCCATCACGCATCGCGGCACACGCACCTCTGTCCTATGCAAATCAACACTGGGAGCGGCTGCTCACAGGTCCTGGAATGGGTCAGAAAAGCGCCAAAATCATCCAAGATGAACAACACCAGCCGCCGCTGCGCCCCCTTACCCACACTGGATGGTGCCGTGTCCGACTCCGTATCCAATGCAGGCAAGGTTTCACGCAGCGACCCGGAGCAGATACGAACTCACCGACTCACCACAAGCTGTGTCGTGAATGGCGTCCCGCGTTCACCGCTGGCTTCGCTGGCGTGTCCAGCACCTCGCCACGGGTCCTGGAATGGGTCAGAAAAACACGGCAATGATCCAACACCAAGACTCCGCGCAGGCGTCGCGCGCCCCCCTACCCACACTGGATGGTGCCGTGTCCGACTCCGTATCCAATGCAGGTATGGTTTCACGCAGCGACCCTGAGCAGATACAACTCACCGACTCACAACAAACCGTGTGGCGAATGGCCGGTCGTTGGCTTCGCTGGCGCGTCGCAACTGGCGACCCGCCCCTGCCAAACTCGCCAAACAAACAAACAACCGTTACGTGTTGTCCACCCGGACAACCATTGCACGTGACCGTGTCACCGATCCCACAGGTCCCCGTCTGACGCGCCGCATTCTCACCCTTCTTTCCCTTCCATCCCCCCTCACCTTCATACGCCATGATCACACGCCAAACGGGCAAAACTCGCGCTGGAAAGGCGTCTTCCAACCAACCTCACCGCCCCCGCCCTCGCAATACACGCACATCCCGCAGCCCCAATTCCGACATCGCAGGTGCGTACATGTGTCATACCCGTATACATTCCACCCACCATGCCTATACAACCCAGAAAGGCCATCTAAACGTGCCTGCCACACTCCTGTCGAACCATCCGATCCCAACCCCCTCATCTGGTCATCTGCACCCCCTGGTTTCTGGGCGGACGACTCGGACGTGACGCCGTGGATCACCGGCACCGCTAAGCCAGGTACTTCATCGCCATATCGACTTCTTTTCTCTGCTCTGCTCACTCCCCTTGCAGACCAACCCCTGCCAAATGCGCAAACTCTCTCTTCCCACCGCCGGCTCGTCGCCAGTGCCGACCTCGACCGCCCCCCGCCCATGCAGGCCTACCTTAACCGCCAATGTCAGTGCCCTTTTTTTTTCTCGCCCCTGCCTCCTACCATGCCCATTTCTCTTTCTTCCAGTTGATCCTGCCTTTCTCCTTCCTCCGCTCCAAAGCGGAGCCCCCATGGCCCACGAGTTCGGCGACATCTCACCTTTGTCCTTCGGGTCCATGCAGCGAGCGCCCGTCGACCCTTCTGCCTGGGTCCCTGGCGTGTGGAACGAATCAGGTCACTACTTATATTTCTCTCCCATTCTTTCCCCTCAAATTTCCTTTAGAATTCGATCACGGTGCGAACAATACATCTGCCCAACCCGTCCATTTGCGGTCAGACGGTGCGCATGTCCCATCGGACGCTGCAGACCGACCACCACATGATGGCATCCAAACGAATGCCATCAACACATTCTTATCCCCCATCCCTCCCACCCACGACCCCACACAGTAGCACACTTCCCCTATCTCAGTAGTATGCACTGTCACAAAATCCATGCTGTACCATACGCTGCTAAATCCATTCAAATTGTCCATCAATTACATTGGCCAGGAAACCTTCAAATTCCAATCCCCACTGCAACCTCCCCCCCCAGCCCCCAGCCAACACCCAACCGGCCAACAGCCAGCCAATAGCCAGCGAACCCCGACCCAACCCCGACCCAACACCGAGCTGACACCGAACCGACACCGAGCCGACACGCGATCTGCCACCGAGCCGCCGAGCCACCGCCGAGCCACCGCCGAGCCGATACCGAGCCGGCACCGAGCCATTCCACAATGACGGCACCGGACAGCGAGCTCTCAGACGCATTGCTCCGGAGCCTTGTTCCCCCTCCCCTTGCTCTTGTGCATCACCTCCTCGACAAAAAATCGACATGTCGTTCGATTTCTCATGACGGCCATCACCTACCACCCAACGTCCTTTCCGTATGGTCGCTGCTCGGAACAATCCACCAAATTCGGACCAGGTGGCCGAGCACCATGAACTGGATGAGAGATCAAGGGCGCCATGGCCCCGCTCATCGCACTCTCGTTGACGATATCCGGCAGCACCTACGCATGAATGACAGCATGGGGTGGGTTCGTGAAGGGGTTCGCGGCTTCGGGTTCAGTATCAATGATGGCACCCTACGCGTCGAACGCATGGTTGAGCGATTTACACACCTCACAGATGTGTGAGCTCCTGCTGCAAAGCCTCGATGATGGCACAGTCTGTGATACCACCATCGATGTCGTTGACCCGCTGTTCGCACAGAAGCCTATCGAATTGGACGGGGACTTCTCCCACCCCTCGATTAGCCGCATCTCAGGCGATCATTTGTCGGGCCGTCGTTCGCAACTGCTGGGATTGTTACTGGTCAACAAGAAACATTGGATTGCATAGCATAGATAAGATTCCTATCATTCATACTTCGTACAGATTGCATTTTTGGGACTGTAAATTCATTAAAAAATGAATATTCTTGAACTTGGCTCCATAGGCTCATGCGCCTCTGTGACCTGTGACCAAGGTCTGAATAGGTGTAGCTCAGAGCTCCCTGTGACCTCGGACATGACCCTACGATCGAAATGGTACAGTATATCTAAAAAATGAATGGGGACAGAAGTACACGGCATGCAGTTACGAAAATCTCGAACCACCAGCACTCACTACAAATGTAACGCCTGGCCAATTCGTCGATACCGTGATGTCGACAAAAGATACAATAACCACACTTGACAACCGACAATACCACTCCTCTTCGTTCTGAAGTGTCATGCTGCACGTCATTTCTTCAAGGCCCCTGCAGGGGAAGCCCCTTGTACAGCGTCAACTCATCCAGGACCACCTCCTTTTCCAAATCCGACTGGAACACCTCCAGGCCGAACCCTTCCAAGTCTACCCTGCTCTTCCAAAACCGCACCACGTCGTTGCAAAGCCGTTTACCAATCTCCTGCAGGCCAATCGTTTTGTGCCCCCACGACACCATTGGCCGCTCGTCATCCTTTGTTGCCCAGCTCTCCGCCATTCTGTAGCATACGGTGATGAAATGTTTGCTGTGCTCGAAGCCCCACTGGTCGATATTCTTCCAGCCATGGTCCTTGTAGTACTTCAGGCAAGTCTTCAGCGACGTCGCGTTCACCGCCGCCTGTGCTACTGCCTCCTGGCTTTCTCCCATGAGGGTACGCTGCAGCACGACTGCGTTTGCGACTGCGACAAACACCTCCCTCGAATGCTCACTCCACACGGCGTGTCCTAGACACAATGGATCTGGCCGGGAATCCATCAGCCCGTGCAATGTCCTCTCGTCAATAACTCACCTCCATTTTCCTCTCCTTGCTTGTCTATCTCGTTCGCCCACAGCGTCATGAAGCTGGGAATCATTGCCACAGCGTCGGGATGCGTCGCGTTGGTCAGGTAGTGGCCTTTCATCAGCATATGCACAGCGCCGTAAAAGCTGCTATGCAGCTGCATGTGAGCGTAGAAGTGCCGTCCAAACACCACCGTATCCTCCACGCCATACACCCAGTGCGGCGTGTTCGGCTTTTGAAAGCTACCCGTGTCTTTATTATCTCCATCCCGGAAAAACTCGAAAACAATACTCACAAGGCCATCCCGGGGCGAAGAACAAAGGCGAACACCCAGAATAGCGACAGGTCAATGTTGTCGAACTCGTCCAGAGTGTCGAAACATGTCGCTCGCCCCGCGTCAATGGTATCATCATCCTTTGACACCAGCACCACCCACAGTTTGCATCCGACCAGGGGTTGTGAGCACGTTCCGAGCCCGTCCGTATCAATGTGGACGTCCGAGATCGAGTGCCGAGTGGCCACAGTCCCCCATGAGAGATCTGGCAGCGCACGGATCGAGTGCGACCCCACGGGCAGCTTCGTTTCCATCACCCTCACGGCCTCCTCGTGTGCCGCAAATACCCTGGTACCCATCCCATGTCATGTCAGCATTATCATCCACAGACACCGGGGCACCTTCCGCCGTCGGCCACTTACTTCCACGATGGCATCTCTACTAGGGGGGCCGGGCAAGGGTTCTCCAGCCCGTTCAGCACCTTTGTCTGTTCTGCTGCCTCCCCTGCCCGATAAATGTCCTCGCGTGTGCCTGTCCGGTTCTGACGTGATGCATCCGCGTTCGAGCGGTATGCCATATCTGCAAGCGGTCCGTATCAGTCCCCAATTCCTATTCCCAATCAAAAACCAGATACACATCCAAGACACTGACCGTGGATGTTGACGGGTTGGTTCATCGGGCCCAACATTTTGATCGTCGCCCGGTTCCATTGCCACCGCTTGCTCACATGAAGGCCCACCACCAGGACGTGGTACTGCATGAACATCTCGTCCACCTCATCCGACTCCATTTCATCTAGCTGCTGCCACGTCATGATTTTGACTTCGAACGAATGGTCTTTGTGCTTCATCGTATCCATGATTGCCTTCTGCAGGCGCAATCCGAAATCTCGAAGGCCGTGCTCCTGTTCACGCCAAGATCATTTTTGTTGACTATTCTCCGCAAGAAATTCACCCACCTTGCCATCATCTTCCGTATCCGTCACCACCGGGTAGTACGAGATACAATCAATGGACGTCACCACACCGCCACTTCCGTCCTGGCTCGGCTCTGCATGATACCCCTTCAGCAGAATTGGCGTCTTCTCCAGCTGCATGCCATAATAAATCAGCCCATGCCTTGTCTTCTCATGTGATTGGGCGGACTAACCGCAGCCATCTTATCATCCAGCAGAGGGGCCTTATGGAGAGCAGAAATATCAACATCAGTTTCACCTGCGCGCATGTCGAACAAAGGTCCGCTCACCGTTGGCCGCATTGCTGTCGCATTCCGGGCTTTTGTTTTACCCCCCGCCTTCTTGCCCGAGCTCGACGTTGTGCCTTGAGACCGAGACTTTTTCCCCAACGAAGAGGATGGGGCACCAGCGTCCTTCTCGGTCCTTGCGGTTGACGCCCGAGGCCGCAGCGTCCGCTCTGTTGCAGTTACTGCTGTCTTCCCGCTACCTTGACTGTTCGCCGCACGCCTGCCTACGGCCTCTTCACTCACCGTCTTTGACTGCTCATTCTTACCTTTCCCTCTCTCCCCTCTCTCCCCCCTCTCCACTTCCACCGCCTTCTCGGCTCCCTCCCCGCCCTTGTCTTTTTCCGCGTTGTTATCCTGCTCCACCATTTCCCCCTCCCCGCCGTCCCTCTCTCCCCCCGCCGCCGCAGCCACTGCAGCTGCATTCTCTCTCTCAACCTGCGGCTCGTCGACGTCCATGTTCTCCTCCCCGACACCTTTCTCTGCCACCTTCTCTGCCAATGTACCTCCCCCCTCTCCATCATCTGTCCCACCTTTCCCCCCGTCCACCTCCATGTCTTCGCCCCGGTCAACTTCCCCTGCCTTCTCTACCCCTCCTCCGCCCCTTCCCCCAGTCCTCCTGCTGCTGTTCCCCCAACCCCATCGTCCTGCTCTCTCTCCTCCTCGTCCACGTTCATGCCGTCCTCCCCCCCATCCCCCTGTGGTGTCTTTTCAACCACTCTTTCTTCCGCCGCCGAATCCCGAACCTCACTGCTGCCATTCTCCACGTCCATGTCCTCCTCGCCGCCGCCCTCCATTCCGTCTGCACTTGCTGGTGGCTCCTTTTCACACGCCGCCACATTTGATGACGACACTCCGGTGGGTTGGGTTGAATCTTCATGTCCCTCTTCCACCCGTGCCCTCTTCCCAGATCCTTCTCCGTCCACCGCCTCCTCCTGCGTTCGCTTCGTCCCGTATGACAGTCCGTCTGCATGCGCATCGCTCTCTGACTGTACGTGATGTGTCCTTGACTCCCCCTCCTCTTCCCCTTCCTCCATCTCGATCCCGCCCACTCCCTCCTGACTCCTTACTGCAATCGTCATCGTGTTGTACGCGTCAGATCCAATTCATGTACCATCTCCACGTGTACCCACCTTGCTGCATCCAATTAAACCACCCTCTCCCTACAGCGTCTTCCAACGCTGGCTGGTCCACATCCTGCGAGATCTTCCGCCAATGGTCCAATACCCTCTCGACCATCTCCACTGTCCGTGCCCCCCCTGCGATTGAAAACAGCGCATACCACGTCACGCGTTCCATTTCCACCATCTTCGAAGGCCGATTGCCGTTTCCAAATGCCTCTCGAAGCTAATACAACCCACCATAATTCGTCAGTACCAGCCAATGTCCCTCCTCCCCAACTCACCTTGATATAGGTCGGCCTGGTGAGGGCACTGTTGTGCAGCATCAGCGGCACGAAGCACACCAACGGGGAGATGGCGAGGCTCGCAATCAGGGAAGCCAGAATTTTAGAACGTGTAAACTTTCCCAGCGGCTTCCTGACTCCCCCACAATATTGATGGGATCAGCGCCGTCGCTGTACTAAAACACTACCCCACTCACCCATGCAAATTCTGGAAGCATTTCTCTTCATGAATGTCCCCCTGATCACAACCATATCAATCACCTCCAACCCCATCATCGTAGTCAACTTCAAACATACCGTAATGAACGAGTTCAAGGACAGGGCAGCCAGTTCGAAATTTTGAATGATGTTAAGTCGGTCAATATCCGACACACGATTCATGCAGGACGCAAGCAGGCTGGCTGAAACCTTCTTCGCTTCAGTGTGTGTCCATGGCTGCGGCCCCGACGTCCCTTCCGCACTCTGAGACACCACCAGCGCCGCAGTCACATTCTTTGCAAGCGCCTGCCTGAAGTTCGTGTCTGCATTCTCCATCATTGACACCCAACTTTTCATATGGCTGAGGATCTGTGCCAAACACTGTGATAAGTCACGGCTCTCATGCAGTCACCTTCTACCACCATTACCGTTTTTGCATGTGCATTCTCCGAGATGATGGCTTCCAGGAGCTCTGGCTGAGGCGGTGTCCCTTTATCTGATCCCTCCCGGCCTACCATTTTTGTCACCACTTCAGCCAGCTGGTAACGCATGATCACGTCCACCACCTTCGATGCCTGGTGCGCACTCAGGTCGGTAATGTCGACGTGCGGGCGATCCACGAGCTGCTTCCACAGAAGTTCACAGTCTGCATCTCTTCGGCTTAAACTCTTTTTCCCCCACGCCTCCAGGTTGCATAAAAAGGCCTGATGGACACGCCGTTGTCGTGTCAGCGCGTCAGATTTCACCAAGAGTACGGCAACTCACTTTTATGCAATCCCGCACATTCTCCAATGCCGCCACTTGCGATGCCGACGCCGTCTGAGTCGATATCACCGAGTTGCTCAGGTTTTCAGGCGCCAGGACTCCAGTCAGATTGTCGGGGACCAGCATTGTCAGCTCTCCGACGGTGAAGATGTCGTGGTTATTCCACGGGAGCGCCTGCATCGCATAGGCGCATTGGCGGAAGTTCAGCTCGAGCTCTGGACCCGGCAAGGTGGATTCAGACCTGATGAGCCAACCTCAGGTCACAAAGGCGGACCCAAAAGGCAAGCATTACACTTACTCTGGGACAGTCGCCATTTGAATCAAATGGATGACTTACTTCAGTACGATACACAACTCACGGTTCGATGTTGAGGTAGCGGTGAATGATGCACTCAGAACGCCGTTCGTGGACCGCTTCCGCCACGGGTAGACGCGCCGCAACCCTGTCACGTGTTGTCTGGCCGAACACCCAAACCACGTGACGATGAAACCCGCGGCAAGCCTGTCACGTGTTGTCTGGCCGGACACCCAAAGCACGTGACCACGAAGCAGTCGCGCCGCACCCTCTCCGGCACAAACCGGACCGCCCTGCTCGCGGCGAAGTTCCCTCTATCGCACCCCCCGCTCCCTTCGTCCTCTCTATCGCACGTTTTGTCTCCAAACCTCAACCGTCTTACTCCCCAATCTTTTTCCCATAACATGACCTCCAAATCTCACATACCTCTCAAAGGCTACCGAAGCTGCAACCACCGCTGTCCTGGGCGCCGGTGCGCAGCAAACAAGAGTCAATGTAACGTCTGGGAGCGCGAGGGTGGTACACTCAAGAAGCACATCATGCGCCTTACACCCCATCCCCACTGTGGCCCCGACAACTGCCCTGTGCATTCTTCTGATGAGAAGCATCGAGAGGACCTGGCAAAGACGGTGGGATGGCGCGACGTCACCAGGCAAGACCTCGACGGTATGTGCGATAGCTTCAAGACAGATGCCTGGAATACATGGTATATGGAAGCTGAAAGTCAGGGAAAGATAAAGGCCGCCCCTGATCCTTGGGTAAGCACACTGCGATACATACTTAGTTCTGTAATGAAATGCGTAGCCCGGCCAGACGCCGGTCATTACCACTGCTACTGGCAGTTCTGCAGGTACTGTCCCTTCTGCCACCCATCCTCCCCTTGCCCCTCTGCCTCTCAATGCTGCAGCTCCTGCTGCTGGGCCCCAACAGCCTCCCTCTCCCGACCAATCCCCGCCATCGCCTCCACCGTCTATCGGCCAGGTCGTCCCGCCATACTCCCACCCATGGGAGGCACACCACGGTCTTGTTCCGCCCCTCGACCCCCCCGCACCTCTTCGCATTCTCCTCCTGGAAGAACCTTATTGGAATGCAACTTTAGATGATCCTCATGCGCACAATCGCACCGAAATGTGGTACACTGCCGCCATTCTCGAGGAGACATTTCACACCCTGCAAAAGGCCTTTCCAAAGGGCATTTTCCGGAGCAAAAAAGATATCACTGTCACCTTGAAGGTAGGCGACATTCAAGTCGAAATGTGGGATTGGGTATAGTTTTTCCATCAAACTCCCTCTGCTTTCTCCCCTGACTTGATTTCGCCCTGCCAGTTGCTCCTCGCGACGTACTTGATCGCAAAGGAAAAAAAGAACAAAGTCGATCTGTCCTACATGAGGTATTCGCAATACATGGAAGCCATGCTCGCCGACTCCGCCGCCCTCTTTACCACGGCCGTCGGTCAGCATCTTGCCGCCGCTTCCCTCATCATCGGTGGCCCTGACTGCTCGTGCAATGTGTTGTATGTCCCTCCCTCACCCCCGTTTGCACCTCCCTCACTGCATCACAGCCATGGCGCCTTTATGCTGCCATTAGACAAGATGGACGCCTACCGGCGCAATGTTCAAATGCTGGACAGTCATACGGTATTTTGGCCAAACTTCGGCGAGGTCGCCATGTACGGGCAGAAGACATCCTTGGTCGCCAACCTCGACCAGATTGCAGCGCATGTCACCCATACAATCCGTCCACAAACCACTCGTATTCGGCCATTCCACGACCCGATTCCTCCGAACGCCGTCATCAAGCGAGGCTTCTCTGGCTGCATGGATCATGTCAGCATTCCCAAGGACCGCGCACCGAGAACCTGGGCGGACATTCTAGGCAGGTTGCACAATGATTCTATGCCCATTCACCCACAGCTCTGGCTTGCCCAGACCTTCGTCCCCACCCTTCGGCAGTTCGGCGAGCTACGGACGTGGCTCGTCGCTGGGAATATCATTGCAATCACCTACACTGTCCCAAGAGGCGAGAACGAAGCATGGGAATTCGAGGAGGCGAGCGAGATCCCACCCCTCGACAAATTGACGCACGTATCCTTATCTTTGGTTCGAGAGAAAATGCTCATCGACACCTCATTCCAGCAAAGCTGTCCAGGACAATCCCGGTGAGCAGCTATGGCTGCACATGACGGAGGATTGCCTGCGTGTTGATTTTGAGCGTGGTAAACAAGAGTTCAAGACTTTCGTCTGCCAGACGTGGAGGGCCTTGCTCCAACTCGAGCGAAGTCAGTTGAGGCATGAAACCGGCCTCAGTCTCTTCTGCCGCATGGACATTGGCATTATGATGAACCCGTCAGGCCAGTACGATTTTTTTGTCAATGAAGTCGAGCGCACCATGGCATCGACCATGCTCATCGATTCCGTACGGGAGTCCCCCTTTCAGTTAGTCGTGCGCGAAATCGCCCACCAGCTCCCTGCCTATGTATCCCGCTGCCGCAGCTCTCTATCTTCGTACATGTCATTGTAATCTTACACGTTGCTTTGTACTATTCATTATGTCTCGTTTCGCCAATCCCCTCATCATTTGTATAATGTACTCAACTATCACAATTTCACTTAACCCCAATGCTTCGACCAAATGCAAAACATCTCACCCAATACCTGGAACCTGACAGCAAAACCACTACGTTGATATACGATGAATTCATCTTGAAACCCGGTCAACGCCGAACTCATGACATCCGACGCACGGATCCACCGCCCACCGAGCCACCCACCCACCGAGCCACTGCGCCACCGAGCCACCGAGCCACCGAGCCACCGAGCCACCGAGCCACCGAGCCACCGAGCCACGGATCCACCCAGCCACGGATCCACCCAGCCACCCAGCCACATCAAGCCAACCACCATTCCCGCTCCCCACTTTGGAAACCTCCATTTCCCCAGGCTCTCCTCGCGAAATCGGTCATAGCCAGTAGAGAGTTTTCGCAACGGCCGGAATCCAATAATGGAATGGTGGAGTGCCAAGTTGGAATGGTCGGCTATGACCTTGGAATGGGCAGTGGAAGCCGCGCCTTGACATAATCGGCGGCTGGCTCAGCGCCGGAGCGGCGATCTCTGTACAACGCATCGACAGGAACGCATTCAACGTGTGTCCTCGTTGCTTTAAGCACTCGATAAGTGTCCTCTCGTCCTCAACACTCCCAACTACTGACTTATCATCAGCCACTACGGATATCATTCAACACGACCTCCCGATGGCCAACCCCTTCCGTCCCCTCGACATCCCTCTCACGCGTTCAACTCAGATGGTCCGTCTCGTCCTGCAGACGGCCGTCGATCCGTGCCCATCATACACCCAGAGGCGCAGGCAGTTAGACATAGAGAACTCGTACGCGGTCACGGACTCGGTGTGTCGATGGTGCAGCGGGCATCTGATCATGTTTTTCCTGCACGGCTTGTCGGCGGGTTGGTCACACGGGAGGTTTGGATCTTCGGAATCGTACGCTGCGTTGGAGCAAATTGGGGCAACTCGCGGAGCCTAGGGTTTGAATACGGTTATTCCATTCCGGCCGCTGCGAAAACTCTCTAGTGTGATCGCCCGCCGCAGGCAGGCGAACGGGCAGCCCCGGTCATTTCGGGGCCGTCTCCGGTGGCTTGCCAGGGTTCGTCCGTGGGCGGGTCGAAACCACTAACCTTCGCCATAGCAATAGGAGGCCACACAGAAACGTTCTGGCGCCAGCAGTGCGAGGAGGCCATTACCCTGGCAACACTGGACCAGAAGCCGGTACGTCCTCTCCCATCGAGCCGTCGCTCTTGGGGCATGACATCGGGACTGACGGATTTCTCATGCCCCGCGTCGCTTGCACATCGCGTTCGATAGCGCAAGGTGCAGACATGCACGCGCTGCAAGACGGTGAAGTACCCCGATGGGCTGGGCGCACCGGAGACCCACCGGCGCGACTGGTGCTTGGACGGGGTCAAGATCGCCGACGAGCGCGATGACCTGCCCCTTTGGCCGCAGCCGGACGGCATCTATATCGACGGTGCGTGCTTCAATGCTATCGCGTTCCTCTCCACCGTCTCTGCCGTCTAAGTGCAACGTGCTCGAGCAGCACATGAGCAATGACTTCCCGTGCGAGCTCATCAATTTCTGCAAGTCGGTCATCACGCGCCTCGCAAAGGGCCATCCCGATGGCCTCATCCTCTGGAGGCTCTACAACGACCTGGAAATTGATCCCCCGATCGACGCAGAGTGCATTGTCGAGTACCACGGTGCGCGGCACCTCCACCTTCACGCTAGCCTCTGGGCGAACGACCCTGAGGCAGAAGCAGCAGCATAGCCTTTTTTTTTCTCTTGCTGTTTTCCATCCTCCCCCGGCATTTTTTTTCAACTCTACATTGCTAGTACGACCCCATGGCCCCTAATATACATGATTTGTTTTGGTACCACACAGCGCCCTCTGCGGCCGCGAGCCGTCGTTCGTCGTCGTCGTCGTCCCCCGTCGCCGCCTCCCTCCTCTGGAACCCGGCGCTGGCGTTGGCAGGGTTAGGAGGCCACCAAATCTGCCGGAAGGGGCCACATCCAAAAAGGTCACGTGACGGACTCCGGACGCCGCGGCACGTGCGTTCCCAACGCGTTTGTGACCCGGACCGTTCCGATGACGCGGCTGCCTGCGGCTGCCCTCTCCTCTCAGTCACCACACCCCGCTGCATCACCATCTTGCCAACCTGGCCAATCCCACCCCACTCCTTTACACTCACTTTACTTCATCCATCCGTCGACGTTCCTGTCTCTACTATATACCTCTTTCGTGCTGCGTATATGAACATTCCTGCATGTTGATTCCATTGAACGCCGGCACGTTCCCATCATCTATCGAACCACCACTCCCGCCAATCTACATGGCTTCATCTACCTCGGTCCAACATTCGTCAACCACATGTCAAAACTGACCCATTTAAAGGACAGAGACACTGGGTAGCTTACCCACCCCACCATGACCCATCCGATCGCGCATAAGTATGGGCGGACGCCGGTATGCCACATACCTACCGTCCTATTCTCTCGCCCCACGCTCAACCCATTACTGTAGAACACGTGAACACATAACAAGGTACACTCGTTGCCCTACCCTTATGACCTTTTGTCACCAGAACGCGGACTTCCCTGACGTTCGCTCTTCGTTCCTTTCTAAATAGCTCCCGTCTCTCTCGATCCACCTTATTTCGCACGCGCTTTCATTCCATATTTCTCGATCTCACTCATCTCTTCCCCTTATGGTCATCTCGCGTATGTCTTTGTCATCAGCTTGTTCCTGTGGGTCCACTACATGTTCGTTCAACAATCATCCAAACATAATTTATTCTTTCCTTTCGAACGTACTTTCATTCGTTCCCAATTACTCCCTCTTTCACCCCGGCCCGACATCAATCTCTTGCAAACACCGTAGGCTCTTACCGTCATTGGGCCAGCTCGGCAAATTTCAGGCCCCGACTCGCTTGTCCCTCCTTCGCTACACATTGCTCCCGCCTTCCATAAAGTCGCCAGTCCCCCGTCTTTTCCCTTTCCCACCCCACCCACCACCCTACCTCCCTACTGCACTTCGCGCAATGTCCACCGCCCTCGAACGGGCACCCACTTTGACTCAATATACCCGTACGTTGTGTCTTCTCCATGTCTCTTCTCTTCTCTTCGCTCACTGGCACTTCTTCTCCAGCCCCCGGCCCCTCCTTATTCTCCCACACAGATGCCCCTGCCTGGTATGCGAAAGCCGCCGCCTCCCTCGTCCCGGCCCTCTTTCGACAAGCTTTGCAACCGTTCCACATCGGCGTGTTCAAAGTCTTTCTCAGCCAACTCCAGCCCGGTCCTTTCCCTCGCACAGTGCCACCTGCAAGCATTGACTCGCTCGCTCAGTCCATGGCAGGAAACGACCTCCGCCTTGCGTGCCCCTTGGTCGGCTTCCTTTTGGAGCCAGACTGTGAATTAGCTCGAGTTAGCTGGCGCTCCCAGACCGACGACTCCATTCTTTTTCCTTTCCTCCCTCCCTCCATCACGGTTTCAACGCTGGATGGTGACCGTCGCCGCCATGCTTGGGCCCAGCACCATGCAGCCAACCCTGAAACTACTGCGCCCATATATTACGTTGACATCTATTCCTTCGGTGCGCTCCGTCTTCGTTTTCCTTTACCGTTCACTCGCCTTATCCTTCTTTAGAGCTCAATGACCCCGCCAGCCCCGCCCTTGCAGCGTATCGTTGGGCCCTCAATGCCCAGAAGGATGTAGAAGCCCAAGCTTTCGCGGACCTTTACCTCCGAACGATCCGCATTATAAAGCCCTTACGTCTTCGCCAGGATTCTTTACTCGCTACCCGGGAGATGCGAGAGGCTGTTCACAATATATTTGCCAGCTACAACTTCAATGATACCATGGCCCAGCTTCGAGGCATCGCCTGCTCCCACGTTGCCTCCTGTTTGGAAGACCTTTTACTTATCCCCATCTATACGCATTACACCTCCAAGTCCAACTTCCGCTTCATTCGAGACGGCGCTTGGACGGTGCGTACATATCCTCTCGCTCTTTTCAATGTGCTCATCTTATTTAGTATCCCGGCCTACTCCTATCCGAGGCGGTCGAACAATTTCGGGCTCTCCGAGATTACTCCCCTGACGCCTTCTTCCAATGGCCACGTGCCAATGCCAGGCGAAATGCCAAACCGAAGAAAATAACCAACAAATGGGACCTCACGAGTTGGCAGGACACGGCCTCGAAAGGATATTCTCCCCCTGGTTGTTCTGACATCGCCCTGTTGATCGATCGTCTGTCTGCTCCTCAATCCTCTCTTCCCTTAGTTGGCCCTGGGGAGCCCTCGTACAGCATTCCTGACCGAGTTTGTCTCATGTTTTCCCTTTTTGGCCTTTTCTTCTTACATTGCCTCCAGCTACTCTCCCTTCCATATCTTGCATCCCCGGAAGCCAAGGACCACTTCCTTGACGGCGATTTTTGTCTCTCTGTTGTGCGTCTATCCTTGTAACATCTCCTATCCTTTGCTCATTCATACAGCTTGTCTTAATGGTCTACGGTAAAGTGGGCTGGGACCCTTGCACTGCCCCCGGCCGCTTACCCGCGGTCTTACATACCCCCACCCTCGGTTTACGGTGGGGTGAACTCCCGGAAGGATGGCTGCGCCTTGCGATAGCTATGTTTCGCGATTCCACATCCTCCTTCACGCTTCCCCCTCTCAATGCCCCCATTGATCCCTATCGTGCTGCAACTGATGAGGACTTCCATGTGGTGAGTAAACATTTTCCATGTCTTTTCTCCACCCATCCCTCATTGCCTCTTCCAGGTTGCTGGTTTTGTCTGGAAACATCGTTTAACTTTGCGCACATTTTGGCTCAAAGACCCTTCGGACAACCTTGACCCCACTGTCACACCCCCACCTGACTCCCGGTGGGAGTCCTTTGATATCATTCCAGACAATTCACCCCTTGTCGACATGGCACCGGATGTTCAGATTCCGGAACGTCACGTCCGCACCCATATCGAATTTGTTTTGGAAAAGTGTCCGGACTGGCTCCATGCACTTCAACTTGTTGTTGGTCCACCAGCGTATGACGGTTTCACAATTCCCATCGGCCTCAACGTAACTCTCCCCCCCTGTCCCTCCGATCACATACCATCGAGTTTTGCATCATCAAGTTTCAACACGCCTGCTATTCACACCTCCACTCCTCATGAAGATCCACCTGCTCTCGACTCCACCACAGCCAAGCACATTTCTTCCAACAAACCAGCTGAGGTGCTTGGGGAGCAGCTTGACAACACCCACATTGAGGAAAAGCAACAGTCAACAGTCGAGGGTGGGGACCAAGACAAGGATCGACAGCACCTGGACGATCAGTCACTCAAGGAGCTTGTGCTTGAAGACGACCAGGACCAGGATGGCGATGATGTCCCACTCAAGGAGCAGGTGCTTCACGACAAGCAGCACCCTCTCCTGGGACAAGATCACGACCAACATGAGGATGCGCCGCTCAAGTCACCGGGCCTTTGTGCCAAGGACGAGTCCTCAATGCTGGACGAACATTCGGATGAGGACTTGCTGGGCCATTCCAGTCTCGACGACAAGCAGCAGCCTGCCCCGGGAGAAGACCGCGACGACCACGACGACGACGACGATGCGCCGCTCAAGTCACCGATCCTTTGTGCCAAGGACCAGTCCTCAATGCGGGACGAAGATTCAGATGAGGACATGCTGGACCATTCCAGTCTCCACGACGGCCAGCAGCCTGCCCCCGGAGAAGAAGAGGGCGACGACGACGACGACGACGACGACGACGCGCCGCTCAAGTCACCGGGCCGTGGTGCCAAGCACGACTCCTCCATGCCGGACGAAGATTCGGATGAGGACATGCTGGGCCATTCCAGTCTCGACGACAAGCGGCAGCCTGCCCCTGGAGAACAGGAGGACGACGACGACGACGACGACGACGACGCGCCGCTCAAGTCACCGGGCCATGGTGCCAAGCACGACTCCTCCATGCCGGACGAAGATTCGGATGAGGAGATGCTGGGCCATTCCGGTCTCGACGACAAGCGGCAGCCTGCCCCCGGAGAAGAAGAGGACGACGACGACGACGCGCCGCTCAAGTCACCCGGCCTTTGTGCCAAGGACGAGCCTTCCTCCATGCGGGACGAAGATTCGTATGAGGAGATGCTCGGCCATTCCGGTCTCGGCGAAAAGCGGCAGCCTGCTCCCGGACAAGAAGAAGATGACGACGACGACGTGCGGTTCAAGTCACCGGGCCTTTCTGCCAAGGACGAGTCCTCCATGCGGGACGAAGATTCAGATCATGACATGCTAGGCCATTCCCGTCTCGACCACAAGCAGAGGCCTGCCCCGGGAAAGGACCGCGACGATGACGACGACGACGACGACGACGACGACGACGACGACGACGACGACGACGACGACGACACGGCCACGGCCACGGCCACGACCACGGCCACGGCCACGACCACGGCGACGGCCACGACCACGACCACGGTGACGAGCACGGCGACGAGCACGGCGACGAGGTGCCGCTCAAGTCACCGGGCCTTGCTGCGGAGGAGCAGTCATCGCCGTCAACGCAGGACGAAGATGCCGATGAAGTGATGCTCGGCCATTCCGGTTTTCACGACAAGCAGCACCCTCCCCCTGGAGACGACCGTGACCATGACAGCGACGACGTCCCGCTCAAGTCACCGGGTCTTTGTGCCAAGGACGCGCTCCCGATGCAGGAAGAAGATTCGGATGACGCGATGGTGAACCACTATGGTCTTGACAACAGGCTGCAGCCTCCCGCAGGACAGCACGACGCCAAAGAAGACAACGACCTCCACCACTCGCCAATGCCCAATCATGGTTCTCTCCCACTCGCCAATGGTGATGAAGACCACCATGCCCCTAGTCCCTGCGCCCTTGAAGATAGCCAAGGTCTTGCCCTTGAAGACCATGATGAACATGCCCAAATCGACCAGCTTTCGCAGTCTTCGCTGCACCAGGCAGGCCACCGCTCCCTCCTGGGCATCGACGACAAATGCCCCATCTCCCTTCCTCATGACAATCACCGCAGGCATCAAGATGTCCTCAATCATCGACACGTCGCCGCCACGGACAAGCGCCATCTCCACCTGTCTCCCCTTGAGTCGCTTGCAGTCGAGGACTCTTTGCCCTATGGCCCTCGACTACCTCATCCTGAGCTTGCCATCGACATCGAACAACGCACTCATCTTGACGAAGGTACTCATCCTTCTACTATCCTCACTTTTTAACCCTCACTTTGTCCAGACATTTCTATGGATGGTATCCCCGTCGACGCCATGCCAATCACACCCCTTGCACTTGGTATGTTTTTTTTTTTTTTTCGCTGTCATGTCCTTATTCTTTATCAGATCATCTTCACGGCCCTTCCACACCAACGACATGGAGCCCCTCGGTTTTGTCTCCTCCCACACATGCAGCCACCCGTTCTCCAAGCCCCCTTCGTCTAGACACACCTGTCACCCGTGCTCTTGCACAATCCCAGTTGGCGGGCTATGATGATGTTCTGGGCCCACTTCCCACGTTCCATGCCAGCGAGGTTGCTGAAATTGCTCATGCTTTGGCAAACTCCACTGGCCTAGTCCAGGTCTGTGTTTATTTACATTCTCTCATTTTAATCTGACCTTGCTTCTAGCCCAACGATCCCTTTAATCTCTTCGGCCCTCCGCTCTCTTCTCCTGCCACGTCAGATACCCTTTTTGATACAATCAACCCATACCTTCTTCTCACTCCACCTCGTCCTCCGGAAGGAACCATTTTGGTACCAAGCACCTCTAGGCAATTTCGTCCATCTATGTTTACAACACAAAATTCTCAGCTTCCTGCCCCTGACTTCACAAACCCTCCCTCCGTCTTACTTAGTCCCTTGCCTCTCGGTGGTGTGTTCTCTCTTATTTCCTTTTTTTTTTTACTGAAGTCCAGGGTTTCACAGAATACATCAATACCACCCCTGTTTCTGTCAAACGTCTTCATCATCATTCCGCCTCCAAGGTACATTAATGCACTCATCCCCCTCTCTCATTTTTTCACATCCCTTTACAGCGACGTCAGTCCGCTGCATTTACACCAAGTCCGCCTAATTCTCCCCAATGTAAGTCCATCATCATTTTTTTCTTGAACAGATCTTCACCCGGTATAGTGTATCCCACATCTTTATTCCCAGCCTTCGTCAAATCATCTACACACATATCCGATGATGAAACCTCCGATTCACACCATCATGCCGATAAACGTGTTCGTCTCACACCACCTAGCTCCGGTTTGTTTTTTCCCTTTTTTTTCACCTCATCTCAGTTTGTTCACATTCATGACAGCATATCAACCTCTTGATCCTGCCTATTATTCTCCTCAAACTGTTGCATTAGATGCATTCCTACATTCCTCCCCACATGGCCTTCATCCTGAGCAGCTCCCTATCCTAGCTGATATGCGGAGAGAGTCACGATGGCTTCGGGCCATTCACGATGATCTCAATTTTTCTGTGGTAAACAAGAGCTGGTGTGATCTGATTACCACTCTACGGTCAGATACAGGTTCAGAGCATTATATTGCAAACATGATGAGCTTGGTTCGGCGTGTTCATCATGAAGCTCAGACTCATCCCGGCATCCAATCCTTGCTCACTGAATCGAATGATAATTTTTTCAGTCCTAACCTTTGGGCACATCTTCGAGATCAAAGTCTTCTTGCAGAAGATGTGAGTCCATGATGTTTTTTATTTTATTTTTCCATATTGAATCTTTTTTTATTTTCACAGGCTGTTCACACTCTTGCTGCTCATTTGGGTTCTGACATTCCATCCAGTCTTCATCCCCGGACCTACATCACAGACCACTTGATGGTTTGCAGATTGCCTGGGGACGAACAGGTTCCTGTACCCCATATTGCAGTTGATGCTTATCATCCTCATGTTTCACCTCCATATGAGCCAGAGTCATCCTCAGATGATGAAATATTTGGACAGCCTTTCATTTATAATAACTCCTCTTCCCCTCCTTCCTCCTCCTCCTCTCCTCATATTAATAGAGATTGGTTGAACCAATTCAGGTACTGATTTAATAACATTCTTATAACCCATCTTTCTGCTCCATCATACCATTTTTAATACCATTTTCTCTTATACTTTTCAAATGTTTATAATTTTTCTCAATTCTCATCAATATCTCATTCCTTACCCATCTCCATTTTTCTTTATCTCAGTAACATAGCTATAATCATATCTTTTCACAATCTACGACCCTATGTCAACATTTGTCAGCATTTTGAGGGTGGGAATTCATATCCAGATGTAGGAACCTTTAAGAATTTGCTTAAAGGTTTGTCAGCATTGAGAAGGTGGGAATTTATTGCCATACGTGAAAACCTTTAAGAATTTGCTTAAAGGTTTGTCAGCATTGAGAAGGTGGGAATTTATTGCCATACGTAGAAACCTTTAAGAATTTGCTTAAAGGTTTGTCAGCATTGAGAAGGTGGGAATTTATTGCCATACATAGAAACCTTTAAGAATTTGCTTAAAGGTTTGTCAGCATTGAGAAGGTGGGAATTTATTGCCATACATAGAAACCTTTAAGAATTTGCTTAAAGGTTTGTCAGCATTGAGAAGGTGGGAATTTATTGCCATACATAGAAACCTTTAAGAATTTGCTTAAAGGTTTGTCAGCATTGAGAAGGTGGGAATTTATTGCCATACGTAGAAACCTTTAAGAATTTGCTTAAAGGTTTGTCAGCATTTTGAGGGTGGGAATGTATATCCACATGCAGACACCTTTAACACTTCACTCGAGTCTACTTGCGATTTGTCACATTGCCTCATTTAACTCACAATCTCTCGCTAAACAGGTCAGAACTTGCAAAGCACATGATATGGACATGCAGACAGACTTACAAATAATGCACGCTAATATTACTGGCATACAAATACAATAAGTATAAAAAGGCCAGTTGCTTTGCGATTGTAGAGGTCCTGCGAACCCATGTTCAAAACCCTTGGCATCCTTCACACCCATACAAAGTACATCTCTTGTTTCGCTTGTTTACTAAATTAAAGCTTCATACTGACATCCATAGAATGGATGCTTCATGTCCATTCAATGTGTCTCAACATTATTGTAGTATTACTGTCATCTTCTCAATATTCAATTCCTGCCCTCTATGTTAGTAACAGCAATGTAGCTTGATGCAATTCTAGTGATAATCTTTTTGGACAGTTATGGTATTGGCCACTGTAACTGAGCAAAATCACCTAAAAACTCCCTCATACAGCATAAACCATATGTGAGTTCATTCAATGCATATCATATTATGCTGATATCCCTCCAAGCAATTAGCGTCGCCCATCCGTTGAACTTGGGCATTGGTTGTGCTTGGACATTGGCAACTTCTAGTGCTCATGTCGATAGCTGCTAGTCGAAGCCATGTGACCCCCATGTTGCCTTACCCAGCATGTATCAATTCCTCGTCCCATTCCCTTTTCAGAATGCAATGTTGCAGAATTCTCTCTGTAAGTGATCTTAGATAGTCAGTGATCTTGGATATGTGCAACAACACCTAATACACACTTAGACAATGGCCAGGAGAAAGCTGTCTAAGTAAACAACTAGCACACTGGAAACCTCACAACAACTCCATTCTGGCACTGAGCATCATCGTCCTGTGCCTGCCTTAACTAAAATTTGGCCCTACCCTTCGTGAAGTCCAAAACATGGTGCAAATATGCTCTACTATTCACTGTCTTTCTTGTTTTCTTCTCTTCCTATGACTTATATGACAACTTTCATTATTTCTTATCTATCTTTTTACATGCTTATAATATTTTATTAAAATCTACTATGTAATAAACAAGTGCAAACACTATTTTAGTACTTAATAACCCTCTTCACACTTTTGTCATATTTTTTTTACTTCATATTTCAACAATTATCATCACCTCAGTAAGTCCATACTTTTTGATCTTGTCAATGTTATTTATTTTATATGCAGACCACCATGATGCCTTTTGTTATGCCTACTTTTTCCACAGAAGTTGGGGTTTTTCTTGACATTATATGCTGCATTATTGACTATGACAATCATCCAGGACTTTCATACTCAAAATATATTGCAATGTCATCATCTTGATCATATTCAATATAATTGTGCAACTGTAAGTATGGTGCTTTCAAAATATTATACTGTATGGTTGAACATCACACCCAGCTTCCAGGTCCACTTGACATTTGGCATCAAATTTTGCATCATCCTGATTTGACATATATGGATGCTGCCAATTTGCGTCTTACCTGTCATCTCTTCTACTGGATGCTTTATTCCCGCAAAAATTTTGCATCTGTTGGCCCTCAATATCCAACTCTATATATCTTTCTTTCAACAATATGGGAATTTCACCTCATCATGCTTAGTTGTCCTTTCGCCCATCTATTTGGCTTGCCCACCTATGCCAATATTACAACACTGGAATTTTCAATTTCAAGTCAGGAGATTTTTACAGTCACACATCTCAATCCTGATTATCCATTGGCCACATTGCATCACATTGAGGAAATCATCATCTTGTGGCATGAAGACTACAATTATACTACTCTTCTGCAACTACTCTCACTTTGGCCAACTCAAATCTGTCCAGCAACCACATTTCGATTGCGTCCAAGTCAACTCAATTTTTCTTTGGTATGCTTTCTAGTTAGCATATTTTTGTAATGTTATGGTCTAATTTGTTTTGCCAGTATGGAAGTCCATGGGAAGATGGAGATATAGAACGATTGAATTTTGCAGAAATTTTGCATCATTGTTTACCCAAACTCACCACTCTCATGCTCTCTACTCCTTCATTTTTGGTCAACACCACTCAACCATATACCTCTACCAACATCCAGCAACTCAATCAATGTCTTGTCCAAGGAACCTTTACTCCAGAAGTTTATGCTGTATTTGATTGGATTCAAGAGCAAGACATTGATCATTTGCTTATGCAAGGACAGCTATTATGTTCCCATCTTCAAGATGATGACATGAATTCTCAACTGCAAAATATTTTTTTGTCTTGGGGATATCATATGCAGCATGCCAGTCATAAAGTCCCAATTTCTCCCTTTCAGTCTTCAATCATTCCTATTCAACCAGATGTATGGCCATCATTGCATCAAAAAGGAATTTGGGCCCATTATCAGCGCCTCTCACCCAACATCAATATTACACCGGAATGGATTATCAACTACAATCAACATCTTGGTGTCACCCAACAGACTGTTTTCACAGCTGGCTGGCATGTTGTTTCTTGGGAGCCAGCTTTTGTTTGTATATCTTCATTACAACGCCAGGTTCAATCATTATCACTTACTACACCTTGGCATCTCAAAACAATCCCCTCTCCTATATGGGTTCAAAATTTAACTCAACTTTGGTTCGATGAAACTTTGATATTACATTGGTTGGATAATGACTTGAATGTAGATCAAAATCATATTCAACACCTTCATTTACTTAGAAACATGCTCCAAACCACAATTCTTTTGATTTATCATCAATTATAATTTTTGGCAATATCATACTAGAGTCTTCAGTGCTAGAAATTCTAAGGTTTTTTCTATACTAGTGGGATTCAAAAATTTTCTGGTGGAGTGAATTGCACAGGAATTATTCAATAAATAAGAAACTACAAGGTAGGCTTTAAATGCAGTGACTGGTGTGCTGTTAGCTCAAGTATGAGCAAGGTGAGTACGGTGAGAACATGTGCTATCTCTATACATGATCACATCAGTTGTGTGGTCCTTAAGTGAAGCTTGAGCTTGCACACATTGCACAGTACATCTTTTGCATCCTATAGTTTTTTGTGTCATAATTGTGCTTTATCACCCATTCATTTTTACTAACACAATTTGCATTTTTACTACACTCACTACAAAAAACACTAGCTGATAGACTCCACTATTTGATTCAAGTTAGGTTGTTTTTTGTTACATCTATTTGCCCAGATTGAGACAGGGTTGTGTAAAACTAACATTGTGGCAAAAGTGTCATGTACTCATCAGTTATGCAATCAAATTGTCCCAATACAATGAACTACAACCTAACCCAACCTATGTTAACATTCAACATCTCATTTTCTCAATCACCCTTTATATCCTTCAATATTCCTTCTAAATATACATATACAAATATAAATAGTGATAAATATAACAATGTATAATAACTTGCAGTCTTTACAATTTTGCCTTCCACATCTACCCTCACATCATTTCATACTTATCAATTCTTATCACAAGGTGCACATTTATCATTGTTTTTCCTCTTACAATGGTTACTAGTATTTCTCATCTTGTTATCAAATAATTCTAATTACTCAATATAACTTTTAGAGACAATTCCAACTCATCCAAAGATCATCACCCCCCCACGTTTGTGTTTTTTTTTTAATATATATTGGTATAGTGTTATATTACTTATCTCTCACAGATCACATCACCACATTATCTTCCTTTTCAAAAACATTTGGATGTTATTCAGATGAATCGTGTTTATGTTTGTTTTTTGCTTTCATGTTATCAATTTTTCTGCTAATATACTGTTTTATAGCTACGACTTCCTTTGGAAGTTTGGATCAGAATTATTCACGATCCATATTTAACAGATATTGATCATTATCATCTTCGTGCAACATCTCACTTATTTCTTTGGCTCCTCAAAAATCACACACGTTTCATCTCTATTTCCCATGATGGTCATTACATCACCCTTTTGCAATTTTTATGTGATATTCATCAATTTCAAACTAATTTTCACTTATGCCCTCTTGCATATATATCCCCTGCTTCTTCATTCTTCAATCTTACTGTCTTAGAAGTTGCTCTTCCCACTCTTCAGATTGTTATGATTTCTCAGACTCAACCACAATTCCCTCTTGCTACATTGGAGCAACTTCAAGAAATTATCCTAATTTGGGATGAAGACTGGACATGGTGGACTTTGCAATATTTTTTACGACTTTGGGAGTCTGGCACATCACCTGTGACCTCTTTCAGATTACGTCCTTGGCGTTTAAATTATAACCGTGTATGTTTTTATTCTTTTTGCTCTCAGTTTTCTCTATTCATCTCCTATGCTCAGTATGGTAGCCCTTGGGAAGATGGCACATCAGATCTCCATCACTTTCAAAATCTTCTCAATCAATATTTACCCAAGCTCCAATCTCTCACACTCTCTTCGCCATCATTCCTTCTTGATTATTCTCAGCCTTTTACCTCTAATCAAGTATCATCTGTCAATACCTTACTTGGCCTCAATCAATTGCCAAGTGACCATCCATTATTGGACTGGATTGCAACTCGTACTCTCAACACTTTGCTTGTTCAAGGAGAAAATCTATGTCATCATATCACTTCATCCTACAAAAACCCTCATCTTCATAACATTTATTTAGTATGGGGCTATCATATTTCTAAATCTGGTCACCAACTTCCTGATTCACCTTTCACCACTCCCAATTTTTCTCAACGCATTCCATACTGGGATGGGCTCAACAACAATGGCATTTGGGTCCATTTTTATCAAGATATTACTTCTTGTCCAACAGATACTACCTGGTTAACAACATACAACCGACGATTAAATACCATGGATCTCCAAGTACCTAGCAACTGGACAGTTCAGTGTTGGGAACCTGCATTTGTAGGTCAAGAAAACATTGCTCGCCCTCATCAACCCTTTGATGCCAGCCTACATTGGCGTGTCAAAAATGACAAAACACCACAATGGATTGTTGATTTAGCTGATGAATGGTACACAAACAACAAAGATGGAGAGGAGCTTGATGACGAGATGGCATCAGAAACTGGTTTTATATTTCATGGGGAGATGCGTGATTTTTTGGAGGAATTACTTACTGCTTTGTGGCACAGAGTATAACCTCATCATACACACTTATTTCTCCCTCCAATCTATATTTGCCCTGCCCTAATTAGGCCTCATTACAGTTACCTCTCCCATTCGTCTCAAATCTTGAGATAGTGGTGTAACAAATCCAAGCTATTTGTCCCCAATGATCCAATCTTGGGTCATCCCACCATCTCTGATGGGTTCTCAGACATGCTAGGTTGGATGTCATGAATCACTCCACTTCTCTCCACACTTCTTACTTATACAGTCAAATAGTCGTCCTACCACAAACCTTGCGCATGTCAGATTGGGCTCAAACTCTTTATACATATGTACAATCATATTAAGACATCATATGCCAATTTTGAGAGCCATTCGCACTGTCAATTTTGACATAAAAAAGTAAATCAATGTTGGGGGAACAGTGGGAGATGATATGCTGTATTGCTTTAAAAGAAGGTGACATCTTGTCCCCCAATGCTCGCTTGGCCAAGCTATTGACCCACACATCAAGCCACACTAAGCCAGGCACATAGCCGTACCTCCAGCCACACCTAGCTGCACACCCCGAGCCGCACTCGGAGCTACCGAGCCAGACCCCGACCCGTACCGAACCAGACACCCACCCGTACCGAACCAGACACCGACCCGTACCGAACCAGACACCGACGCCTACCGAGCCAGACACCACCGCCGTACCCAGCTGTAACCACACCAGACACCGAGCCGTACCGAGCCAGACACCCAACCGTACCGAGCCAGACACCGAGCCGTACCGAGCCAGACACCGAGCCGTACCGAACCAGACACCGAACCGTACCGAGCCAGACACCGAGCCGTACCGAGTCGTACCGAGCCAACCGAACCAGACACCGAGCCGTACCGAGCCAGACACCGAGCCGTACCGAGTCGTACCGAGCCAACCGAACCAGACACCGAGCCGTACCGAGCCAGACACCGAGCCGTACCGAGCCAGACACCGAGCCGTACCGAGCCAGACACCGAGCCGTACCGAGCCAGACACCGAGCCGTACCGAGCCAGACACCGAGCCGTACCGAGCCAGACACCGAGCCGTACCGAGTCGTACCGAGCCGTACCGAGCCAGACACCGAGCCGTACCGAGCCAGACACCGAGCCGTACCTGGTTGGCTCGTCGTGGAGCTAGGCGTGGCTCAAGCTACGGCTACGTGTCTGGCTCCGTGTCCCTTGGCGGTGCGCCCTGGCTAGCATAGTACTGGCTCTATGTATCAAGGGCGCGGTGGCCACTGAGGGAACCGGGCAGTGACCCGCGCTTGCCCGGGCCGGTGACCTCCCGGCTGCGCGTCTGTCACGAGCGCCCTCCGCATAGTACACCGTGTACTCTGCTGGCCGTCCGAACAAGGCAGCGTTTGCCTTTCTTGCTTATCGACTTGAACTGTGGCCTTCTCGTTTGCACAGCTGTCGCGGTCGGTTTCTTGTGTGCAGGCTGTCGCGCTGTCTCACGGCGCCTCTCCCGCTACCAAGGCCGACTGATGGCGTGATGACTCGCGCCATGCTTTCACGGTCTTATCATGCCCTCAACACAATGATACCACGGCCATGACGAGCACGAGCACGGCCCATGCGTCGGGACGGAGCTCAGCTGAGTAATATTGACTCCCTGCGACCTCCCCCCTCCCTCCTCCCACCTCCCGTTCCACATGTCCTCTCATGCAAACGGCGACGCCGCCGACGCGACGATGCGAACGGCGATGCGACGAAGTGCGAAAATCCGACAAACTAGCCAGTTTTTAGTTACTACATTGTTCCTCATTCCCTGCCTGTAATCCATGACACACAGGCATTAAACTCAGGACAAGCACAGATGAAAACTTCACAAATACATCGGCTTGTATCAAGACAACATTATAGTACAATATACAATACAGTAATACCACTAACCTACCCTAGATATAAAAAACCTCCAACGTTATGATAAGTAGTATGTAGTCCAAATATAATCACCCATACCAATTCCAGCGCTCCAACACCGTCTCATGGCCGTGCGCGTCCGTCTTCTCCCAGAAGACGCAGAACGTGCCTCCGGTATGGCTGCTATACACGTCTCGGACGCAACGCAGCGCGAGGTCGACCTCCCACCGCGCCTTCTTCGACAGCTCCATCACCATGTCCATCACCTTCTTGCGCCAGCCCCACACCGTCTTCCCCCTCCACTTCGGGTTCCAGTTCTCCTCAAGCTCCCGCACTGGCCACAACCCCCTCACCCCGCCCGTGTACTCGGTCCATATGTCAGCAATCCTCTCGCAGTACTACATCAGGTAGGACGGCGTGAGCTCCCTCCCAATCACCCCTCATGGGTGCCGCCCGACGCACTCATCGCCGCACTTCAGCCCCATCGCATCGCGCTTCTACATGCGTCCGTCTGGGCCGTGCGTTGCGAACAAGTTCGAGGGCAGCCAGGGCGCCGCCGCTGCCCGCATCTGAAGACCGCCGCGCGGCAGTACGGTGCCTGCAACCGCACCGCCAGCCATGAGCGACGGGGTGGGCACAGGCGGCGCGAAGGTCGCTGCAGCGACAGCCGGCTCGGCTCCATGCAGCCTTGTCAGCCGCCGGTATCAACGAGTCACGAAGACACCAGGTACGTACCGTCAACGGCATCCACCTTCCTCTTCCGCGACCACCGCCGCGAGCCGTTCGACATCTCAAATGCCGCCTGCACCCCGTCAAACCCCCGCAGGACGTCCTGGCGTTCGGCTTTCCACGCGCCCAATTCTCGTTTCTGCTCCATGCATGACTCAGTCAACATCCCCCGCATGCTCTGCACAATACGCTCGGGGAGGTTCTCGGGGGGACACTATGCCTCCAGCTCTGCTTCGGCAATCATGTCGGTGGCGCCACGGGCATACTCCCTGAACTTGTCCCGGTGGAAACGGTGGTGCTTGAAGATCGGCAGACGAAGCTGGCGCGAAAAGACAACGGCGGCATCCACGACCAGCACCGTGCGGAAACAGAGGAGGAGGCGGAAGAAGTGCTGGAGGGCGATGTCGACGCCACGCCGCCAGGCCGCCGCGCGTGCTGTGCGACCGCGCACGTCGTCCTCGATCCAGGCGAACACGCTCTGTAAGACATCCTGTGGACGCATGACGCACCAAATCAGTTCAGCAACATGGTCAGCACAGCACACACCATGCTGTCACACTCACCTACCTCGCCCCGAGCAAGCAACTAAGACGCTGCTCGCGCCCGTTGAACATGGCCACTGCCTTCACCACATCCACCGGGCATGCGCGATCGTCGCACCGCCGGAACGCGCCGCTGCCTGACCAACCACCCCCATGGTCTTCGTACCCCTCACCCAGGCGCCGTCCTTTCCCCTGTTCTCGGCGCCGTCGTTGCAGATGTGGATGCAAAGGAATTGCCGGAACGCACTTCATTACTGCAGCACTGCAGTCATCATTGTGTTGTAGATGTCCTACAACTCGATTGATTTCATCACACCCCTCGCTACCCGTGATGTCCGCCTGCGCAACGCATCCCGTAAAGTCATACGGTGAGCAACGCGCTGAAGACGCCGGGGTTGACTTGCGTCGAGATGGCTGTCGTGACTTTGTATTCTAGCCACATGTACTAGATATTTATTAGATGGAGGTGCACAATACATAGAATGAAGCACAGTGTACCATTGGCAAAGAATCGCCACGCTCTTCCACCTGCACATGCCCACGACCTACTCCACACCCCTGTCCCTCCGCCCTCCACCCTTTCACGCGCTGCCTTGTCTAGGCCATGGCCTTCTACAAAGGCTCGAGCCTGTCGACGCCAACACTTCGCCGTGCTCGCTTTTCGTACGGTACACGCCGTGTATGCTGCTGCTCTGGGCTTCCGAACACCATAACTGTTTTATAGCGACCTAAGAAATAAGAGGATCAGATGATGACTGCCGAAGCAGGAGTCCACCACTCACCTGGACATCATCCCGCGCAGTCCCTCGACCTCTACCTTTCGCGCCTGGAAGGACACCTTCTATTGACCTCGGGCTGCGTGGGTGGTGCTAAACACGTAGGTTGAGATATCACTGCTGGCCTAGAAGATGTGGTGTCCTTTAGATGAAATACTTAGGCGACATTGTAACTCCGTGGAGACAGCGGCCAGAGTGCAACATGCACAGGCAAAGGAATGGGTGGGGCGTCCAGGTCACATACCGTGGTATCTCTGCCTCCCCGAAATTCTGCCCCGGCGCGATTCAATCGCGTTCCTGATGGTACTTCCGCTTGACATCGTGATGGGGCTGCACGAGAGGTGCAGAAGGAGTGGGGACACCCTGACTACAACTTCATCTGTATCAATTACCTTGAGATGCGACGAGCGAATGTCACAACCAAATCGCACATCATGCCCAGAATTGGGCGCCGCGGCGCTGGAAATCCTCGTTAGAATCATGCATTAGTGCAATGTGTCGCAACGTGGAGTATCAGAGGCCATCCTACCTGACATTTTCCTGCATAGAAGAATCCATCTTTCGGCGGTGGGGAAGAAGAAGTCAGCTCGTGGCAGCGATGCGCACCATCGCATGAGAATACATCTCCACCGCCGTCCTCAATTCGACACACGGTCACGTGCGAGGGTTGTTGGGCCAGACAACACATGACCGGACATTATGTAAGCATAAACGTGGGCTGCCTTTCGGCGCTTCAGACTGTTTTGCCGATGCCAAGCCGCAGACTCGCGTGGGCGGCAATTCCGCCACACTCCGTCCTCACCGCGGCCTCACCCACGCCCTTCCCCGCTTGTATTTTCAATATCAACATCCGTTATCCAAGCATGGAGCACCTTCCTCTTCAACCTGTATCATTGGCACTTCCCGTCGAACTGCTTAGCAAAATCATCCTGCTCTACCTCGCAGATTCCTTCATGGACCTCATTACCCACCCCAGCGTCGACAAAAATTGGGACCCTCTGTCATCTCCATTGCACACATCTGTTCGGTTCCGTGAGATTACGGCGGGACATCTACGAAACATATTTGGCGAAGTGTCCTCGCGGGAATCCGGTGAAAGGTAAGACCCTTTGCCCGGTATGACCTTGATCCTTTTCTTGACATTCTGCTAAGCACCATAATTCACTATCGATTTGTCCTCGCAAAACTCAACCGGATTCATGCATACGCCTTCACCCATGATCCGGAGGTTGTCTTTGACTCTCATTCTGTCATTGCCTGCATCCCTATCGATCGTCAACACCTCAACTCTCCCCTCATTTGAGTGGCAATGGATTTCGCTATCGCCCAGAGACACGCTCGCCTCTGCGAACTATCCTCAATCGTCACATTGGATCACACCATTCGAGCACATTTCAACTCTCAGTGGACGTGGCGGCCCTGGGGGCACGTCGTCGTCGCTTCCATATCGTTGCCGCTCCTTCTCCCCATAGCCGAACTCGCCCTGTCACTACGATTTCTTGTCCAGCGCAGTATGTGCATACTGGTATCCCATTTGTGCCATAGCACTGAAGCTCCTACTGCACCCCATCTCTAGTTTTCTGCTTCCTATCTTACTGCCACATGGCCTTAGAGTTCGATTCCCACTTGTGGCTGCTCCCCGACTATGCTGCACGTGCAGGCCCTCTCCACTCCCGGACGTTAAACATTTTGGACCAAGATAACACGACGATGCAACATCTGCTCACCGAGTTCAACATGTGCGGCCTCCATATTCATGGGCTGCCCATTCCGCTCCATATTGTGGAGATTGCTGAGACGCACGCTGCACTCTTAAAGCTCGAGCCGCCGCCAGGTCGTTCGGAAGACGAGCCGCTAGTTCAGTTCTGCCGTGGATTACAGGATGCGATTCTACGCAATTTCTATCCTGAGCAGCGAGATCTCGTCTCTGCTGAGCTCATCAAGTCGAGGACGAGCAGGCAGCTGTAGTTCAAATCACCGTGCGTTTTGCAACCCGTCGATTGATTTCACTGCCATAGAATTAGGTGCTATTCTAGGTAAAAATGCAACTTTATCGAGCGCCGTCGTAAGGATCATGTTGCGGCACTAGAATGGAGATCTGTACCAGCCACAGTGATATTGTGGTATCCTTTGAAACCGACACGAAATCGAACCACATCGTGTGTCTTCTGAACGCAGTCTTTTCTGGGTCGGGTACTTTGCCGGATCCTTTTATAATATTTTCCAATGGTATCTAGCACTATCCACCACTATCTATTCAATTGCAGCCCTTCGACCTGTTGTCGATACCAACATTCCCCCATACCCTTGTACCCTACGGCCCTATGGGCCGTTCCGATCTTCGTGCCGTTAGTTGAACAGACATACCCGCGTTATATACAAGCGAACAGTTAGAATTGAGGACGGAATGGGGTAACCTATCACGTACCTTGCATCCTAGGGCTACAAACGGCAATAATAACACAGTGTCAGTTGCTATCACGCAGTCCACACATATCTGCACTGCTTACAAGCCAAATATTCATGGCAACAGGAGCCATTGCTAACACCGGTGTGGGGGTCAATCTCGTCAGCTCAGCCTGCTTGGACGACTTGATTGGTACATGGCCTTATTGCAAGGGTATTCACCTCTGTCCATGCCCCCTGTCAGCCACGTTTCCCCTGCCAGAAGAAGTGCTATCAACGTGATCCACTGCAGAACATCGTGTTCTCGCTGGCTATAACACACACCGCCAGGCCAGACATGCAAACGGGAACTCACGTTATCCCCTGCCACCAATATTCCGCTGTATCGAGGCCAAGTCACCTTCAGCGTACCGTATTCAATGTCGCCACTACGTACCGGCGTGCTGTACAAAAGGTACTGTACCATTTGAAACGGTTCGTCGGTCACGCGTCACAGAGCCCTCTGACGAGACGAAATCTGACCCATGTCACTGGTCACAGCTTGGCCTGACGAAATGGGTTTTCGTGTGACCAAAATCAGAAAAATGGGTGAGGCTAATCTGGCTTCAAAAATGGCCCAAATTATCTATTTTTTTCGCTCACAGAGAGTTGACTTCGTGTTTTGAGTGTACACACCAATAATTCCAACCTCCATGGCCCAAATTGCACCCAGGGTACCCCCGACGAAAGGTCCCTGCTGATGAAATTTGGCTGATGTCACGGTCACTGTACCCACCTGACCAATCCGAAATTTCGTCAGGCCCGTCACAGTCACAAGTAGGTGACGAACCGTTTCAAATGGTACAGTAATCATCTGCTTGATGTTAGGCGCGTGTTTGGTCCGGGAGAAGCGCGGCAAGCGGCCCGGTGGACCCACAATGTGCCTCGTGTACGTACCTTCCTTTTTGACTTCATTATCGCGCATCAGGGGGTTGCTTTCCCCCGTCCTAGATCTTCCCTACGTCTCTACCTCCCTACATCTGACGGTCAGTACAACCTCCACTAGTTGCAGTGGTCTACATTGCCAGTCCACTGGGAGACTTCATCCGCCTGAAGTACGTGATCTTCGCTGTCTCAATTGCCTCTACTCACGTACACTTTCCACACACCCTCATCCGCAGCGACATGTCGCACATCCCAATCTCTGCCGATTCCACGTCTATGGGCCATATCCCTAACATGCAGAACGCGCTGTGTGTTGCGGGACCCGCGCAGACGTCACGCACGCGTTCACTCTGGCGGGCACCAAACGACCCGACGGAGAACGGCCATCGAATCATCAAAATTCCCTTACCCCCGCTCGAAAATGGGAAAATTTGGCAGCTAGACAAAATCCAGGTCCATCGGAAACGGAATGAGGGCTTGGACGTAATTGTGGATGCATCGGATCTCCTGCCGGGATGTCGGTGGGATGAGGGTGAGTGCCATGCTGGAGTACACCTGCAGCAGCGTGGTTGAGTTCAACCCTCAAGGGTTTTTGACCTGGTCATTCAAGCTTGCGGCCCATCGCGTTGCTGTTCCCTCCAGCGCGATACAACTTCGCTCACATGAAGGCATTCTCATTATCTCCATACCTCCCCTTCCCAGTTTTGCATACCGTGTTCGTTGACTGGGTACATAACCCATGTCATGTATCCTCAACTCATATATCATTCTTTGGTCAAATGCAAGGATCTTTCATGGATTTACAAACAACTCAAGGCCGTTCTGCACCTTGTTCGGCATCGAGGTCGTGTTCGCGCCGGCAGACCTCACGCGTGAGCAGCGCGCAGTTCAGGCAGATGCACATGAGTGCCATCAAGCTCGAAGAGGGTGATATGCTCACGAGCAACCGCCTGGATGAGGTGATTCGCCCAAAGTTCGTTGACGCGCACCCATCGACGAGCTGTACACTTGCTCGTGTCGTCCCCACGTTCGCTTCACCGACCGCAGCATAAACGACCCCGTCGCAACTGTTGACATCTCCCAGCCGCCGTACCACTTGGGCGATGCCCGACGCGCTAGGCCATCTTCCGAACCAGTCGCCAGGCCAGCCGTGGGCGCGTTCGCTGCGGCGCTGTTTCCAGGTTCGCGGAGGGTTGACAACGCGGCCGTCTCGAGTCAGACGCCCGCGGAGGGGAGTGCTGACGTGGAGCGCACCAGGAAGATGGGCCGCGCACCCGCCTGGGGCCATCCCCCACGATGCCTGTACACATGTGACGAGCTGTCTTCGATGTCCAGGTCACTCATGCACACCCCGCCGAACGTTGCGTGTGAGCAGCTCACGCAGATGCTCATGTGTCCGGAGGTGGGGTGCTCGCATGGCCGCCGTCCACCTCGAGGATGGCGACACGCTCCCGCGCGAGCGCATGTTCCCGCTCCTCAGCAAAGCCCACGTCGTCCTGATTAACTGCCAGTTCTTCGCCAAGTCCCTGGGCATCTCCTTCGCTCCCGCCTGCGCACTGACCACTGCCGCAGAAGGAGGCCATCCACACGAAGTTCCTCGACCCGCACACCACTGGGAGATCACTTATCTTATCTATTTCCATTTATGGGCATGTGCCTGATTACGTATTTACTTAGTCCATCCCCCGAGTTCTCAAATCATTCGACCCTTGTTCAGTTCTCCACATCCCCAGACCCCCTTGCCGCCATGGCCCGCTCTCCAGCACCACAATCGGTGTGTTGTGGCTGTTCCTCCCCCCACTGCCCCCGCCGCCGGCACTCCCCGCCTCCAGCTCATCCCATGCATTAACCCGATTCCATTCGTGTTGCCCCTCCGCACGCCGCGACAAACGCCGCCGGCTGTCCTCCCCGCATCCCGGTCCTCCCCCCGCATGCGCTGCGCTCGCAAAACTCCGCGCACCTCCCGTGTCGCTCAACGTGATCGGCACCCCTCACCGGCGCGCGCGCGACATACGCCAACACGCGGATCGTCTCATTGCTCCGTTTCCTGCACGAGCTTCTCGTGTTTGTGCTCCTCTGCGCACGCATGCGCGCCCGGTCGTCCTTCCACCCCTTACCCTCCCTCCCCGCCGTCAGCATAGCCTCCAATCCACGCACGCCGTCTGCACCGATCGCGCCGACGCAGTTCGCGTCGACGAACAACACGGCCGCGCCCTCGCGCATGTGTGCAACGTATCTGAAGCGCTTGGGCGGCTCGTCGTTCACAGCGCCCTCGCTGGGCACCTCGCCGCGCATGGCGATCCTGTCCGGGAAGGACGCATAGCCGTCGAAGTCCGGCGCGTGCGCCATCTTGACGTCCAGCGGGTGCCAGAACACGGGCATGCCGGCGGCCTAGTAGTAGGATATCGAGGTAGGCGGCGGCTGGCTGCCGTTGCGCCACTGCCTCGAGTTGCACCCGTTTGGGGGCAGCGGGGGCCGAGGCATGGCGGAGGGCCGTCCTAGAAGCCCACAACAGTTGCACTCAGTATAATCCTTCTGCGTGCGACGTCGCAGGACATGAACCAGTGGTGCTGGTTCTCGCTCGCCGCTCGAAACGCACAGAGAAAGAGTTAGCATGGGTTGGCCCGGTGGATGCCTGGGGGATTGACCGACAGCAGCCATGCCGCGTGTCTGGACGCTGGAGCAACGAGGCTATCGAACGCGTACTACGTGACCAACCCATCGCCCGAGGACGCCTCGCGGCGAGGTCTATTCTTTGTTACCACGCTGATAGCTGCTGTCAAACACTCCAATCACGCCCTCTTTGGCGCATCTTTCTCTCTCCCCACATCTTCCCTCATCTCCCCTTCTTCGCTCTGTCTCCTTTTGTCTTCATCCTATCGCCTCCCGCACACCCGTATTTGACAAGATTTGACAAGAAGAGAGCAGTCCGTCCTTGGTCTGCCCCTACAAATCCACTGAGTCCTTCAGTTCTGGGTCACCCACTCTGCCAATAGCCCCCAATTTCACCTGTGGCATTGCCCCGCCGTCCCACCCACACTCCACGGGTTCCATTCCCGGCCCTGCTCGCTCCTTGCACCGGTCTCACCAGGCCCTGAACAGGTCCACGAACGGGACAGTGCGCCAGCCTCACGCCGCCCAGTGCGCAGTGTGACTGTTTGCGTGACACGACTCCCCCGCCCCGTTCGACGCCCGCCTCGGGGGTCCGAGTCCCGCCCTGCTTGCTCCTTGGCCGGATCTCGCCAGGCCCCGAAGATACCATCCAGCAGGATGGCGTGCGAGGCGGAGGTCAGGCCGGACTACCTGCTGCCGGTCAGTGTTTGCATGGCCCATCCTGTTCTGTGTTGGCTTATGCCCCGATCACATGTTTGGGCTGTTGGGCCAGACAACACATGATCTGAGATGTCACATGACTTATTTCTAAATTCAGCCACCTGCTTACAAATCTATAGGTTTTTTCCTAAAGGTTTTCAGCCACCGGTTCAGCCACCTGCTTACAAATCTATAAGTTTTTTCCTAAAGGTTTTTAGCCACCGGTTCAGCCACTTGATTACAAATCTATATGTTTTTTCTTAAGTCTTTTTGGCCACTGTGGTTTAGCTACTCGGTTCAGCCACTTGTTTACAAATCTATCAGTTTTTTCCCAAAGCTTTTGAGCCACTCTAGTTCATCTACCCAGTTTAGCCACCTGCTTATGAATCTATAAGTTTTTTTCTTAAGGTTTTGAGCCACTACATTAAAACTCATGTAGCCAGATTCTTTTTTACATTACTGGATATATTTTGACAATCTGTGATACATAACTACAACCAGTGTTTGACACTATCATCAAATATGCATATGTCAAATCCAACCACTAATTAACATGTATATGTTTTTACATAATGTCTGCTGATTGTATAAGGGCTATATTTGGACATTTGTTTGTCTTTCAATACAAATCCAAATATGTACACACAAGTCAATCTATATATCTTACTCTTTTTTCAACACTTCATCACCATGGCCATTATGTCTCCACCAACATCTCCAGTATGTTTTCCCATCTCTCTATATTATTTGCTCATTACTTATAAAATCCAAGCCTTTGCTTCCTCCTTTTGAGCCTTATCATATTGATTACCATGTAAGTTGTTCTTTCTCTTTGTTTACATGTTCCTGGCTTCATCTCCCTTTATCTAGCCTCCTATGATGGTATCATTTTCTAACAACCTACATACCCATTCCTATTCTATTCATAAAAATCAACATCAGGCTAGTCACCTTTCTCTCATTTCTCTTTACACTCTCTGATTTTTTTTTTTAGCTCACTAGTCTCCTTCCACTAGAGCTTTGGAAAGATGATGTATCTCTCTCTTTCTT